>NW_004624751.1:14290328-14320888 GCF_000247695.1 Heterocephalus glaber | reverse complement strand
ATGATGAATGTCATCATATTTTATACCTAAAATGTATCAATGATTAGAATGAATAATCGAAAATGCAAAATAAGAAGAAAATGTCCAAAGGGTAGTGGTAGTGGGAGGGGCAGGGGAAAGGAAAGAAGGGAAAGGAAAAATGCTGAGAAATGGAAATAAAGTCTTTGTATACAGGGAAGGGTGGAGGGGGTGAAGGGAGGGCTAGGGATGGGGAAGAAAAAAAACCAAGATGCATCATGTAAAGGTACAAGTTCCCAAAGAGAAATGTAAATGTGTTGTATACCTAAAATGTACCAATAAAAGAATTTAAAAAAAAAACAAAACAATGAAATAGTATTCATCCTTTAAAAAGAAAGAACTTCTGTAATTTGCAACACAGATAAATCATGAAATCTCACATTTAAGCAGAATCTCAAAACATCACTCATGGATCAGAAAGTAGAGTGGAGGTCCCCAGAGACTGGGGGAAGGGGTTGAGGATTAGAGAAATGTTAGACGAAGGATAAAAAGTTTCAGCTGGACAGAAGGAATGAGTTAAGATCTATTCTGCAATGTGATGATTAGTTAAGAGAAATGAGCTCTATGTTTGAAAATTGCTAAAAGAGTATATTTTAAATGATCTCACCACAAATAAAAGGTATGTGAGGTCATGAATACGTTAAGTAGCTTTAATTAGCCATTCCAGAATGTATGCATATGTTAAACCATCATATTATGCCATAAAACTATCAATAAATTTTTTAAAGTTTTTGTAGGAATAAAAGGTCCCCTGCTTTGGTAAAAGGTCACAGCTACTCTCCAGGAGGAGTTAAACACTTATGTACTTTCCAAGAGTAAAATACTCAAAGAGACCACGTAGTAAGCACTTAAATCTTCATAGAGTATGCCTTGTAAAACTCATGACTCCTCTGTAATATTTGTGCTTTTAATCATGATCTCTTTTTTGGAACTTTTCCTCCTCATTAGCTTTTCTCACCAACTTTAAGATTCAAATCCAGAACTCTTTCCTGGGCAGACTCTTCTCCCTGAATATCTCAGATATAACAAAGGTATTGAATCCTACACACACATCAACCACATTTTATTCCTCTGTGTTTCTTTTTGACTAATAAGCATCATCAGTGTCTCCAAATACAAGAACTTTCAGAGTCAACTTCACCGATCCACAAAGGAAGATTTTACTCCTAAATATTTCTCATATTTGTTCTCCACTTGCTACTTCCACTGTCACTACCTTGGTTTTGACCTTATTTATATTTATTTTAATTATTTAAATTTTTATTTAAATTATTTAATTTTAAGTGACTTCCAAGTTTTACACTAAGGACATCTTTTCCTTCATATACCATCTCATCATGTTATTCCTGGATTTAAAATTTTTCATGAGCTTCTCATTACTTTCAAATTCTCCGTGACTTTCTACCTTTCCTAATTTAGCTATCTTGATATCCATACATATACTATATTCTTTCTTTCTCCAATTTTTTATCAGTGCATGTTGGCAATGCATCATAGTTCCATTCATTATGGGGCATTGATACTATACTTGTAAGGTCCCCTAAAGCACTATAGCTCTTGTACCTCCATACATTTTCTTATACCCTATACTCTCATGATTCAGTTTGTCACGGACCCACTGAAGTGCTGCTGGAAAACTGAACAGGATTTCTCCCAGGACATAATGCTATAGTCGATGAGTTGTATCATGGGAAGTTTGAGCTCATATAAACAGGTAAAGAACAGAATCATCTTCAAGAAAAATCAAGATCATTGAAACTTTAACGAAATTCATGGCAAAACAATATCAGCTATAAGGAAAAGCAAAGAAATACAAGACACTTTTATTTGGAAACTGAGTTCTTTCAAGGAAATTAAAAAGGGACAAGTATAATCATGGAACACAAACTGGGGTGGCTCAAACACTTGTAATGACTCTTCCAGAGTCAAGTCCACCAGTCTCTTTGGCCATGGTTCCTTGCGTCAAGTCTGAAGATATGTGATCCAAACTAAATCTATATTCTCACTTCAGAATTTATAAAGTAGACCGGGAGCAAACAGAGGCAAAAAAAAAAAATTAAGGCAAAAAGAGTAGAATCCATTACATCCATATCTTCGTGGGTGGTTGCTTCTGACCTCTCAGAAGACCCTTGGCTTCCTTCCTTCTGGGCACTTAATTTGGATTCTCAGTTCCTGTTACTGAATTTCTTTTGTGCCTTGAGTACATGGAAAAGTCTCAAAATTACTGAGAACACAGCAGGAAGGAATCAATACTTTCAAGATGATACCTTTTATGTGAAAAGGTGGTGTTTAAAATTTATATTTATGCAACCAAAAACTAAATCTCAACCCCAGGAACATGCTCACGGCCAGTAGCTGGAAAGTGGCTGCTGTTTTCTGTGAATGAGAGCCCAGTTCCTCTCCTCATTGGCGCTATGGCCTCCGCTTGGCATCATACAGCTTGGCTGAAGCCATTACAGAGATGCTCAGTAAAAGTGTACAGATACCTACCGGTGAGCAGTGACATTTGATTGAGCGTGGCTATGATATAAGCACACCCTGCCTGTGAACCTCTGGGAAAGAAATGTTTCCCATACACTCTGCCACATGCAATTAATGGATACATCAACAGTTTAAAAGTTTGGTCTTCAAGCCTAGGTGTCCATCAATAGATGAATGGATAAAGAAAATGTGGCAGATATACACAATGGAGTATTTTTTAGCCATAAAGGAGAGCAAAATTTTGTTATTTGCAGGAAAATGGATGAATGTGGAGACTCATGCTGAGCATAAATAAGCCAGACTCTGGAAGAGCAATATCACATGTTCTCCATAATATGTGGAATCTAAAAATAGATAACACGGAATTATTATTATTCCACAAGAGGAAAGGAGGTGTAAAAGCATGTGATGATGGAGGGATACGATCAAAATACTTTATACACATTGAACTCTCCCCCAAAAAAGTGAAACCAGGGAGATGGTGGGACAATACAGGTAATGGGAGAAATGATTAAAATATGCTATGTGCACACACAAATTTGTCCAAAAGAAACCCATTAAACAGTATAACCAATATTCACTGATAAGGAAAAAATGCAAAGAAAATTTTAAAAGTTTTGTTTCCAGCTGGTAAGTAATTAAAATACACTGTTAGATTAGGGGGTATAACTCAGAGTACAGCAGTTTCTTGGCTTGTATAAGGCTATGGCTTCAATCTCCACCACCAGAGGGAAAAGAAAAAAACAGTGGCAGCACAAATGGACCAGGATGACATTGAGAATAATAGCCATAGAATCAAAACAAAGTAAAATCACCTGATTAGCCAGTGCAGCATAGTCAAGAGAAGAGGCAGAACTAAGATGACACAAAGTTATAATTGGGAAGATGATACATTCTGGGATACATTCAAAGACTGGGCTGAAAAGAGTAAAACAGGAGATAGAGACTGTAGTCCACAGAGCAAGCCAGGAAGGATGACTCTGGGTGAATGCAGTAGGAAGAGTCTGTTTAAAGAAGCTGTCATGTGTTCCTCAATCCACAGGCTCATTAGACTCTGTGACAGCACTGGACCTGCAGGGGCCACTGAAAGCCCTGGAGGTCTCCGGCACAGAGTTGGGCTCACAGAAGAGGGTGACACCCCACTCACGAGGAGGCCCAGCACTGAACTGAGTCCCTCATCCTGGGACACCAGAAATGCCTGCTGAAAACACACTGAGTGAACTTATACACTCTTATAGCACAGATGTAGTGTTTCAAACAATCTAGACAACTGCAGAAGAGAATGGCAGGAACAAATATATTACAGTAAAAATGTTTCTAAAAATGCAAATACAATACTTTTGTATAAGAATCCTTTTCAGATTGCAAATAATTACCTTATGCTTCTGAGTAACTTTCAAACATAAAAATGCTGCTGGAAACAGGAGGAGTAAAAGCAAATTCACCTTTCTTGCAGCAAATAAAGTATGCAGTTTCTACTTTTGCCAAATCCCTGTGTTCTAGCAGAATAATATCCTTGTGCTCTTCGTGCATATTTATGACCTTCTAGTGCAGTGTTAATCTAGCTAAGATCAATGACATGTACTTAACAACAACAACAAAACAGTACCATTTGCCTCTAGACTAAGTAAAATATTTTCACTGCTTTAGCGCACACTGGGAAATGTACTTTTAAAAATTGTCTACTCACCATGTGATCATATCTTAAAAATCTTTCAAAATCTATTAATTTGGAAATACTAATCTACACTTGAAATCTCAGAAGGCAGAAGTAAAATCAGTAGAAAATAAAAACTCAGGATAAATCTAATTGCACGGAAGTTTGTTCACAATTAAAAGATGAACCTAATCTCTCAAGATGTCCTACCAGTCATACTGTGTGTATCAATAGGTCATATATTCTTCCTAGATTGCAAACAACAAGAAACAAGTTAGTTACAAGATGAGTTGAAGAGTCCACTGTAGTCTGTTTCTCTAGTACATAGAAAGATAATAAAAAGAGCTGGCGAAGGAATTGCCCTGTATAACGAAGCCATTCTCCAAGATAAATATGTACAAATCCTTCATTCTCTTGTGAATTTGGCAGAGCTTGGAACAGTATTCTGCATGTAAAAATAACAGTAATAGTAATAATAGAACAAGAGCCTTCCTGGAAACTTAATTTCAAGTTTCTACTTGTTTGATATTTCTTGCCAGTATTTCAATATTCAGAAAGGATTTATCTGATCAATAATAAAATAGAACTTTACAGATACAGAAGCATGGCTTTGGAACAAGCTAGAACTCAACCTAAATATCAACCTTACTACCTGTGACTTCCGTCTAAACAACTATTAAACAGGATAAATAATGGCCTGAACATCAAATTAACATGAAGAATAAAGCAAATAGGAAAATGTAAAATTCCTGGAATAAAGTGAAACATTTGCCAATATGAAAGGCCTTCTAATTTATTTTAAGGCATGACGATTTAATGGAAGGGACAGACTATGAAGGAGGAAAGGAAAGACAGCAAATATGGGTTATACATCGGAGAAAACTGGTATGCTGGAGAATAGATGCCTCTTGGGGATGAAAAAGAGCAGGGATTTCTGGAGCTGTCACCACAGAGTGCAGTCAGCCACCCCTGCACAACTCCTGGACCCTTTGGCAGACAGAAAATGATAACTTAGGCCCAGGACTCATGATCTGATGGATCTGCAAAAGCTCTCACTAAATCATTGCCCGATGTCATTCCATTGTCTCTGCAGAGTGAGAAGAGGCTGACAGAGATAATAGCTGGAATAACTTATGAAAACAGCTTTTTACCCAGTGCCTTTTGCACGGAACTCGGGGAACCTGTGTTTTCACATCCAGTGTCCGTGACAAACTCTACTTCAAAATTATTTTCAATTTTTGAAAAGGTTTGAGATTCAAATTATTTTTAAATTTTTTCTTATTATTTACATCTCTCTATGTACCTTTCAGGTTTGGACTTTAAGTTTTTCAAATACTTGGAGAGTGTACTATCTGAATAAAGAAATATGGTTAGGTTATGTATTAATTTCATCATCTTGACTAGGAAATTGTAAAAAGGAAGGAAGAAGTAAAGAAAAAAGAAAAATGTTCACGCTCTTGCTCAGAGAAGCACTGATGGTTTGCAAATCCTTTCAGAGTCATAGAGCAGAGAGAAAAATGGTTGCCTTGGTAACAAGGCAGGCCAGTCAGTTGCATACTCTCTCCCAAGAGCATTGAATTTATTCAGCAAGTGCAGCTAGAACAGGTGGCTAACCTAGATGATGCCAAAGACCACCAGCCCTCCAGCGCTAGCATCCTCCACATTTTCTTGTATACAAAGTGTCATTCTTGTCTGCTATAGAGGAAGAGATAACAAGGTACATTTCAGTGAGGCTCATAATCCTTTACTGGACAGGAGAACTGTCTGTATTTGTTCCTTTTGAATTTTCAGATACAAAAAGTGCATGTGATTTCACAAAATGGATCTATACCAACAACTTAATCATCTTAACCCCATATTAAATTGCATTACTCATCTTCTAACAAAACATATATTATTGTGAGTTTTAAAATCAAGAGTGTTTATTCTTAGACTCCAGTTCTTGCTGTAAATGATAAACAACCCCTGAAATTACAATCCCATAAGCCCTATGAAAAAATATAGGTATGTGGGACTAATTCTAGATTGCCAAAGGAACAAAAAAAGGAATATATCAAGCTGTTAAAGTTCTGGTATTGCAGCATTAAGTAATACCAATTATTGTAAACCTACAGGAAAGCTCTGCAAAAGGAGTAGTAAGAAGTATAATTTTTTAAGTGACATAGGCACATTCATGGTCGAGGCCCAGTGTTGTTGACCAACCCCATCTCTAAACATCTCTCCCAGTACATCTGAACTTCATGCAACAGAATCCACTGCAATCTACTCTTTCCACTCTGCTCTTACATTGGCTGTTGTTTCTGTCTTCAAGGATGGATCCACCCCACAAGGCCAACACCTGTCATTTCCTCACCTCCCTGGGAGGAATTGTTGCTTTAGATGATGAACATTTCACCACGTCCCCTCTGCAAGTGATCGCATTGTTCATTTCACAAACTGCCTGTTCTTCAGCTTGAGTCTGGTAGACTTTGAATGTGGGCACGCAATATGAAATCGCCACTATCTGATAACAGAAGGAAAGAGTAAGTTAATGTGGGAATGGAATTTTGTCCTATTGACACAAAATTTGTTCAATTCTGATATATGACAAAACACTTTCAGAAACGAAAGTGAGAACTGAAATAATATAGATAAAATACAATAAAGAATAGAATCTTCTTTCAATGAAGTCTTAAAGGGAGCTTCTCTTTTGAAAACTGAATGTTGGTCCATTTCCAGGCAGTGACCCTGAACATCCCTGTACTTAGAGCAGTTCCACCAAACAAAAATGAAAAACAAAAATGAATAGATAAATAAATAAATAACACTAAGCTTAACTGATTATACATTCAAGTTTGTATTGCTACTCCCCACTGTATGGTAATGAAATGAACAAGTGTTTGCTGAAATGACATTTTAAATAAGAGGCAATGTCAGTTACGAACTAGAGGCCTTAGCATTTCTCTATTGATCTGCTTTAGAAGTCTTGTGATTGTTTCCAAAGGTGACCCTGGTCCAGTGAGGATGTCTCCTTGGCAACAGGGATGACTGCTTCCGGTGTGTAGAGAAAAGGCTTCTGTGTTTGTTTTGTACTCAGCTACCACCCAGAGATGCTATGTTGTTTCAAAGAAAGCAACAACCTCTGGTTTTTAAGTACCGATCTGCTCTCTAGCTCAAGGATAGCACATTACTCTAGAAAACAAAAGGTAGTAATAATTATCAGGCAACAGCTTCCTCATCTCATAAAGAGGGCAAGACCTCTATGCGGAGATGTTTTTCATTCTCCTTTTCTCATCACCTCAGTCTGTGTGTCCGTGTGTGCCCATACACACGCTTCGTGCCTTCCCCCACCCCAGCCTTCTTTTCCCATTTTCTGTTGTAAAGGGTTCTTAAAAATTCTCTGCTTTCTGTTTGGTCTCTGTTTTACTTATTTTTCTATTCCCAGTAATGGCTTCTTTGCACATCTCACTTTCTAACATCAAGCAAATTATGGATCGGAATTAAGCATTAACATATTACTGCCAAAAAAGTGCTCCTTGGAGCAACTGGCAGTGGTAGGTAGCCATATTGGAGTCCCACGTTGCTGCAGGATGAAATGGAAAAGCATAATGGACCAGGAGAGTAAAGCTTCCTTTTCTACTTGATTGTCTTGGAAGCCACCTAAGGAATGAGTAAAACACATCTCTGCATGTGTCTAGATGGGTCATGGAGTGTGACCTTGGGGTCCGCATCTGGTCCCTGACTCTTTCTTCTTGGACACTGTTCCCCTGCTCTGCTTCCCAGCCACCATAATCTGAGCACTTTCATTCCCCCACACCCTTCTCCCATGATGCTCTCCCTTAGGACCAGCTGAGCATGGACTGAAACCATAAGCCAAATGAAACCTCTCTTTCTTTAAGTCAAAAGCCTCGGGTATTAGTCCAGCGATAAGAAAGCTGCCTAATAGATAAACCTTAAAATTAATATTGTTTATAACCAATTCCTCCTTTCATTCACATTCATATGTTTAAACAGTATAGTAGCATTTTATTTGTGTGGCTTTTTGCCTCCCAAGAGCAGTTTGGAGAGATTTTTCTTGATCTTCATGAAATCTCTTTACAGCAGTTTCATAAAACTCTCCAGTCACATCACAAAGTGGGTGGAAAATCTAATACATCAGACATATATCCATAGTAATGACATTATATTGTCTTGATTTTATGCTCATAAAAATTATTGACATTGTATAAAATTTTGCTAAAAAAAATCTTCCTAAGAGATGCTTCCAGACATTATTTAATGCAAATAACTGAATAAAGTAGTTTTTAGAGTGGGATGTGATATATCAAAAGGCTCAATCAAATAACCCAGCTTTCTCAATGTAGAGCATATGAAATTCCAAGAATGAACAGGAAAAGTGCAATAGGTTTTTCACATACAAAGCATTCATGGCATATCAATATTAAAATATTATTTGACGGGTACTATTATGAACGCTTGGATTTAAAGTACATTTTACCCAAATAGTCTGAAATTTAGTTCTGCAATGGACCTAAGAAATAATGCAACTCTTCATTTTTGTATAAGAAAATGAACACCAAAAAATATAAGAAACAGACCTATGCTGTTTAGTTACAAATGTTTACATAAGTTTCTTCAAAATAAGAATTGCATTTTGCCTTCATCATTAAGTGTTTTATTTTATAACATATTATCTAACTTCAACAATCCCTAACAAGCTTGATTATTTGGGGTATGTCTATAGCATCAGTTAAGAATGCTCTCAACTGAAAATAACAGAAAATATCATCTAGAGTGGCTTATTAAACACTGAATAATTTTTATGACACAGGTACATCATAATTTCAAGCTGTATCCCTTATGAATATACAGTTATTATGTGCCAATTAAAAATTTAAAAGGAAGTAGTCTTGAGAGAAGCAACAAGCGTTGGTTCAGTGGTTTGACCAGCTTGGGGCTAGTATTTCTGAAATTACCTAGAGGATCTCTCATGATTGACTCCTCAAGGTCACAATGTAGATTCAATCATGTTCAGTACCCCAGAATGCAAACTGGAAAGAGAGGAGAAAGGGTCGTGCCAGTCTTCAGGTTACATAAACCCAAATCCTTCATAGAGGTCTAAGCAAATTTATGCTCAGGTCTCATTCTCCATGACTAAACCATATGGTCACTCTCCCTGCAAGGTAACATGAGAACTTAGTTTTTTCAACTGATAATGGAGAAATGGATTTGAAATACATGAAGATGAGCTAAAAGGAATAGATGTTTATTTGAAGATAGATAACAGACAATAGACAGATGACAAAAGGTGGAATGCAAGAGGGAAGGAAGGATTAAAACAGGATAAACGTATTCCACTGCAATCTTAAAACAGAAAAATCAAGTATTCAAAATGAGAAATAGAAGTGATATGAAGCCACATTTTAATGCTTTCCAAATTCCTTCAGTGATGGGTATCAGTAGCACACTGTGTCAGTATTCAGTGTCAGTAGTAGCCAAAGCAGACCAACAGGGAGTATGTAGCAGTAGCAGAAAACATATAGAGCCTCTATGTTGTGCCAATTGTTAAGTCAAGGGAAAGCACCAGGTTAGCAACTGCTATGAAAATTGACCCAACTTTGAATACACAGAGTTTAAGATCACTACACTGTATGAACAGTGTAAATAATTTGTTCACACAGTTTCTTTAACGCAGCCTTTGGAAGGACTATTACAAGTTATTTGCTGTTTGAAATTGCTTCTGACTGTTCTGAAAGTCCTTATGAGTATCTGAAGAAGCTCTTTTTTTTTTCCTTTGGGTCAGTGTCCTACAATATGTAACCCAAGCAGGCTTCATGAATTTCCATGGTATCAGCAGCTTCAATTTCTAGACTACAACTGCTTCCTCATCCTTCAGAAAACAAGGATGGAAGGCTATGCTACCTCTACCTCCCGCCATCCTGCTAGAACATAAGTTCCATGAGGGTAGAGGCTCTCGAAGTCCTGGTGGCCATTGTATGCCTAATGTTTACACCAGTGACCGGTACAAAATAGTCATTCACTAAATGCATTGTTTCCGAGTAGGTAAACCTTAATTTATTATAGATCCATCACCTAGCAGGAAAAAATTATTCCACTTTAAGGTCAAACTCAATGAATTCTGCAAAGCTACAGCAACATAGGTAGCATAACAATAGAGTTAAACATCATATCTGTCAGAAATAACTAATTGATCAAAAGAATTAAATTAGTAATGGCATGAGTGTGAACCACATATTTAGCGCTTTTTTTTCACATACTTAGCTTTTGCCTCTCTTGTCTAGCCCAGAGGCTGACACATAAAAATGTTTATAAAATGATTTATATGGAGTGACTATCAGAGTGATGGAAATCAATATTTATTTCAGTCCAAGTAGTTGGCGCACTTCCCATGAATAGCCAACCCCTCAACTTCATTATTAAAGCTACGAATGAAGTTCAAGAGAATTCAGTTTTCCAACCAAAATGCTAATGAAATCTCAGAAGAAATTCGTAAGACAGAGTTAACCATCCACAGAAATACACACATGCACAAGTACATCATGAAGCATTTTGTCAGATCATTCTAGGCTAGGAAGATAAACTATTGCCAAAGAGAATAAAAGGATACTCCCAAGAACCCTAGGAGTTCTTATCTAAGAAGCAGAATCAAATAACCCTATGAAGACTAGGATTCTATAAATTTTAAAATTTTATCTATAGAATCCAGATAAATTTTTTAACAATTAAAATGAAGATAATATTATCTTTTATGTCTAGAAAACATAAAAACACATGGCTTTATTGACAATTACCATTTTTCCCTATTACTCAAACTATCTTTAAAGCAGAGCTGGCCATTAACAGCCTGGTTCACACAATTTTACAAACAAAGCAGCAGATGATGTAAATATGTAAATTCTCAGCAAGTTATTTACTGCATTATAGAAACACTTTTAATACAGGCTCTTCTTTTTCACTTGTTGTATTGCTATGATGGTGCGTGCAAATGTATCTAGTTGAGCAGAGCCTTGTCAATACCCTGGGAGTGCAAATATATGCACTATTCTTACTGACACTAATAAAGCCTTGAGCAGTGCAATGTACTATTTGTATAAGGGCAAACACGAAGACGTTTTTAATTCAAGCATTTTATTCCAGGAAAATGAAAGAAAAAAAAGATCCAGAGAAAATATACAAATGAACAAACAATAGGAAAGCATCAGCTAGAAGTCGGAAGGCTGGAGCGTTAATTGAACATTACCTTTTCTCATAGAGAGGCACATGCGTCATGGTCATTTCGGTCTTTTCTCCCAGTGCTGATTTCAAACCCCCAGCTGAGAAGGCAGCTGTGCAGAGCAAGGAACTGGTGCGCTCAGCAGGAGTCTTGTACCCTAATGCTACTCCCAGAAATTCATGCTTGCTTTCAGTTGCCGTGTTGTCAGTAACAATGCCAGAAATGTGAAATGTTGTCCTCTTCTGTAGCAGTGGTACAAAGATCACAGTGATGGTTTCGCTAAAGACTAAAAGCCTGCATCACCTTATTTTTATTGTTATTTGTTTTCAATTTAGCCTCCGAATAGGTCTTGGCCAGATTTCAAAATATTTGAAATTCAGGAGAGCTTCCATTAATCATGATCTTAATGGAATAATGGAAAAACAGACAGGAAAGTTGAACCATGTGGGAAAGGGGGTGTTGGTCGCTTCCTCCCATCCCCATGCCAAAAAAAAAGAAGAAGAAAAGAAAGAAAGAAAAGCTGCACTGCTACAGTACGTTTTTTTCCTAGATTGCAACATCGAAATCCTTATCTTTAATACAGAAAGGAATTGTATTTTGCTCTCTGATAAAATTAATAATAAAACATTAACTGCAAACTAAAATAGACCCATATTTTTTAAAAGCCCTTGAAAATGGAATTTATTTACATCTGTTTCCATATAGTGGCATTAAAAATGTTTTATGAAGTACTTAGGGAAAGGCTTGAGAAATAATTACCGAGAAAGCACAGAGCAACATAATGGCTGCAGTCGCTAGCTGCAGAGTATGATTGATGCCACAAGATTGTTACAAATGAATAAAACATGTCACATTCAAAGGTGGGCATTCTGTTGGGGGTTAGGGTTCAAGATCAGAGGAAAAGCAATTGTTTACATTTTTCAAAGCCCTAGATATTTAATATCTATACATGATTAATGTATAAAATTACATTTTTACCTACAAAATATGCATGGTGTTGATATGTGTATTAAAGGACATTTGGTTTCAATATTTAAAATAATATTTAATATGTCTCACCAATTCTAAGCATGCATTTCATTGAGTACACAGAATAAGTACTTTTGACCTCAAAGCTGCAATCAGATATAAAAGTTAATACAAGACACTTTGATAAAGGAATAATTACAAGTCATTTTAGGGTTGTCTTCCATTTATATTCACTTTATTTTCTGAGTTAATTAGGAAAAGACTCAGAAGTTAAATACTAAACTTCAGAAATTCTGATTTACCTGTGTACATTTTTAGAATAAACAACATCTAGAATTTTATCACTCTAATTTAAAACCAAGATTATACAAACAAAACTCATATACACTGGTGACACATTTTCTTTCAAGAAATTGTCTTTATGTATTATATGAAGTTCCAACCAAAAATATTTGGGAAAATAGAAGTCTAATACATGCCTATTGTTGAGTAACAAAACATCACAAATTTCACAGCTTAAAGCAAAATAGATATCTTATTTTGGAAATTTAAATGAAGAAATTATTTAAGATTTTGTCTAGGAAAACATCATTTCCAAAATTTTTACATACTGTTTTTAATATCGAAAACTATATTCAACTATCCAAAGATGCTACTTTTGTTTTAAAAATGATCAAAATATCTGTTGATAATTTGAATGCATAATAAAATATATAATGTTAATATTTTAGAAATTTTTTTCTCACTATGACCCAAAATAATTTCAGATAGACTAAGTAGGGAAGTTTAATAGTAGAATCCCTTTGGTCAACTGAAATAATGTATGAAAATAAGAGGGGCGTAGAAGGCACAAAGGAGAAGATCTGCTGAACTATATAAATTTTAGTATGCTAAACATTATTTTCCTTTTTAATTGACCCATAATATTTGTATATATCTGTGGGGCAAGATATGAAAATTTGATACATGTATACAAAGTATAATGATCAAATTAGCATAATTAGCATTTTACCTCAACATTTATTATTTCTGTGTGTGGGAAAACTCTGGATAGTTTTTTCTAAAGATTTTTTAGTGTACACTGAATTTCCATATGTTACATTTACCCTGCTCTGCTGCAGAAGGCTAGAACTATTTCCTCTCATCTAACTGTATATTATTACCTGTTATTCAAACTCTCGGTATCTTTACCTTTCCTCCCTATCCTTCCCTGCCTCCAGTATACACTATTCTAATCTCTGAGATTTTCTTTAGGCTTTCACAAATGAGTGAGAAACTGAAAACTACGTTTAGACTGAACTGTAAAAGTATTCTGAAATTACTACTTGAAGAGCTAACATGGTTTCAATAAGAAACATAATCTCGATTGAGATAGAACAAGAACACATACTTCAAAAATAGGAAATGTAAACACTAAAGACACATTTTTTAAAAATTCAACCTTACAAATAATTATAGAAACTCAAATTAAGTTAAAAATTGGATTCCTTTTTACTTATCAAATAATCAAATTTTTAAATAACCATAGTACACTATCATATATTACCATTGATATTTCAAACTGCTGTATTTCAATTGGGAAGAAAAATATGACAGTAGAAGAGACCAAAGAAAATTGACCACATCTTTCATTCTAGCAGCCATATCAGGGATTTTGTTATTTTTACAAAAGGTTTATTCATAATAGTACTTAGTATATTACATCATAGAATTATACAGTGGGGAAAACTAAATGGACAGCAGTAAGTAAATAGCTCAAAAGGTGAAAACTGCACCTACAGCAGGCAGTGTGAGTTAGGCTGTGATAAGCCACACACAAAATGCCAACAATGGCATGTGAAGTGCACCTGTGGCCGTGCCTGAAACGGAACAGAGACGAGGACATGCTACAATCACGACAGCTGAGCAAGAACCCAGTGACTACTGCATTGTACCTGTGACTCTTCTCCATTGCTTTGATCCTCTCACTACCTAGAGAGAACTGGGAAGAGAGCCAATCCCTAAATTGGCCCTGCTTTCACACAGCACCCAATTCTGAAATGATCCCATGTATTAAAGCCCTCGAGGATCACCCTGCAGAAGCCCAAACCCTCTCCAAAGCTTTACCTCAACTCTTCTCATTGAGGCCTCCAGGATCCCTCTGCTAAGGAGTCTCCTTCCTGCACCAGGCCGAATAAACTTCATTCTGAGCCACATAGAAGTGTCCTCACGGTCTTTGGCTGGTAGATTTCAATAGCTCAGACTACGACAATCTATGATGCAGCCAAACAGCAAGGAATAAATGTGCACATTACCAGCAAAATAGATACATTTACTAAGTGACCTGATGCCCTTACATTGGTTAAAAACAAAAGCTGATTAATCCATCCATATAATTATTTGATTTATTGGTACCTATAAATAATTGATTTGTATGCATTGGTAAATATTTGATATATATAACAGTATAGTAATTAATTTCTTTATATGCATTTATTGTGTGCGTTCATTCATTCATTATTTAATCAAATATAGTTGAACGTCTTTATTTATCCAAACATTTCCCAGGGCTGAGTGTCAGCGGTGAAGGGTTGAACAGGATTAGCTGCCTATTGGAAATGAGACAGAAGAGGCAGAAACACTAGCGAAGAGGGGGATCCTTGCTAGGCTCTCACACACAGATGGTGCCGTGCAAGAAGGGTCAGGACACTCGCACTCTGGCTGGTAATTAGGAGCGGAAGGCGGGAGTGCTGAGGGACGACTTCAGGTGAAGCTAGCCATCACCTTGAGTGTCAACAACAAGAATGTTTGTGAGGCAAAGGAGAGAAGAAAAAACATCTCAGGCTGAGCTAGAGTATGTAGATAAGAGCTCAGATGAGAGAGACACTGTATGTTCCCTGAGATGAAGGAAGTTGAGATCCGCGTGGGTGTGATCAGCGAGGGACTCGTAAAGGGAGTGAAAGGTAACCTAGAGCACTGACAATGGAGAAGGCTTGGAAGAACTGCATAAGCTTTTGTCCCAGCGTGGGACAGAAAGGACAATATAAATTTTTGTGGCATAGCTTGCCTGTTTTCATAGACATGTCTCACTTACATTAGGAAGTGCAATTTTAGTTTTGGGGCAATCTCTCCAGGTAGTTTTATGAATTACAAATTAAATCATCATAGCTCTCGTGTGGCATATGTTCATTCCTATAGTGGGAAACTGCCACTTGCTACAGGATCTTTCCTGAGCCTGGGAGATTACACACAGAAAAAGTCAGCTGAAAAAAATAAATGAGAAAAAACCTTCTGAACTACTCAGTTATCCCATGAAGACACCACCTGTCTATCAGGATTTCCCTTGTGGTGCAGAAAGGGATTTTTCACATACACACTGTTACATTTTTGAACTCAGAGTTCAGCCAAAACAAAGCAAAAAAAAAAAGGAAAAGGTAGTGCGTCTTTGAAATTAACTAGCTGAAGAAAAAAAGAGAAGATCAGTCAGATTTTGATGAAGAAAAGTTTTGCCAAGTTCCAAAGGTATAAAAATACGAAGTGTGGGGAAAGATACATTTGAAACTTTAAATTGGGTTTGGAAGTGCTGCAAGTGTAGTTACATATGGCAGGCAAACAGAGCACAAGCCAAAGAGGGAAAATGAGTGTGAGAAGGTGTGAAGTTGATCGTGCATATGGGGAACATTAGCAAAGGAAATATCTGTATAGCAAATGGGCCACGTTTGTATAGGCAAGGGAGCCCAGGGAGGGAGGAGATTCAAACAGAATGAGGAACCAGACAAATCCCAGTTGCGCAAACAGTCTTAGATTCTATTTGATTTTTATTTCCCCTTCTGTGCCTTAAAAATAGCCTTTTACTTCTTTATCTAGAAACATCATCTTTCTCTCTTTCACTCCATTAGCAAAAACTTGAGGGGAAAGCCTCCTTGTATTGTAGAGTTAAAATGCAGACACACCTCAGAGAGCCATGAGGCAAAACTTGGCATTTATTTTTGTCCTATTTTATGTTTAAAATTATGTTTTTCTATTAATGCTTGGGAAGCATGCTAATGGGAAATAAAACAAAAATGCAGTAGAAGGGCTCTTGTATATTTAATGGGTGATTGAGGAATTTCCTTTGAATATAGTGTATATTTTATTGTTGTTCTGAAAAAGAAGAAGATATAGCATTCTTTACATCTTGTTTCAAACTGCCCTAGGTAAGGAAGTAATTTTTAACATGCAATCAAACAGAACAAAGGATTTCACAGATTTTTAATGTTATCCTCCTTATTTAAAAGTGAAAGCTCCTCTGGGGACTAAGTTTTAATGTAATATACCAGGTACTTAACTGAATTAGTTATGTAATTTTGCATAAAAAATGACACCAAATCTTAGCAGTTTAAGACAACAAACATTCATTATCTCATAGTTTCTGTGGGTCAGGCTTCCTAGCATAGCTTAGCCTGCTCCTGTGGCACATGATCTCTCACAAGGCTGCTGTGACGATGTCTGCCATGGCTTCAGTCATGTCACAACATGATTAGAAAAAGATGGATTCCAAGCTCATTCGTGCAGCTGTTGGCAAGTCTTGCCAAAGGTCTTTGTCATGGCTTCTCGGTGATACCACTTATAATATGGCAGGTAGAGCTCACTCCAGAATAAAAGTTAAATGAAAGGAAGAGAGAGACCAAGACAGAAAGGTGAAAGTCAGTATTTTTGTAACTCAGGCTATATTATGGTTTGTATACAGACGTCCCTCTAAAGTGTCACTCATGTGCTCATAGGTGGGGCTTCCTTTAGGTGGCTGGATCTAGGGTGTGTGAATATGGATTGTGGGTGTGTAATAGCTGGGTTAATCCTCTGATTGTATTAGTATGGTTCTAGATGTGGCTGAATGGATTTACTGAAGACAGAAGACCCCCTCCAGGTGTGAGTGGCACCAACCAATATGCTTTTAGCCTGGATGGAATAAAAAGGGAAAGATGGCTCGCTGCTGCTGATTCCTTCTGCGTGCTTGCCATGAACTGTTTCTTCTCCACCGTGCCACTCTGTCTTAGAGCCAGCCACTAGGGACTGAAACTTCTACAGACTATGAGGTAAAATGAACCTTTCCTCCTTTAACATGTGGCTGTCAGGTATCAATGAGGAAGTAACTAAGACAACCTCCAAAGTGACATACATCCCTTTTGTCATATTCTATTAGTTAGAAATTGGTCATTAGGCACACCATATTCTAAAGTGAAGAGAATTTAGCAAATATGCAAATATAAACAGGATGAATGATGCTATTTTCAGTGCTGCTGTTTAAAATGACAAAGAGTAGTTTTTAGCTTACTAGAAATCATGAAAATTTCACTTGAAGTAAAATATTCTATAGGTAAATTCCAAGAACACATAGAGTACTATTATTTCTCCAAAATATTATTCACTAACCATAAGTGATTGATTACTCAGCTAGTAACCCAATAACCTGGTTGAATGTGGCATTGTGTTTATCACCTTTCAATAGATGAATGAGAATAAATGGCCAGAATCAATTATAGAATTGTACCATTAAGTACTTATCTAATAGCATAAATATAAGAAGGGAATTAATTGATTTTGGGGAAAAGCCACTTAAAATTTCTCTAATAATTAAACTCCTAAACTTAATATCTAAATCTCAAGGATTCACCACTGGCCAATTTTAGTTGCCGTGACATCTGCTGCTTCTAGTACTGTCTCATCCAGGCCTGTATGGCCCCAGAAAGCTAATTTATTGTCTCCAGATTATCATTCCCTAACTCTCATCTTCAAGAATTCCATATATCCTTACTCAACTAATCTGATTATTGTGCAATCTTCAAAATCTAGTTCTGAATTATATTTTATTTATTCAAAATTTCCAGACTTACCATCTATAGAGATTCTTGTCATCCCAGCATTGCAAATGTAATGGAAAGCCAGCCTGCAAAGAATCATAAGTAGTTGTCTGGTTATTCCTATTATTCGCAAAACAGAGTTCACACTGTTCAATGGTTTTGTATTCTCAGAGCTCATTCATTCTCCAAATGATTATGGCACCCGGCTTGGACAGTCCAGACTGAATGCTCCACTCCAGCTCTGCCGTTCTTTCTCCTCCCAGGTCAGGTGTCTGCATAGCCCGCACCTCCCATGTGTCCCCAGACATGCAGGAGCCTTTTGGCTCAGGAAGACCACACCACAGTTTAAGGTTTTCCATATTCAAGTCCCGCTTTCTGGGAAACTACCTATATCTATATCTATGTCAAACTATTATTAATTAAAATATGTGCCTTATCAGATTACCTAATTTCTCCCTAATGTCATTTTCCCTTCCAGGACATCATGCAGGACTTCACATTATACTTGGTCATCCTGTTTCCCAGGGCTCAATTTAGCTGTGACATTTTCATAAACTTTACTTTTTTAATGAGCTTGTCAGTTTTGAGGTTTTATTGGTTGGCATTTTGTATAATCTTCCCCACTGTGAGTTTGGCTGAGGTTTTCCTCCTGGCTAGGCTGGGGTTCTGACTTATGAGGAAGAAAATCAGCAGGTGAAAACCTATGTCAGCATAGCATATAAGGGTTACAAGCTAAGAGCTTTCCACTGATGCCTTAAACCTCTACCACTGGATTAAGGTAGTGATTGCCACATAGCTCACTGTAATGTTACTTTATTACTCCCTTTTCCCAAGCCATGCCTTTTGGAAGCAAGTCACTAAGTATACTCCCTCCTCCAAACACATAAGGAGCACAGTTATAATCCATTCCTTTAGATAGAATCTATATGGCCTGGAATTCTCAGTAGGGTAAATTTATCTATTCCCCCATCTCTTTGCTTATTCAGTTATTTATTTGTGCCAGTATGAATCATGGATGTTTAATTATATTTTGGATTGTCATCCAATGCTACATTACTTCATATGAGATTGTAAGCTCTTACAATTAGAAATCCTTTCAGTTGCCCCTGTCTCTTTGATACTCCATCATTTCTTAACATTTGCTACTTTCTAATAATACAGAAGGTTTCAGGCTCATTGTGTATATTCCTGAACCAATCCATAATCAGCCATTTTTGCAAGGAGCCCAAGTTCCTTTTACTAGAGATTGGCATCAAAAACTGCTCTCTGAGAACTGGAGGACACGATGGGAAGTGGATTCAGTCAGACCCAGAAGGACAAATGCCACGTGCTCTCTTATATGTGCAAAACATTAAGTCCACCTGAATGGAGAAGAGTGATCATGAGATGCTAGAAAGGGTGAGGGGGATCGAAGGAGGATAGATAATAAGCACCCAAACACAGAGTCAAATACACTAAGCTCTAGTTTCCTACTAACCATAATTCATAGTAACCTATTACACATTTTATGAAGAAGTGGAAGATAGGAGTGCCAAACAAAATGAAAAGGAGATAGAAATGCTCATTACCCTTACTTGATCAGTACGTGTTGGATACATGTGGCAAAAATATATTATATCCTACAGATATACAGATGTACCATTATTATATATTAATTTAGAAAAATACAAGAGAAGTATGTGAAGAGTGTGACACAACCGGCGGACGGTGAGGAGTTAATGTAGAGAAAAACCACTACCGGGATGGTTCTGGGTTGTTGCCAGTGGGTTCTCACTGCTCTGGGCCTGTTCAGGGAAAGTAGCTAGCTGAGAAACGTATGTGTGTGCACTGACCCACGCCTACAAGCCGTTCATAAATATCTCCCCACATATCCATCACCAGACACAGGCGCTCATACTGATGTCTCCAACTTAATGCAAAGCCACAGAGCTTCCTCCAGCTTTCTCCCTGTGCTTATATGAGATAGAATGAAACCATTAGACAAATTTAACCAAATTTATTTGAGCAAAGAGTGACTCATGAATTGGGCAGCACTGTACATAGAAAGGGGGTCAGAAGCTTCTGCCATCCAGTGTGGACAGAAAGGCTTTACAGCTGAGCCCGGATACCCAGTGGGTTACTGCCACTGTGGCTCTTACTGTTGCTTTTTTGGGACACAGTCTGGTCAGTTGGCTGCCAGCAGTTGGCTGAAGCTGTGCTACTTGTGATTGGCTGACACCAGGCTATGAGGTACAAAATGTATATTCCGAATGAGATTGCAGCCCCTTACACAGCAGCTCAAGGTTCAGAGAGGGCTGCAAGCCAGTTGCCTCTTGTCTAGGTAATACAGCATGTGTTCATCCCCATTCCCAGTATTTCATCTACCTCCTGTCACCCGCTACCCATTTGCTTATTTAACCTCAGTGGGAATCTACAGAGGCTTCAGAATTATGAAGTCCTGCACCTACGAGGAACAGCTTCGGGAATGATAGCACAACGCCTCTGTACAATTAGACACTTTAATTTGTCATTAGTCCTCTTAGTCAGTTCCAAAGTCATTTAATTCAGCATCACCTTATCCATCCCTTTTTCAGTGGGGTTATTTAAAACATTATGGTTAGATTTTTAAATTTCTCACATTCTTGCTTTCTACTGTAAAACTCTATTTCACAAATGAGTAGTACCATGTATCCATCGCTACACTCTTATGAGCAACAGCTTTATGACCTTAAAAAATACACTGTGCTTCATGTAACTAACCTATCACCCTATCCTCACACCTGCCTTCTCTTCCTATAGGACATTTTCTTCTCCAGAATGTCACATAAATGGAATCGTGCAATATGTAACCTCGTAAGATCCATTTCTTTCATTTAACAATATTCATTTAATATTCCTCTGTATCTTCATATGAATTGATAGTGTGTATCTTTTTATTGCTGTACAGTATTCCCTTGTGTGGAGATACCAGTTTCTCCACTCAATTTTCTTTTCCACTTTTTTTTTTTTTTTTTTTGTACCAGAGATCAAACTCAGAACCTTGTGCTTGTGGGGCAGGCGCTGGAACCACTGAGCTAAATGCCCGGCCTATCCACTCAATTTTTTAAAGATATCTTGAGTCCTCTCAGTTCTTGATGACCCTGAATAGAACTACAAACATCAATATGCAGACTTTTGTGTGAGCAGAGGTGTTCAAGTCTTTGGATGAATTACTAGAAATACAAATGTTAGATAAGTTTATTTGGCTGTATATCACTTTGAATAAATAATAAGTATTATCTTAGGGACATCCTTTTACAATAATATGCCATATATTTTTTCTTGTCACTTCCAAAAAATGCTTTTAGGTAAACCATAAGAAAATTGGGAGAGAATGAGGTGAAGACTCACTACCAGCTAGCATTTCCTAGACTGGGCTCTGATGGGGAGGGGAATAGTGGGGGAGAAGTGTTTAAATCAAGACAATAAAACGGAGACAGAAATTTTTAGTTAAACTGTGAACATAAAAGAAGAATTCGAAGAAGCAGAAATAAGGAATGGAGAGAATTTGTTTCATTTCTAAATTTGGCACTAAATGCAGACTAGAAAGAAATAGTAGAGAGCCTACTAGAAAAGATAGGAAGTCCTGAGAAGAGAAAGAAGTAAAGAAGTATGGGAGAAGAGAGACACAAAGAATGTAAGTAGAGATAAATCAAGAGGCAGGGATGGGAACGTTTGAGAGCATGAGATGAAGGCACCGAGGCTGAGAAAGAAACTCGACTCACGGGAAGGCTGTGTATCGGGAGTAGCACGCCCTGCTATTACTAAGCCCTTCAGCAGTCGCGATTCCTTTGCCCGACACGAGATTTCAATGAACAGTTTTAAGACCCATCCCTTCACCGCTTTTCTATCTTGATGCTTCTTATGGAAAGACCTGACGATGCTCACACTCTGCCTACATTCTCTGCTCCCTTATATATGTAGGGATGTATTATCAAAGCTACAAAAGTAACAAAAATGCAAAGGGTTCAAAGATTTGCCATATAATCTAATGATTGATGCAGAAATGAGATGTTTAAAATGTAATTTAAGGTGATGTCTGAGATGTTCTTTCTAGAACGTGTGAATTAATGGCTACTGAGTATGTGGATACTAAAATAATCAAGGATTATATAAGATAATAGAGTAAGGAAATGTTTCATCAACAAATTCTCATAACAAATGAATCACTAAGCATGTGTTGGTTTCTGAAATTCAAGATCTTTCCTTTATAAACTTCTATAATATTCTCAAGTAGATTATTTGCTTTCAATTTGGTGTTACCATCTCTTGAACACAATCACAATTCTCTATTTTCACCGGTATTTCTTCAGAGCACTTAAGCAGAGCTAAAATTATTAGGTGCAAAATATGTGTCTGGCTGAGTTCATTAGTAATTTTGCCTTTTAAAATATCATGAGTATCTAAGTTAATTTATAATTTCTAGTTAAGCAGCAATAATATTTTTAAGGATAAATTAATGAGTTATGTTTAACTATTCTTTCATTTCTACCATTTCTATTGTAGGATTACTTATATATGAAAATGTAGATAGAATTCAGTGCCTTCTGTAATACTGATCTTGTGATATATCCTTGATGTATTTAAATAAACCTGTCACCAATTCCTGATTTCTAATCTATTAGTTTCATGCTTGAAAGGCTTCCAAAGTCATCATTGATATTTGAGATAAAAGAGTGCCTAGGTCTTAAATAACTGGAATGTATGAGTAGTTGTGTGACTACATGAAGTCCAAAGGCTGTTGTTCTTCATTTCAGTAAGCAGTGAGATTTACACATTGAGCATCCACTGCACTAGCAAAGTAAGATTCATCTCTCATCAGGTGGCGGTGCTGAATCATGGAGACAACACTACAGGCCTTCAAGAGCCCTCGGCAAAAACTCATCAATATTTTCCAAAGACACCCCACTCCCCTCGTGCTCATTTGAGATATATTAACAAGCTTATTAGGTTCTCTGCTCTGAATTATCTTCCTGTCTTCATCTTTGACCTACTAATATTTCAAAATGCATTAAGGTAACAATTAGATCCTTCTCTGTCCATCTTTTTATGCTGATCAGGCATTTGACACTTTCTTAGAACCATAATAAGATTCATTTTTCTTCTCCTGTGTGGTGTGATAAGGTTTTCATTTTATATAGGTGAATATAAATTACTGAATGGCATTAAACAACTTCAGGAAGAAGATACTAGAGTAGAGATAGAATGCCAAGGGCAGGAAATTTAAATTATAAGATCTTTGATGTTTCCAAATCATGGCATTTAAAATTTGGTTCAATAGAACAAGTTTCTTTCTATTTGAAAAACCAGAGAATACATCTTGCTATAGTTCCAATATTTTCCCTTCAGTTGATTTTCCAGTAAATGGTCTTTACCGTTACACCCACAGGCTTTTGCTTTTGATGCTTATATTCGTCATGATAGAAACCACCATTTCTCTATGTATATATTTTCATGTGCCAAATATATTTGAATGTTTCAAGTGTTCTATGCCCATTCACATGTACACATATATACATATATATAAACACACACACATATATACACGCACATATGTATAATTAGTCATGGAAACAGACATTCACGTTAACTCTAAAATTATTTCTAAATTGTTGCCAACTTGTTCATTAGCCATGTAATAATTTCCCTCATAAAATACCTTCTACATATTTGCACTAGTTCTATATACCTGAAGCTAATATTAGCTTCCAGCCAAAAATGCAATTATTAATTATATGGATTCTCTTGATAGATTTATTCTCATACTAAAAAGAATGACTTTGTTAAAAGGGGGATTGATTTTACTGATTAAGCTGAGCCCCAAAAGCATGATACAAAAAGTTGTGTAGTCCCCTGCCCCCTTCAAAAGCAAGCATCCTGCTGGATAATCTGATTACTTGACAAAGTGCAGCCCAACCCAGTTCTGGTGGAACTGGGGACCCACCTCACCCTCTACAGGGACTAAGGACAGAAGCTGGGATAGAGATGCCTGTGAAGTGTGAAGGGAGCCAGCCAACCTGGGTACAAGGGACTTCAAAAGCACTAAGCATGGGTCCCTGGCAGTTTGGGGGTATGGATTGGTTTTGTGATGATATTCAACATATTTAACAGCGGCTATAATGTTGACATTGATAGAGACTGGAACAAGATTCTGGTGTCCTGTAGTGCTAAAACTTCTCTCTTAATTGCTGCATGGTGGAAATGTGAGAATCGCGCGGGAAATGGAAAGGGGAAAATGGTACCTGCTTGATTGGGATCTGAAGGTACCTGAGTTAATTGGACTCAGAGAGGTGCTTCCATGTGGCGACAAGCTGTAGACTGTCCTCTCCCTAAGGTCAGCCTTGACTTTCACAGGCAAATCAGAAGGTCAAGGTCAAGGGAGAGCCTGGCCTCGTGGGCCTGAGCCAAAAGCAGAGGGAGAGGTTCAGAAGGGAGGGAGAGAAGAAGGGAGAAAGAGAGGGAAAGACAGGCAGACAGAGAGAGAAGGGGCAAAAAGGGAGGGAGGTTCTCAACTGGCACCCTCAAGTGGGAGCCAAGTAGAAGGAAGCTTTAATTTCTAATCTTAGATTGGATTATTATTCTGTCTGGTCTGGACATTTTAATAGAATGAGACTGTTCCCTGGAGTTTTATTTGAGCTTTTCATTATCTAACTGCAAATGAGAAAAACTCAGAGGCAAACGTGAGAGTTCATCCAGGGGCAAGGAAAGAACTATATATCTCACCATCCAGGCTTAAAAGCAAAGTCTGTTTTCTCTTCGTCCCTCATTGGGCGAAAGTGTTACAATACCGAGGTATCTAGTTTGAAGTTGGAAAGCCTTTCAGACAAGGCTGTCTTGTCTGATAACCCAGGGAGGAGCCAGCATCATTTGGTTGGCAGGACAGTTTCCTGCATTATAGTTGATGGTTTGGACTTTGTTCGGGGCCAGCCCCAGAGGAGGAAACAGTGCAAACTCTAGAACAGCTCCTGGTTCCCTGGCACTAGAAGAGCCCTCTGCAAACAAGCCAGAAAGATTGTCAGGAAGGTCAGCCTGAGATGCAGGGTTTCTGCAGTGAGGTCTCAGGGTCTGGACAAAGGGCATGGGCATCCCTTACAGGTAGGTGTGCAGGAGGGCATCATCCAATCAAATCTCACACCTTGTCCTCTGGGG
The DNA here is from genome assembly GCF_000247695.1 of Heterocephalus glaber. The sequence goes on along the minus strand of NW_004624751.1, from coordinate 14,295,564 downwards.
CACAGAAGGCGCTGAATCTTTGCCCTGGACTCAAGCTAATCCTTGCAGGCCCTGGCCACTGTGGGCATCAGGAGATGCTGCCCTGCCCAAGGAACTCTAAGGAGCCAAGGTGGAGGATCTAAAAGAAGGCAAACTGCCAGAACAGACTATATCAGCGGTTCACAAACTTGTAGACCCTGGAACACTTTCAGACTCAAAAATTGTTCAAGATGTCAAAGAGCTTTTTTTTTAATACCAAGACCATAGATATTTGACATTTTTAAATGAAATCTTTCTGTTTTCCTTTTTGGAGTAATGGAGACTGAACCCAATGTCTACTGTTTATGAAGCAAGTGCTCTACAATATTGTGAAACGGTATCTCACTAAATTTTCCAGGCTACCTTAAACTGGAGATCCTCCTGCCTCAGCTTGCTGAGTAGCTGGGATTTCAGGCATGTGCTACTGCAGCTGACTTATTTTACGAAATCTTTTAAATGTAGCAATAATCATACCACTATATGTTAGTATCAGAAAACATTTTATGATAAATCTTCAAAAATAAAAAATTGAAAAGTATTATTGCAAGAATATTTTGTGAAAAAATAAAACAAAATTTCATAACAAAATAATAAGTGAATAATAATACTTAATACACTGTGTATCACCTTCAAAGTCATGAGAGTATAAGACATAGAAAGATTCTTACAAAGAAAAAACATAATAACACAAAACTTTCTTTTCAATGAACGAAGATAAACAGTGGTCTAAATGAATCAAATCAGCATATATATTAAAATATACTTGCCCAAATTACCTGTCCCATTATTACAAAAACTGCAAGAATAATTTTGCAAGTTTCTTTATTGTCTGGTTTAAAAGAAGACAACTTGATTCTTACATATAATTATGTATTCAGTCTCTTCTGTTACATTACTTTGATTAAAGTACATAAAGAATTTATATACAGTATACATAAAGCAAATCCAGCCTCACACAGATGTGTACGTGGAAAATAATGAAATATTTTCTAAGCCGCTTCAGACACTGATACTTTTCTTTGATACTACAGTAAAACTCAACTAATAGCAGTTTCTAATGATTACACAGATCTGCAACATTTTAAATTGTATTATTACATACTATCAAAAAGTCACTTTCATTAATATCATGGCCATCTCATCAGTAAAGCATATACCCTGAAGCAGGAAGCTCACACTGGTGAACACAGTTATTTTCATTTGAAGTTTTTGATTTTATCATTGGCTAAAAACACCATCCTTTGGTTTCCTTAAAGTGACAGGCTCACATAATTCATTTCTGAGGAAACTCTTTACCAGACGTTCAAGTCTGAAACCACAGTGTATCTGCCAGTCATTCATTTTATGTAGAATAGAAAGAGATATATTTCAGCTCACAACTTATCAAGCACTCAGTTGTTGGGATATTTGACAAGATGCTGAAGCTAAGAATAGAGATTTAATAAAATAAAATGGATAATTTTCACTATTTCATCAAAAATATCCTCAAGTGAAATGAGCACTTTTTAAAAATGCTGTGAACATATGGCCTTGAAAAACCCAGCGTCGCTACTGTCTCGAGACACATTAAGGTGCCACCCATGTTACACTCCATCACCTTTGCACTTTCAATGAGAGACATGTAGAACATCTTCATATCATTAAGAAAGTAGTTCTCTTCCTCACAGACCCCTTAAAGGATGCTGGGAATCCATATAGCAACTTGGGATATTCTGGGTAGATTTTACAATGGTTTGCAGGAGGGGTCAATTCAGTTACTCATGTGATGGAAAATTAGTGTTCTGGAGTCTCAGAGTGAAGCAGTCACACAGTTAAACCAGGCACAGGCTCCAGGTATCCTGGCTCCATGTGTAATACTGAACTTCTACATCATTTTATATTCATGATTAAGTGCTCATTTCCTTTTCTTAGCAGGCCTTCATTAAAGCTATGTAGACATAATTTTATGTTCCTAAAGTTTTTAATCAGCTGAACAACAACTACCACAACAAAAGACAGAGTGTGTAGTGTAAGATTTCAGGATAAGATGTCCTCTGAGCCCTGCTGAAATGTATTCAGATAAGGAAATCAATATTCTGCCTAAGAGAATTTTTGCTGTTATGACCACAGCTGCTGTTATCAGCTTGGTGACATGATCTTATTTTATCTAATTTTTATATGTAAGTAATCATTATATATAACTATATAACAACTAGATATAGGTACACTCACATATAAGTACACTCACATATAAGTACAACTAATTATATATGCATACATGAATACACATATATCATTAAATATATGAATTATATAATCAATTTTATATGTGTATGCATAAACACATCAATATTATTTGAGATATATAAAATTAACATTTGGCTTTTGTCTGTTATACATGCATACATATATAGGAATACAAATATGCATGTATTTACATATATATGTATCTATTTATACAAAATATTTGTGTAATAGGGACTAATCTAAAATTATCTAAAAACCTAAGAGACAGCATAAAATGATGAATACATATTTTTAAAATATTTCAGGGCCAGGGATTTAGCTCAGTGGTTTTGCTGCCTGCTTTGCAAGCACAGGGACCTGAGTTCGACCCCCAGTACCAAAAAAATAAAATAAAATATTTCAAATAAATTACACAAATATTACTTATTATGATTTCTTTTGCCATCTGATTATTTAAAACTATAACAATTATTTTATTAGATTAATAAACTGGAAAGTTTCCATACTATCAGGTTTGTCCTACAACCTCTAGAATGATTATGTCTTCATATATAGTTACTTGTATTCATTAAAAGGTTACACAAAGTGATCATGAAATGTAGTTATTCACCTTGGCTGCATTAAATGTTTTGTTTATTAAAAATGAATATAAAGGTACTCCACGGGGCAACATGATTCTATTTTCTGAAACATAACAAATAATTTTCAGTAGCACTGAACTTCTCTATTTGAACATTTTTGTGGAGATGTTTCCTAGAGCAGCGTTTGTCATATTTCTGAACACAGGAAACGTGATCAGTAAGGGGCCTGCAACCCTTTGAACAAAGGACTTAAAAGCCATCTCAGGGTCCATGTCGCTTTTCCATAGTCTGCCGCTTTGCCTAACTCAGACCTGGCCACCGCCCGACCCCACCTCCTGAGTCCTGAGTTAATTTGTGCGTTTACATGGCATGTCTCCTTGTACAGAAATGGTCTACTATGAAATTGTACGGTTTTTGTAAAACAAAATAGAATTTGCAGATACATATTTTTAGAAACCTTTATGCTTTATTTTCTTCAGTGTCTACAGATTGTCTGAAGAAATCTTCTCTGCCAAGTAATTGAATATCAGTGTCTTGACTGTTTTGTCAAGATGCAAGAGAAATCTGAGAATATTTCAGTAAGTGCAAGGTACGTACACTCTAAGTAGTCATTAATAAAACAGAACTGCCCTTCCTAGTCGTATTTCATTTCAGTTCATATGCTATGTTGATGAGAAAATTTGATTTTCATGCAAATATGGAAGAAAAGAGAATAGTTGTTGATTAGTTTATCAGTATGCTCTTTACACAATCTTCATTTCGCTCAAACAGTCTAGTTCCTGGGATTCTCAAAATAGATTTTCCTGACACCAGTGAAAAGGGAAGGAAAAGTTTTCCTTTCTTTTAATTCATATGTGGAAATAATGCTTACTCAGCTACACTCAAGAACAAACCTGTCTATCAAATTAGAACAAAAAGAAAAGATCACCCACTCAACTGCTAATTGCAGAATTAAGCTAATTTATACAATATAACAGTAAGTGTCTTCAACTGCCACTCTTGTTTCTATTCCATTGTGTATTCTCTCAGGGTACAAAACTCTATTTCCCTTTACATGCTCTTGAAGTACATTTTTTTCTTCCCATATTCTGTGAATTTAAAAAGTTTATATTTCATAGACCATTGCTTTCCCATATACCATATAACAATTTGTAAAGATAAAGTCTAGTACCTTTTAACAAATTATGACTGAGTGCTTGCTACATGCCCGGTGTCACTTGCGGCACTGGTTCTGATATTTCTGCTCAGTAATTTTCCTTTGGACCACACTTCTGACTGAGATAGTTTCAGGCACACCGAGACAACACCCATGTCTGAAAGGAGTGACGTGTTGAGTATTGACCGACAGCTCCTATTTACTAAGGTGATAGGAAAATTCCAAAGGAAAATGAGGCTTGCTCTGTTTTTCACTTTTGGCTACATAGCTCATCTTAGTCATTGAAAAACCACTTGTCCATCTGATAAAAGTTGTACCTTTGATTAAAAAAAGAACTAATGAGCCAGCAGAGCATATCCTCACTTTCTATTACTGAAAATGCTAAATCTCTAAGTGGTAATTAAAGTGCTTCTCATCAGTCTGATTTAAACCCTGAAATAATGTCATCACTTTAACATGCTAAAAGATGTCTCTTAACATGATTGTAAGGACTTCAGTTTTAATAGACAGAAAATGTAACCAAATAAATATTCCTACACCCCAAAACAGCAGTGTTTCTGCCACTTTTTCAGACTTTGGCTGTCTTTTAACTTCTCTCTCCCTACATGAAGAGGAGATAAAGTGCAGTGCCACTTTATCTCTTTGTCCCTCTCCTGATTCTGTGATTTCTTTTCTGTGAGTTGCATCCTGCTTCATTCCAAATGAATAAAAGTGTACATTTCAGACAAAGCTTTAATCAATGAATCTTATAAAAAGCAGGACAACACATATGAAAGAAGTACACCAATGTTATTCTCAAAGCAACTTGTAAAGAATATTTGATCTAAGAAAATTGAAACAAAATTGGGTCAATTCACGTCCTTCTCTTTTACAGATAATCTACATAAGCAAGAAGATCATTAACATTGTGCATTTATATGTTCATGGTAAAACTTACTATTCTTTCAAACTTCTACTAATTTTTCATGGAGAAAATCTAGTGTAACAAAATAGAAACACTGACTCCACCAATATCAGGGCCAAGACTCCAGTGCTCATCACCAAAAAAAGGAAAAAAAAAAAAGTACAGTAAACCTTGGATTATGAGTAACTTGCTCTGTGAGTGTCCTGTAAGATGAGCAAACATTTCTAAGAAATTTTAACTTGATAAACAACCAATGTCTTACAACATGAGAGGTATATAATGCTGCATGTCATATGATCACAACTGGCCAATAGTTTCTCTCCCTCTCTCTCTCTCTCTCTCTCTCTCTCT
>NW_004624751.1:14235627-14257260 GCF_000247695.1 Heterocephalus glaber | reverse complement strand
AAGAAGGGTTTGTTCTTTGGTGGGAGCAACCATCTTGGCATGACGTCACACAGGGGAGGGGGCAAGGCACGATAGGAAGAGGGCAGCTACTATACATAATAGCTGCTGAGGTAGTGGGAGACCTATCAAAACCCTATCACATGAGATGATTAAGAATTTGCCAATTCCTGTAGTGTGAATCCCCCCACCATGAAAAGTTCCAAGCCCACAATACAATGTCCTGAGCCCAGAAATGGGAAGAGATGCACGGTAGTACCGTTATGATGTTTCTAGAAGTCTCCCACGATTGGAGTGAAGAACCTCGGGAGCAAAAATGATAGAAATAAGTAGGAAGCTATGAATTTTGAGTGTCAGCCTATTTTGCTACAACCTATTTGTTAGTAATTTTATTTCTAAAAATGCCCATGTTTAACAACAAATGGCAGGGTTTTGGAAAATGTAACTGTGCTGGTATGAGCCAGCTCTAACACAGCAATGGATCATTCCCCTGAATTATCTATCGCTCCTGTCTTCACTCATCACCCACATTGTGTTACATAGTGACTTCTCCCTTGTGTGTTTTCTCCTGAAGACTTCACAGAATTGAGGGTAAGAGGTTTCTTCTCTGTCTTACCAGTCTTTATAGTGCCTGGAACATTATAGATGTTTGCCATGAATACATGAAACTCTGAACAATTGCCCTTTTCTACTCTGGGATCTGGGAAAAAACCTGTTGCAAACACTTAACTGTCTTTGCTTCCCGTGTATAGCTCAGCTTAACAAAGGCTACTCTTGGTATTCACTCATATTAATGGAAATTCATAAAAATACTAATTAGGCAATTTAATTTCTTACATTTAGTGATTTCACAAAGAGTCATATTACGACAGTGAGGACCCCTGCACAAATACTGAAGCTTTTTACACCTGTTGTTCTTGGGACGAACCAGTCCACAGTAACCCCATACAGTAGCCCCACAGTGGCCTTCCCCGACCTACCCTCCTGAGGATGGAAGCATTCATTCCTCCAGCCGCCTACAGCACTAATGGCCAAAGCTTCCCAGGTAAGACTCTCTCCAGGAATCACCCTCATCTGAAAAGAGTTACTCAGCCCAGGATCACTCCCCTTCCCCAGTGCCAGTCTGAAAGTAGTGACTTTTCACTGTAAATATACATAGACACAGCCCTCTCTCAGGCTTCCACTTGAGACAGCTTTGCAGAGATTCCCAGTGGTAGCATTCTCCAGGAGTCTGCTGAGGACCCAGTACAAAGAAACACAAAATTGGTGCGACTGCCTTTCAACTTGTCCCTTTGCCTAGCTCTGTTTCCTTAACTCTTCAACCTATTTGCACACAAAAAACTCCACCCCTATTCCTGGTAGACCCCACCATGCTGTAGCCCTCAGCACTGTGACATGAACACATTTTCATCCACCTTCATGGGGAAGGAGAAGTGTTGGGAGAAATATTAAAATTTAAAACTAGAGCGCAACATTAGCAAATAGAGCAGATAATCAATGCATGCAATAAGGTTGACAGCTGATTTAACAAGACTGTCTCAGTGCTAAAATGGTGATGTTCAAATGTCTTTCACTGTAATTTTTTTATTTAAACCTTTAACATATTTTTGATCACCCTGTATACATCTTAGCTTAAATAATAGGACTCTTTATGACTACTGATTTTGCTATTCAAGAAAAAAGTCTTCCGGGCTTTGTAAGGTTTGCAAGGTTCATATGAGATCGAAAGTTCTACTGCGAAGAGCAAACTACATGGAGAGCCTTTGGTCATTTACATTATCAGCAGAGCACACAGAAGTCTCAGGTGAATTGAAATTGGCCATACAAATGGGAAATAACCAGCTAACATTAACAAACATTAAAGGGTAGAAATGACCTTAATTTCTGAAAAGGAAGGACATACATAATGATACCCTAATAACTAACTCTTTCCTGTCTTATATAATTATACCGAGGCAGCTCTGGATACAGAAAATGCTTGTTATGGTTGAACAATTACCATTCTCAGGTGAAAAGCATTTCATGTGGCATGGTTCCTTCACTTAAATAGGTCTTTAATTCCAAGAGATGAAAATACTGTGGTTTAAAAAAAATGAAACATTCCCTGCAAATACAACCAAATTAGCCACATTAGAATGCTAAAGGACCTCATGCTATAAAGTAATTAAGTCTGCTACATTTTCACAGCCACTTAACGTGTAAGAAAAGGAAAAGACAAGTGACCTACACCAAATTATTTTTGCCCATGACTACAGGGACACTTCAACTCTTTGGACTCTTAGCCATTACCTGATGACAACTAAACTTAGGTAGATGTAGAACACAGTGGACCCTTGACTTATGAACTCGATTGGTTCCCAAGGGCTGGTTGGAACTAAGCCAATACAGCCGAGATCTTGATGTTTACCTGGGTACACGCTATGGGCCGCAAGAGGCAGACTGATCTTCCATTAACCTAATTAGCCCAAGTTGTTCATATGTCAGGCCGGTCATAACTTGAGGGCCCACTGTACGTAATTTCTGCTCACTCCAGTAGAAAAGTGGTTAATGTAAATGCAGTGAAATTTTTGCAGATGTGAGAAATTGCAGGCCTATTGAAGCCAAATGTGAAATGGTAATATCCCACAGTGAATTTAAGGTGCCCTGAGTGGTTTAAAATATTTCTAATTATTTTCCCATTCTTGACACAAATTATTAAAATTGGTTTTGTCAATTAAAAATATTGAACCCTGTGATTTCACATATATCTGAATGATTTAATGATTCCATGTCCAGGCAGACCAAGCTGAAAATTTTCTAGCAAATTATTAATTTTAATGACAGCTGAGATGTATCTATGAATATGAGTTTTTGTTTTCTTACCTTCCAGACAAGTACTTCAAACCTCAACCAATTCACAAATAAATGCCAACATTGTGACACAGAGAAACAAGTGTCAAGTGTTTTATAAGAAATTAACATTGTAATTTTATCATAGCAGCCCAATACAATCTTCTAAACTAATAAAATTTCACTTCCATTTCAAACAAAACAGAGAGATAGGAATAAAATTATTTCTTCATGAGGCTCAGCCTAGACTACTAGAAGTTTATCTATCCAATTTGTCTTTGCTATTACAGAAGCCTGGAGAAAGGTTTCATCCTAGAATTGGGTCCATATCACCAAGGAATATAAAATATACAAGGAGTATAAAATTGCTCGAAGCCAAGCTAGATACTTTTGCACATTTATTTGCAACTTGAAAAATTACCCATTGGTTCTTCTATTCTATATCTCCATATAACTCCCTTCTTTCTCTTTAGGGTTAAACCTCCAGGTCAAAACTTGGATGAGGAAGGGAAACTACATATCACTTTAAGTAAAGATATGCCAGATCTGCCAAGTCTAAAATGGAAAGATTTTATTCTCAGCTTCTCACCCCAAGCTGACTGTCTTACAATGCAGAATTTTCTTGTAGTTTTCGGACAATGGCTCCATCTTCCAAAATACTCTTCTAGACTTGTTTCATCTCCGTTTTCTTGGATTTTCCAATTTGGGAGTGCAGTGGGTTGTTGAGTGTCACTCTTCCTGCTTCCATAGAATCCCTCAAACACAAAGCAATAGTCTCTATGCACACCTGCCAGCCATTCCTTCAGGATTTTCAAAGAGGTTGAATATGAAGGGGAAGCAGTCCCAAATTGGTGCTTCCAGAATTAGCCAGTGACTGACCTCTGTCTAAAAAAAATGGAAAGCTAAGAAAATCTCTTTAGAGTTGTTAGTGAGTTAGGCAACTCCTACACACATCCTTGGGGCAGGAAGGTAGTGTTTCCCCTTGGCCTCGAGCCAAGGAAAAGCAACTTGGTGAGGTCTATGGAAACTGAGGCCCAGATGAAAGTTGGGTGTGCTGAGAGAAGCTATATTCCTACCCTCCTCAAGGATTCTCCAAGTCTAAAAGTGGGCTCTGCTGGAGGGACTCCCTTAGATGGGATCGCACTGAGTGGTCTCTGCAGAGGCACAGCAACACCATCGGAGGGTGGGCATTGGGACCAGGGGCAGAGCAGTCAGTCACAGGTGCCCAGCCAAGGGAAGACAGTGTCTTCAGGAACAGTCAGCAGCTGAGAGGCATCCAGAGGAGTACAAAGCCAAGGAATCGGCCAAAGTAGTATCCTAAAGAAAAGGAGTCAGTCTGCAATTCTTTGAGGCACCCAGCTGAAAACCACCCAGATGGCTTTGGCACCAAACTCCTGTTAGAGATCCCCTTGAGCCCAGCCTTGGAGACACCAATGACAGGTGCCATGGACAGCAGGAGATGGGGAGGAAAGACAGAAGCAGCCAGAGATGCCCTGGAAAAGTGCCTAAGCTGGGACAGAAAGATTTGAATCAATTGGGGACTTTACGTTATACCAGGCCACACTGGGCTTATGCAGTGTTCATTCTGAGCTAAATGCTTCCATGCTCAATGTAGTCAGAGGTGGGGACAGAACTCGACTGTTTTAGTACTGGGGTTTATCAATTTGGGGATTCTCTGCAGTATAAAGTAACACAAAATTGTGATTTCAGAATCAGTAACAGACCCTTAGAAGTAGTTCATACAAACAGAAGACCCTGAAACTTTCTCTAACTCAGGAATGAGATTACCTTTTATAGCTTCACTGATTCTACAGCAAGGATTTTGTCCCAGAAATGAAGCTTCTGTGGAGGAAAATGTTTTACTAAACTCCTAGTTGCCTTATCAGGAGACTCTAGTCATCCATTGTTGACATATATATTAGACCTATGAATGTGTACATAAATTTGTAAATCTTATAGTAATAATATATTATATATATATACAACTTATATAGTTGTTTAAAATTGTATTTATGTACATCGACTTTTTAAGTAGTTCTGGCTCTTAAATACAACTTTCTTAGTTTAACTTGTTAAGCTCTCTTCATTAAGTGATTAGTTATTCCAAATTGATCTCCATCAGTCCTCAATTATAACCAATAATCCTGAGCATCTGGCAAATCCAGGCTATCAAAACAAACAGCTTCATTTGATCCTTGGTCTTCATTGGAGTTGACGTGTTGCTAAGAATCTCCTGACTCTTTCCCAGTTTCCTCCTGGGTAGCTCCCTAAATCCTAAATCAATCCTTAAGTTTCCCCAAAGAATCAAAATCTCTGTTTCTCCCAATTCTCTATTGAGTAATAGCCTCTTTGAAGCACTTCCAACAAAAAAATATTTAATGTAAAAGACCAGGCCCCCTGCTGTGATACCAGGCTATCTGGGATCTGTATAAGCCCTCAGGTCCACACTGTGTTTTTCCAGCAAGAAAAAAATTAGACAATGCAGTATAGATGGCGGTGAAGTTATTTATGTGTATTCCCTTTTCTAAACAATTGGTAATTATACAACATGTTTTCATTTTTCACCTAGTTATCTGCACTGCAGAAAAACATAAATTTTTTAAATATAATAATCAGTCATCACCCCGGTTGCAAATATAAATACCATATTGTTAAGGATCAGAGTTACAAAAGTGTGAAGTAGTCAGCCCCCTTGCCACCCCTCACCAGCATAGCTCCTGTAGTCGTCTGTGATCTCCTCACCATCACCTTCCTCCTCACCATCACCTTCCCTTCCCCATTCCATGCTTTCGGATAGGATTTTGCATTTGCCATCATGTAACGAATCAGTCACATTTAGAGATCCTTTGTGGAGAAGGAGAAAAGAAAAATGTAGATGTCAAAGCTGGGTCCTGGGCCTTGAACCTGTGATTCCAGTAAAAAAAAAAAAAAAAAAAAAAAGCTGTGCAGTATCAATTCCCAATCTTCCACTTTCTGTCTCACTCTCTTGGGCTTCATCCTCCTGCCACTTAACGCCTTTCCTCCTGCCCTCTCTCCAAGTCCTATTTGTCTGACCAAGCCATGCCCACTTATGCCACATCTTCTTCTGTGTGGCTGATCACAGAAAATAACAATAATAATAACAACTGTTTCGGCGATTCTGACTTAAATGTGTAGCCACTTCTCCCTCAGTGAGCCTTTAGAGCTGGAATTTTTTACAACATGGCCAGGGACTGCTCTCTGCCTGTTAGTGACATAGTTCTTTAGGAGAAGCGCAGCATCGCTCCTCTGTGGGATGGCTGTATGGCCCCTGGCAATAGTAGATGAGACTCTGCCTCAGTCTTGTCAATCACTGAGGACACTGAGCCTCCTCAGGACCTCACCTGTGGCCTCCCACGTTTCTAGCCACACCGTGGACACAGGCTGGGAGCCTGGTGATGTGACCTGGCTCCTAAAAGTCTGTCTGGAGCGTTTCTGTGCTGAGCCCAGTGTGGAAGCAGAGGATGGACCTCCTGCAGGAACTAATAGGCCAAGGGATCTTTCTCAGGCCAGAGGTTGGGATGTACTCCCTGCACCTGAGCCCCAGTGCTGTGCCTGGTTTTCCTCACTGTGCCCAAAGGCTGTGCTCCCAGCCAAGGCCTAGCCCTTGCCTGGGGACAAAATCCCACCCCTTTGTGCCTCATCCTCTCATAGCTCAACTATCCTCCCTCCATCTCCGCAGTCATCCTTTTCCTTAGCTTATGACCATTCCTCCCAGGACTAAATGAATGAATAACTAAAACAAAATACTCTTGGCTTCTTTTCCTTTCTAGTTTTCTCCCATTTTCTCTTTCCCTTTATAGCTAAACTCTCTAAAAATAGCCTCATATAACTCACTGCCTCCAATTTTTTTCCTTTTCTCAAACCTTCACAGTAATAATTCTTTTCCATTACTCGGTTGAAACTGTTCTTCCTAACATTACAAATGGTCTCCATATCACTAAACTCAGTGATCTTTTCAAGCCTCATCAATTTTACCTCTGAGAAGCAGCAACCCAGCTGATCACACTCTGAAACACTTTCTTCCCTTGGCCTATAGATCACTTGCCTTGTTTTCTATCTCTGTGGTTATTTCTTCTTTGTATCTTTTGTGTTCCCTTTCTGCACCCAAAGTCTCACGTTTGGAATGCCCAAGCCTCAGTCCCTGTACCTCTTCTTTATACCATTGTCACTCACTCCTTTAGGGACCTTAGCTAGTCCCAAGGCATAAATTATCACCTATATACTGATGACCCCCCCCCCGAAGTTAAAATTGTCTTCTCAGCTTCTCCCAAAAATGCAGACCCAACCCATATATCTAGCTGTCTCTTGGACCTATCCATCTGAATACATGGTAGGCATTTCATACTTAATCTATGAGTAACTGACCTCCTAAGATGCATCCACAAACTACCTCCCTCTCAATCCTTGGTATCATCATAGTAACAACTCCATATTCTCTCTCTCTCTTTCTCTCTCTCTCTCTCTCTCTCTCTCTCTCTCTGTCAATCCCCTCATCCCCCCGCCACCATGCTCTATCAAAGAAACAATGTCATCAGTGCTACTTCAAAACCTATTCATGATTCTGCAAGTTTACATTATTCCCTTTACCATGACCCTGGTCCAAAATATTATTGTCCTTCTATCAAATCACTGTAAAAGTATTCTGGCTGAGTTTCCTGCCTTTGCCCCTGCCTCTCTTGCTCTTCTGGACTCAGAGCCTGTTAAGACATAATCAGATCATGACACTCTTCTACTCAGAAAGTCTTCATGGCTTCCATGTGAGGCAGAATACAGGGAGGAGTCCTGCTATTTCATGCACATGTTCCCTGAACTTTCCCCTGCCTACCTTCCCTCTTACACTTTCTCCATCAGTGTCTCAAGACTGGTCCTGTCCTTGAACTTGCCATGAGTGATCTACCCAGGTTCTTGTGTCATTGCTGTGCCTACAGTCTGGAATGTTCTTCCCCTGTTTTTCTACATGGCTTACCTCTTCACTTCCTGAAAGTTTTTACTCAAAGTCCCCTTCTCAGTGAGAACTTCGCTGGTCACCACAACATGACGCTGTGACTCGCTACTATTATTTTTGATTCTTATTACTTAAAACTATCTGCAAATATTTCACTTAATTGCCTTTTTCATTGTCTGCTTCCTCCACTAGAACAAAGGGCAGAGGATCTTGGTACTGGGCTGCATCTGTGTCACCCATAGATGCACCCTCATCATTCAAAATGAAGCTTAACAGAGTACACGTTTTCAATAAGTGTCTGCTGCTATTAACTGGGCTTAAAGATGGTCTGGGTTGAGATTGGAGATTGAGGAGGGATCCAGGATGTGTTTGTGTTTGGTTCCTGCCAAGAAACCGGTCACAGGAGAAGAAGGATATTGGTAGAGAAAGGGATAGAAAACAGGAATCTTACGTGTTCTTGGGGTTTATTTCCTCTTCCCGACATGTTCAACAATTTCAATTTTATTGCTTTTAATTAATTTTTATGACTGGACTGTGTTTCTCATAATTTAGTTTATACAAAAGGCACAACACAAATTTTTTAATTAAAACCTAATTTTAGAAGTTTACTTTTGTGTACTAAAAATACAGTTTTTAGCATTAAAATAAATTTGAAACAATCCTTGTTGCTAAGTTAATTCCTCTATGTGACCTAAACTCAGAACTCAGCCCCTTCACCAGTTTCTGAAAGAAATCCAATTGTACTAAGAACACAGAGATTTAAGTAGGATTAATGAAGGTTTGCTTCAACCCCTCCCTAGGAGTCCACTCAAAAGAAATTTTCATCCCACTGTCTCTTTTACCCAAGTGCATGCCCTTTCTTCCTTCTCCCCCATTCATTATGAGAAGAATCTTCCTTTTTCCCCAAGAAGCCTGGATTTAGAAAGTATTGTCAGGATTCTTTTTTTGCACTAATGTAAAATTCATTAAAATGGCATTATTCACAGGCAGAGTGCATCGAAGGATTAAATTAAAGTACAGATTTATCTTTCAGAATAACCTATCATAGGAAAAACAATATATTGATTCCCCCAGACAAAAATTTAATTCAGTGTGCACAAATTGAATACAGGTCACTTATTGTTCTGAGGAGCCATCCCGGGGAGCGTGGATGAGCTTTCCTTAGTCTAAAGTTCAAGCTCCTTTCAATTCCTGAAAGCTACAAATCTGAAAATCTACTACAAATGCAGAAGCACAATCACCCAAAGACTACGGAGAATAACCACTTTAACAGGCTGATCATTGATAAGCAGGAGCAGAAGTGGTTTGAGGAGGTGAGGATCTCACAGTGCCCTGAAAGGGCAGTCGTGCTGCTGCTGCTTCCAAGTGCATCCTGAGGAAGAAGTGCCAGGCCTTCCCACCCTTACCCAGAAACCAGACTGGTGAGTTTTATGAACACGTCAAAACCCACATAAATGAGTTTAAATTTCCAACTCTGAACTCGTGACCACGTTCCTGCTGACCAGAAACTCCGGTTACTCAGAAACCAGGAAACCTGATTCTCGCTGTGGAAATTAAATGGCTCTGTCTCTTCGGAGTGGGTAGTTAGCTGTTCCGTTGTACATGGACATGCTGTTCGATCCTGTGACCTTACTCCCACATCTGCCCAATTTAAAAATGCATTTCTTCCCTTCTCGGCAAAGCAATTTAGCTCCTTTTTGCCTTATTTTTGCCTGCGCAGACCTGCCTGGACATACTCTGTTCATTAACTAAAAAGCACCAATGATGTGAAATCTCAGAGGAAGCTACTTCCTTCTGAGCTGGCCTCTGCCCTTCCCCTGGACTCTGAGAAGCTTCAGTCATAGGTATCTGATCTGACAACCAGCAATCTTCATTTCTGCCACTCACATGGACTGTGTTTTCAGGGACATGGCGAATCCACTCTGTATGGAGATCCAACCAGTCCGAAGTTCCTCTTTCCTGGGTAGAAAGCACACCTGGACATCAGGAGAGGAATATCAAGACACCAGGGCCTCAGAAAGCCTCAGTGTGGCCAAAACAGGTGCATCTGTACTGTGGCTGCCACTGGCAGAAACCCAAGCAACTTGAGCATAAAGAGAAATAGGTTGACTCCTGGCATCCACAGGCCACATAAAATAACAGATCTGAGTGGGCCTGGGTGTGGCTGGGAGCTCTACCGGCTTGTACAGCAAGGGTTACTCCCTGTTCCTGATGTCTGCCTCTCAGTGTGTATCGGCTCCCTCCATCCTCCACAGCAAACTGGCTGTCTTCACACGGCAGGGACCTTGACCCTGACAGCTCATGATTCCAACTTCCATCTCCTGATTCCCCAGCACAAATGTAAGAAATCACAGACCTCTCATGCCAGGCCTGATAATCAAGATTGGCTCATGGCGTGGGGCTCCTTGCATCGGATGTCTGCTGCCTGCACACAATACATTTTCTATCATTGCCTGTGTTTGGCTGTTAGTCTGGTCAGTACAAAAACAGCATCCACACCTATATGTTAAATTTTTCTCATGTTCTACACACTTTTTCCCATTTGGGAAAAAAAGCATAAAAGTTCATGGCATCAATTGTTTTTATTGTAAATTGATTGCTTTTAACTTTGTTAACTTTACATAGAGATGGGCAAGTAACACCTTATTCATCTTATTTGCTCTTATAATATATATTTGTGCTCATGTAAGTGTTTGTTTTTCAACTTAAGGGTTTATTTAGAGAACATGAGATTTCACTGTGTTTTTTCTAGTGTCATAACAAATCAATAAATCACTAAAGACAAATTTAATGGCAACTAAATGATGCCTAAAGTCAGTTTTTGTTTATTTTTTCAAAAATAAAGCCAACTTTATATACTACCCAGGATTTGGTTTCCTTTTTGTGGATCAGTCTCCACTTAAATTTAAACCAGTTGAACTTTTGGAGATTTTTGAGATAGCTTAGTTGGATTCTAGAATTTCTGCATACCAAATAAGGATAACTGAACAATCACAGTCACATGAAAAGTGACACTCCTGTGATGTAAGTCAGTAGATGAACCCCTCAGGTTTTCCTTCATGGCCTCTGCCAGCATCAGGTTCCTACTTACTCACTCCTTCCTTGTCTAACTGTGCAGAAAGCCATCAGGAAGCATACAACTCATTACATACCCATCCCAATTTTCTAGGAAACAAACATGCAGATTGGCTACTATTCTTAAAGACATTACTCCATATTACTTTTCTTTCTTAAAATCTCAGAGAAAAGGCAGGCACACTGGCACGTGGGTGTGATCCCAGCTACTAGGGTGGCTGCTGCAGAAGGATAGAAAGTTCGAGGCCAGCCTAGGCAATTTAATAGCACCCTGTCTCAAACTCAAGAAAAGGCACAGGAAATATTGCTCAGTGGTGCTAGTAAGCGTGGCTAACAAATGTTAGTGTTGCTAACATTCGAGAGACCCTAGGTTCAGTCCTCAGTACTGCTGAAAAGGAGGAGGAGGAGAAAGTAGAGGGAGAAGAGGAAGAGAGGTAGGGAGGGAGGAAGAAAGGGACAAAGAAAGGGGAAAGGAAAAGAAGAAGTCAGAAAATAAATGGACCAGAAGTCCTGGATCCTTAGAGTACTAAAGATCTGAGACATCTTGTTGTATATACTTGGAATTAAATCAGTTAGTTTCACAGATACTCCAGTGAAGTGTGACTTGAGAATCAAGTTATATTTTAGGGCCTGGGTATTCTCTGGTCTTTGATAGGGTCAAGGAGTAGGTTGGGAGCACAAATGGAAGGCTCATGTCAGAGCCGGGGGTAGGTTAACAGCTGCAGAAATGGGAAGCTTGCTGACAAAACTCAGATAGAGAGTCAAATGTGAATCTTCCTCTAATCCATGAAATGTGTTTTCTCCTCAAGTTCTATCTGCCACCCTCATCCATGGAGGCCTCTCCAGGATTCTTGCGAGAATGACACTTCATGGAATGTAACTGAAATAAATCACCACTGATTTTGAAAAAGACTTCAAGGAGGACTTCTGAGTCAACCTTGCGTGGCTGGTGCTCTGCATTTCCTCTGAGAAAGGTCAAACCGATAGGCATGTACAGTAGACCCTTGATTTATGAACTCAATAGGTTTCCAAGGGCTGGTTGTAACTCAAGTCGACTGTAAGTCAATACAGCTGAGATCTGGATGTTTACCTGGGTACGTGCTATAGATAACAAGAGGCAGATGAATCGTCCATCAGCCTAATTAACCCGAGTTGTCCATATGTCAGACAGGTCATAGCTTGACCGTCCACTGTATTAGCATCTTTCTGCACCCAGAACTGGGAGAAATAACAGAAGGATCACCACTTTCTCAGGGAGAATTTGCAAGCTAAAACCAAAACCTCTAATAGGTGCCAGAAGATCATTTTATGGATTCATTCTTTAATTATGAGAATAGCTACTAACATTATTCTGAAAGATAATTATTTCCAAAATGTAGTATTATTAAAATATTTTAAAGTACTTTGCTAGATGCAAGTTATGCCTATGAACTAATTGTAAAACCAACTTAATAAGATGGTAAGAAATGAGGGTGATGATGATTTGGAACAAAACATAATCAATTCCTATTTTGATTGCTTATTGTGATGTGATTTTTTTTTTCTAACCTTGACACATTAGGGAAAATTTTGAGCATAACAAGGACTTCAAATTTCACAGTTGCTTATAGTTATGTCATGCACAAGTACCACCAGATGGATGCAGAAAATGACACTCAGCTAAAATGAGCCTCACAGAAATGTATAAAACACAGCCACTTTCAGCATCTCCCAATTAGCTCAGTCTACTCATGTGCTAGAAACCATTCTGGTCTCGACTTACAACTTCCAGTGACTTCAAAATAACTATTCTTCCAGTGCCTCACAGAAGCTCACAAGCCAACACCTATCTGGCAAGTGAATTTTAGATCTTTTTAAATATAAATTGCCATATTTACTTTTAACCATTTAACATGTGTTGAGACCATGCTACTAGTGTTATTGAGTATCTACCTTATTGTTATGTGTCTGTGACTTAGTTTTAAGGCATTGTATCGTTTCTCTTCATTTTTTATGAATTATTAGTATTTTTATTAGTCCATATTTGCAGTACATAATGGCTGCATTTATTGTGGGGAGTTGGTACATGGACGTAACACATCTCAATTCTTTTTTGTCCGTTTCTCCTCCCACCCCTCCCTGCACCTTCCAACTCTTGATCCACTTCCCATTTGAAAAAGCTCTTTTTCCATTTTTCCTTTTATTCCCTTTTGCAAATCCTTTCCTCTTCCTTTCCTTTCCATCTCCATTTCTTGTTCCTCTTCCCATTTACAAAAGATTTCCCTGCTTCCTATTATCTGTCCCTATTTTGCTCCTCATTTATATTTTGATTTTCTTATCTAAGAGAAACCATGCAACATTTAAACTTGTGTTTCTGATTTATTTCACCTACCATAATGGTCTCCAAGTGGATCCATTTACTTACAAATGCCTCAAATTTATCCTACAAATACCTCCATTGTATATAAACACCGCATTTTCTTTAGTCATTCATCAGTGCATGGACATATAGGCTGCCTCCAAGATTTAACTATTACAAATTGTGCTGCTGTAAACATAGGTATTCATGGATCACTGTAATAGGATGACTGACTCTTTGGGGAATATTCCCACAAGGGGAAGAGCTGGGTCAAATAGAATGTCTATTTTTAGTTTTTGGAGGAAAACACTATTGAATTCAGTACAGAGTCCTCCAAAAACTAAAAATATAAATTTCCTTTGAACAAGATACACCTTTTCTGAGTATCTTCCCAAAACAGTTAAAGTCATCATATTACAAGGATATATTCAAACCCATCTTTGTAGCACACAACTTACAAGAGTTAAATCATGGACGGGGGCTTTATGTCCATCAACAAATGAAAGGATAAAGAAAATGTGGTACAGATGCACAGTGGAAGGGTATTTAGTCATAAAGAAGGACAAAATTGAATTATTTATAAGAAAATGGATGGTTCTTGAGACCATAATACCAAATAAGATAAATTAGATACAGAAGGATAAATAGTGCATGGTTGGTTTCTTTGAAATGACAGACCCAAACTTTAATTTAAAGAAGAAAATAGAAATGCTAAGAAACAGGGAGGTAAACTCAGTGGAAATGGCAAGTGGATCCAGGGGAAGAGCAATAGGGGAGAGATGGGGAGGGTGACTAAAAATGATCAAGGTGCAACATGTATGTGCACGGATTCCCCAAGAGGAATGCAATTACTATGTATCGCACACATATAATAGTATAAATTTTTTAAAATAATAAAGAAGGAATATGTCAACCCAGAATGAGCCTGGTGAGTTATGGAAGGTTTAAAAGTAGCATCCAAAAGGTAAACATTTTCGAGAGGCAACAGGCTTAGCCACTGAACACAGAACACTGTAGTCCATTGTCATAATCTTCCTTTTTGTGACAGTGACAACAGTGGCCTGATTTAGCCTGTTGCCAGTAACTCCTGCAGTTCATCATACTAACCCAGTGTTCTCAGGCCACACTGGCAAGCCAACCTTCTGATCAGAATTTGGCTTCCCTCACAGGACGACCTATTGGGAAAGATCACATCTGAGCTGTTTGAGTATTCTGGCTCCTGTAATAGTTGCTGCTTTGTGTATGAATCCATTTGTATTCCATGTTCATATAACAATTAATATGACTCTGGCATTTAGAGAGATGATTCTCAAGAGTCCAAGTCTATCAACCTAAGTCCCTTGATAATCTCTGAGGCATGAGGTTGTAGTAGATATTTTGGAGAAAAGTTGCCATAAGCTAGCTTGGGGAGAGAGAAAACACAATGCTGAGTGTTGTTTGAATGAGCAAATTATTTCTTACTGAAATTTATAAATTTCTGATGAACCCACATTGCTAGCAACCTTCCTGACTATGTACACAGCGAGCTGTTTGACTTTTCTGCTGTTGAACACCTACTATCGTTGATTTCATCACCATGCTTAAATCAAGTATAAACTTACCATATTCGTTAGCATGACAAAAATCATTTCTACTTGAGGATTATTCCTCCAGCAGGGTCAGCTTTCTTTCTTACAATATCTCAATCCCTCAGCCCTTCCAACCAAGCACTACATAGGATGGCCATCCAGAAATAACCGTGTTTCACATAAAATTCTCCAGGATGTCCTGCCTATCTGCTTTTGTCCATTCTAGGTACCAAAATATTGACTTTACTACTAATAGTCTTTGCTCCATCAGATATCTATATAAATAATATCTACAGAGCATTATAAATGGGGCAATAATTTGGATGGAAAGATTGGGGCTGTATACTACATGAAGACAATATAGTTTGATATCCATGACTATGATAATTGGGTATATTCTGAGAACATATATCAAACTCAAGGTTCCTCCCAAGGAACCTGTGGCTACTATTATGTATGAGCATCAAAAATATCTTAAAACAGTCTGGACATTCTTAGTGTGGACCTCACTGTGCTTGCCCATGACCCCAGTGATGGAATTCTGGCCACTTGCTTCAAGAAATCTATTGAAAGTCTCAGGCTCATTAATGTACCTGATGAAAACACTATCTTTTAGATGTTATTGGCCAATGGCTCTTTTTTTTAATTTTGCCTCCCTCAAACACACTTTCTCGTCTCCCTACAGCTTTGTCCAGCCACAGGAACCTGTCTATGTAACCCGGATATCATCTGCTCTCCTTTTTTTCCCATTTTCTTTGACATTAAGGTTTTTCTCCAGCTCATTCAACCCTTCTTTTCTGTGATATAGACAAAGTAATGGAATAAGTGTGTTGATAAAAGGAGATAAAAAGACAGATTGCCCTCCATGAGCTTCCACTGCATGGGAGATTGGGAATGGTCATATCATTTCATCTAGAAACATGAAGCCAGAGCCAAGTGATTAGTAACAAGTAAAATGCCAGAAGGGATCATTTTGAGGCAGGATGATCTGTAAGATTTCTTAAAGAAACAAAAAGTTTGATTTGGACCTGATAGGATGTGTACATCTTAAATAATCAAAGAACAAAGAAGAAGAAATCGCTAGGAGATATAATAACCAGAGTCCAAATAAAGAACTCCACTCAACTGATGTCTTCTCTGGAAAGCCTTGTGCTGGAGAAACTAAGTCTTCCTGCGACTGCCCCTGAGGGGTCTGCCCAGCCTGCTTCCTCATACCTATTATGTAGTAGAGCTTCCCTCTACCTCCTGCATTCTAAGCATTTATCTAAGGGTCACTTTTCTCTTTGGGTCACACACCCACAGCTCTTCTTCATGCAGCATGCCATTCTGCCACCAGCACCCAAGAAAATGGATTTTTTTTCCCCATGATTCCATTGATTATGCTGGAAAGGTGCTTGCTTAGAGGATCCATGACAAATAAGGATGAAAAGTCAGATTTCAGCCACTGAGTGCCATTATGAAATTTATATGCAGAGTAGTCATAAGAGGAAAAGTGTTTTGTTTTGTTTTGTTTTTTCCTAAAAATCCGGGAGCCAAGGTCAGCTTCACTGAGCTGCATCTTGTGTGGTTACTCACACAGGGTTCTGGGCTCAGATGAGGCGCTGCTCCCACCATTGTGAAGTTCTCAATAGTATTTGAGTAAGGAGCCCTGCACCATCATTTTGAAGTGGGTCCCTCAAATTCTGTAGTCAGTCATACACATATCAGACTGGGACACAGCTCCTAGCAAAACAGTTATTACAGCTATTTTTAAAATAAATGATGCAAAGTAACTGAAAGGGGAAAATATCAGAATTTAAAGGCAGTGAGGTTTGGTGAGGTGAGACCCTGGTAGAGCAACACTGAGACACGGGTCTGAGGGTCAAAAGATGTGGCGTCTATGGCCCATTTTTATCTCTCCAACCAGTGAACTCTTCGAGGTTTGCATTCCTCACAGGGTAAGAAAGATAATTTCTGCCCTCAGTGGGAATGGTCTAATAATACGTGAATATATTTTTCAAGGAAGAAAAGATAACTGTGGGAGATATTGCAAAGAAAAATTGTAGTCATTGAAAAGTATCATCATTGAAAAGGTATAGTCATCGGAAATTATAGTATTGAAAAACTATAGTCGTGAAAGTATCTAGAATTTGAAAAATAAGGAATGCAGCTCACAGAAAAGGGAGGAGAGGGAGTAAAAAAGTAGGAATTTACCCATAAGAAAATAGGAAAAAGTTGAGAACAGGACCCAATTCTGCCTAAGGAGGGCCTGACTCAACCCAAGAAAACCACCAAGGAGAAGAGTCACTCACACTGAATTGTTTCTTGAATTGAGTGCTGTCTTCTTCAACTATTCAACAAAGCTCTTTCATTACCTTTCATGAAAAAACTCTCTCAGAAAAAAATCTAATTTGGCACATTTTTTACTTCCTCCTATATACCCTTTCATCTTTAAGTTTCAAAGGAATCAATTATTCATGGTTTTGGCATATTGATATTACATATGAAGAGATGCTTGATGCTAGAGAAGATGTGTGAGACCTTCTATGGACCATTTCTCATCACAATTCAGCAAACAGCCTGGTTCCAATCTACAAAGACGCAGACTGAGAGGCTCAACTGAGCACCATGCCTTTCCATTCCAGAATGGCCTGGAAGCTGCCAAAGGCCCAATTTTTCCCTGAATCTTTGTTAATGTCCAAAAGACCTCAAAGTACATAATAAATATTAATATAGACTTGATAAAAATATAGAGTAGATATTGCAGTTGGTCTGAAGCACACTAAATGTCATCTGACTTTTGTGCCTCCTGCTCTGCCTTTGTTACACCTGAGGAAGTTTTAGGCCCTGGTAAAAATACTATTGATGGCATTTCCAATGGGAAAATCCAATTCCTAACCTGAACATTCGGTCAAATCTTGATGTCCCCATATTTTGTTGCTCTCAAAATAATCACTTATAACTACCAATTTATTGATGTAACTGATCTTATTTTTATTTTGCATACCTGTTTCATACATCACCACCTATTGCTAACAAAATTGATTAAAATAAAATGTATTGTTTCATATCATCTTAAACCACAAAAGTGCAAGAGTACCCCGTCTGTTAAGCTATCAATTAAGAAATGTCCCAAATAACCAATTAGTATTTTTTTCTGCATTCCAGTGAAATTCCATTTCCAATTTTTAAAAAGCTGTTCATTCCAGACCTTCAGTCCAGTATTAAATATCAGGCCATCCATGTAGCATTTATTGTTTATTTCTAATGAGCTTACTGATTACTCACATATTTACGTCCATTTCTGCTTATTCTATTATTTATTTGATTTTAAAATATTCTCTATTTTGGTGCCATTTCAAAATTCACTAGTTAGTTTTATTTATTCTTACATCTTCATCGTTAAAATAAATTTAGTAAAGAGGTTCAAGGTCAGGAGTAATGCTTCAGGTTATTTTTCCCAAATTAGTTTCTTTTGTTCATGATTGCAGAAGAGACATTGATCCTCCTTCAACATTATCCTTTCTGCTTACTCTACATGTTTAGCATGTCTAAGTAAAAGGCATACATTACTTTAGTGTTCTAGACATTACCTTATATGACAGTACTCCCTCATTAGCAAAACCAACTTTGACAAATCTACGTTTTCAAATAATGAGAAAGACTTTGAAGACTGAGACTAGATGAGCATATCAAAAAACACAACAACTTCAGCAGTGCCAAGAAGCTTTCTAACCTCCACTTTTCTCACTTTCTAATCATCATTAAGGTTTGCAATTACTTTAACAAAGGGAAAAGACCTTACTCAACATTTATTTAAAACTTTTCATTCGGCTATCCCAGGAAGGCATACCATAGTGTCTTTGACTCCTGCTGGAGAGATTATTGGATATTTCCATGATGTGCAGGGTGGTAGGTCCCATTACAGGCATGAAATGGAAAGGACCCACCATGAAGGAGGTAAATTGTTCTATTAAGGTAAATAAAAGAAATCTTCAGTCAGCCTTCAGAAACAATAAAAAATTCAGTTCATACCAAAATAAACTGTCAGGGTATTGTGGTGTTTGCTGTTACAACACATAACCCTGAGGCCCTTCCTCACACCAGCTGTGTCAGCCCCACCATACCCCCAAAACAACTTGCTCCATCAGGGAAATGTCAGATTCATCAAGCTCATTGCAAGTCACAAACTAAATAGAACACTCTGTGTCCTCATTTCTGTACCCATGAACCCAAAAGGACAACAATAAAGTAGTGTAAGTGGGTGGCTTTAAACAACAAGACCTTAGTGAGCAAAACAGGTGCCCTTCAATCTTGGCTCTGGGAACCATGGATTATTTGAGCTCCAGAGTGAAGCTTCTATACTCCAGAGCAATAGAGTGATTTATAGGACTTTGAGAGAAAATAGAAGAATTTCTATTTTTATTTTTATCTTGACCTTTTAAAATTCTTTTGGCTGTGTGTTTAAAGTACATGGTAATACGTGTGTGGAATTTATAATTAGATGCTTCAGTATGCACAAAAATTCTACCCTTGTCACTCTTCTTCAGAGTACTTAGTACTGAGCTCACGATACTGCTAGTGAGATCCAAGCCTGTCAGATTTCCTCCTTCACCCTCTTTCTATGTCAGTGATGTCAAGGGTAACATTTATATCTCAATTTCTAGTGAACATCAGTTCTTATGAAAAATTTTGACCAATTTAGAAGAAATTTCAAGTGCAATTTAGAAAAAGTCCAATTTTCAAGTTGATTCCAAGTTCTATTGGCAGTCACATTTGTATATAAACAAGATACATGGAAAACTGTGGGTCCTTTCCTTTAATAATGACAAATTTCAGTAGTTGTAACACAGATTTATAGACCCCAAAATCTAAAATATTCACTTTTTGGATCCTTATAGAAAAAAATTGGTTGATCTTTCCTCTAAAGATTCAAACTTTGGGGTTGCCATATCTCACCTCTTCCTTAAATTCAGGCAACACTTGAAATATACTTGATTCTTTTCATAATTATCAAAGGAGATTCATTATAAATAGCTTTGCCTGACATCAGGCAGGAAGAGAAAGGGAGATGAATTTACATACATAGAACTGTTCTGACTGCCTGCATGGATCATTTGTTCTAATGCCTGTCTTTATCTTAATTTTAGTAGATAATTAGGTCTGCTAATCCATAACACAATTGTACCCCCCTCCAAAGCACTTTCTCTGAACAGATACAGCCCGGGTTGCATCGGAGCCAGACCTGCTGATTTAAGTCTTATGAAAATGAGCTGAAGGACTTTAAAATGGAGTTGGATTGGCAGCGGGGACATTGCCTCCCACAGATGCTGACATCCCTCCTTTTCAGGAACAGTGTCTGTCTAATGGCTACCTCCCCAGCAGTCCTAGACTGAGTGTACATCCAGAAATACTACTGGCATGAAATTATCTCAGCAACATGGCTATTCACTTTAAACACAATCTAATGAAACAGCTGACTATTACACAGCAATTCCATCACTTAAAAAAAAAAACCACATGAAACGACAATGTGGCAAATGAGATACAAAAGGAAAAGTAGTCAGAACAGGCACAGGATTTGAGCTGCTGCTCTTTCTTAGATACTTTTTCTTTTATCTTTGATGTTTCTCTTCCTAGAATGTCCACTTCCTTTTCTTTTTCCTGGCCAATTTGTACTCCATATCTGAGCTCCCATCACTAGCACAGTGAGGCATTTGCTGTATCATTCCTAAGCACTTTGTATAATGTCTTTATTGAAGAACACTCACCTCATTAAATCACAGCTACTTTTTTCCACCTTCTTGTTAACATAACTGTCTGTATCTTTAGGTGGATGGCTAGCTTCTTGGAGGAAAAGCCCCAGTTCTGAATTGTATCTTCTGTTCTCAGCACCAAACTGGTGTTAGATGCTTTGTAAGTTCTCAATAAAATCTAGTTCAAGAAATGTTTTTTCAAAAAAATACCGAATAAGCCCACTGCAGACAGGCGGGTCTGTGGACATGGTCCCAAGGTCACTAGTTGCACAGAAAACACCGAATCAGCCTGAGCTCTGGCAGCAATCCACTGGACTCCCTCCCACTCCTTTGGCCTCTTCTCTGTACAGCCACCTGGTTTCACACTACAAAGATGCAGAGGACACCAGACCACCAGACAACTGTACTGGAGCTAATCAAGTTCTCAGGATTTAAAGAATTCCTGCCCAGAGGTAGGAGCTTTTGAGTTGCCATCCCACTGCTCCAGGTCCAGAGGAAGGGGCTGCCAGGCCACCATCCCCCCGGCCACTCCCAGCCCAGAGGAAAGGGCTTTTGGGGTGCCTTCCGTCCCGCCACTCCCGGCCCAGAGGTAGGGGCTTCTGAGCTGCCATCCCACTGCTCCTGGTCCAGACAAAGCCAACGTCCCCCCACTCCTGGCCTGGAGGGAGGGGCTATCAGGCCCCATCCCTACCTCTGCTCCCGGACCCTGGCCCACCTCTCCCAGCTCAGAGGAGGGGAGCTGTGCAGACGCGAATAGCACCAACCCTGCCCCCCCAGGCGAAATGAGAAAACTCCTAAATAAGTCTCAAAACAAGACTTTCAGATCACCTACAGCAACCCCAAAGGGAAATAAGATGGAACACTCTAATACTAAACCACCTGGACCCACTGAACTGGCAACAAAAGAGGATCTGGAAAAAATGAAATCAGAAATAATTTCTCAGATAACAGAAGAAATTGGCTCCTAGTGCAAGACATGAATAATGAATCTAGAGAGCAGCTGAGGAACATGATGGAATCCCAACATAGGAAACAAATGGAATCCATAATACAGATGGAAACATATTTCCAGGAGATGAAAAACACCACTGAAAGTCTACACAGCAGAATGAGCCAATGTGAGGA
>NW_004624751.1:14187522-14230827 GCF_000247695.1 Heterocephalus glaber | reverse complement strand
AGGGGGTGAAGGGAGGGCTAGGAATGGGGAAAAAATAAGAACCAAGTGCATCATGTAAAGGTACAATTCCCAATGAGAAATGTAATTGTGTTGTATACCTACAATGTACCAATAAAAGAATTTTAAAAAGAAAAGAAATGTCTTTTCTTTTTTCTTTAAGTCACTTCTCATTATTCTCACTGGTGAGACATTGTGACTTTACTCAAAACAAATATTCACCCGTAAAATAGAAAAATTTGCCTATCTCAGTGAAGCAATTTATTACAAATTTACAATTGTACTGTACTTCTAGTGCCACAGTGTTTGTTAAAGGGGACACCAATCTTCCTCCTACCTTCAGCTTCTGGAGGCACCCTAGGTGCATACCATGCGCTCCTCCCACAGTGCCTTTCTGTCTAGGGCTTTGTCATTCTCCTGTGCTATGCAGTTCTGGCCGAAGTTGTGCCTGCCTCATCACAGAACCCAAAAAGTTCACACTCTGTGTGCTTATGACAAGCTTTGCATTTATCAATAATCTTATTTAACTCATAGTGTACCTTACAACCTTACAGAGTATAATTATTACTTTACATATAAGGAAAATAAAAACAAGATTAAACGAATGGTCCAATCTCCACAGCTAGGAAACAGTAGAACCAAAATTTATTTGTCACCAATTAGGCTCCAGCCTCACCTCCCCACTCCCCACTCCCATGGAGGCCTCTTTAGCTAGTGCTTCAAAACTGCAACTCTGACTGTGACCTAATTTTTTTAATTTATAAATGAAAAAATATTCATAAATGTCTAACATAACTTAACAATGCTTTTATGAATGAAAATTAAGAATAATTTCAACGTGCTTCAAAAACTGCTATTCATGTGAGCGATTACTGTTAGAATTTTTTTTTGGGGGGGGGACCAGGGATTGATCTCAGGACCTTGGACTGTAAGAATTTTTTACCCACACCTCTATACATTTGAAAGGCTTTGCCATGCTGTTTATTGGTGTGGGGTTAAGATTCACGCACGAGTCAGGCATGGTGGCTCAAACCTGTAATCCTAGCCCTTGGGGAAGGTAAGGCAAGAGGATTCCAAGGTCAAGCCTATCTTAGAGAACTTAGTTACTTAACAACAGTTTGTCTCAAAATTTAAAAATAAAAGAAATAAAGATGTAGCTCACACAAAGGCCCAGGATTCAATTCCCAGTACCCTCAAAAAAGAAAGGAAAAGACAAGGCATGGATAAATGAGACCCACTTACCACTGAATGCAGTTGAGAGAGTTAGAGTTAGGTTAGCTTCCCTCCACATGTCTGTGATATGTTTCAAAAAAGTGCATACAACATGCAAAACTTGAAGAGGAGGATGAGGCATATCACTTATATTTAGATGAAGAGTCCTTGATTGGGGGCAATTTTGCCCTACAGCAAACATTTGGCGATGTCTGGAACATTTCTAGCTGTCACAAATAAGGGAATATGAGTGGTGTTTAGTGAATAGAGTACAAGGAAGCTGCTAACCATCTAGAATGCACACGACAGCCTCCAAACAAAGACTCATCCAGAACAAAACAGCGATAGTGCTGAGGTTTGGAATGCCTGGCTAAGTGCTTGCATGATTGTTACCTAGAACTTTGTTCTAAAAAAAGCTTTTGGCTGAGTACGGTACATTTTTGTTATGCATTGTGTTTTTTCCTGAAATGGCATCTGGAGATTTAAAGGACACAGATCTGTTTGGGCCACATGTGGATAACTGAGAATTACCCAACATAATTGCTTTTATGCAGGGCTGCTGGCCCAAATGACTAGATGCAAATGCTACAAATGAATCACTTGACACATGATATCAATTTTTAATTAGGCAGAATTGAAAGGAAATTCAAATAGGAAAATTATTGTTTCTTTCTCAAACACCAGGATAAACACAAAAACATTCAGTAATGATTTCAAGATGGAGGAGGAGAAGTTATGAGTAAGATGAAAGGTAAGAAATGGAAACATTTTCCATGCTTATCCCTGAAAAGCAAATTACAGGATAATAAAACTGAATGAAAATAGGGTTCCTGTCCTAGTACAAGGACAGCTTTCTTTACAGCAACTCCCAATTTGTTTTTTAGTACCTAGGCTCCAAATTCTGGCTGAAGTTCAAGGAGGTTGGACATCAAATTCACTCCTATTTTCTGCACTCACACTCAATACAAGACCATTGCTGAGGATACCTGTGAGGTCGCTGCTGTCCTTGGTCCTGAGACATCCTCACCCCTGTGATCACTCTGGTCACAGGAGCTCTTCCAGCCCTGATGTGCCCTGTTGTTAACACTTGTAACTATTTAGCTTGTGCCTCCTAAGGCTGAGCACCCTGCAATATCACTGCATACAGATAGGATGAGTTCACAGTTCACTTAGGAGCACGTACCTTCACTGGATACATCCTGGAATAAATTATTTCTTTTTTCAATGTATGAAAAATCTACCATCATTTACAAGCTATTGCAGAGATGAAAGTTACAAGACTAATTATTTTATGATCTTGCCATATCACAATTGACTTTCCATCTAAAAGTAAGTTGAAATATTCTGAAGATGTCCTTGAGAGGAAAACATGACATCTTCATGAAATGAAGAACCAACATTAATAAGACTTACAGTGAGAACAATATAGCACAATACAAATACATTATATTTCACTTGTTTTAAAATAAGATTACAAAACAAGATTACTTTTTCTGAGACCTTGCCAGCTTTATAATCAGAGAATCAGTCTCATGTAACCATCTTCTGGCTCAGAGTATTCTGAAGTACAACACTACAATGTTTAGGAACATGAGCTCCGCCTGCAGAACAGCCAGATTCCGGACCAACTCTCAAAGTCTCCGCTGTGTGACCCTGTATGCTCCTTAGTTCTCTGCTTCATAGTTATGTTGTCTAGAAGACAGGGAAAACACAGATAACTTGCATAGTGCTATGGGACCATTCATAAAAACTGCTTGGAAAAATGCCAGGTAATCACCCTTAATAATTTTAATCATCATCACTATTATCATTATCATTAGTGTTTCTGTTCTCATTATTTTTTCCCAATCAGAGCATCTTATCTTACTGCCAGACCTTTGCCTCTGCCACTGCCATCCCTCAGGATGTTGTGCTGTTTGGACAGTGCAGTCCAAATCCAGTGGTTGCCATAGCAATCCCTATCTCTAGTCAAATAGGTTCATTCCTGTGTTGGCTTCAACTTGAACATGGAAACAGACTCCTTTTAACTCCCTACTCTATAAGCAAAATCTGGTAACTTGTATTAGACAGAAATGTCATCGAGTTCCCTCTCTCTCTCTCTCTCTCTCTCCTCCCTCCTTCCCTCCCTCCCCCTTTCAGTCACCTCCTCCTGAACAAAATTATAACATTATTCCCACTACACACCTTAACACTATTTACTGTATTTCCTACATCTTCATGCTTTAAAATCTAAAAGCAAGTTCATCCCAAAGACAGAAGATGCTCTATTACAATATTTTGAAAATATTTTTCTCCCAAATTTGTCTTTCGAGATAATTCTGATGAAAATATTTGGAGTCCTTGGGAATGGTCCAATCTCATACCCTCAAAATCACAAGCAGTATTTCCTGTTAAAACTCTCACTCCCCTCCTTAGGAAAATAATAGATTCAAGCAGAACCCATTATACAATTCTGGTTTGATTTTCAAATACTTCAGTTTCCAAATTCATACTACTTGGTGTCTAAAATCAGACTTAAATAGATTCAGATACATCGCAATGGGGCCGAGGATGTAGCTCAGTGTCGCTGCACCTCCCTGACAACCGCAGGTCCTGAGTTCGACTCCCTGTACCAAGATGAAAAAAAAACAACACATATCAGAATATTCTTTGCTATCCGGACTTACTACAGGAGCAAATGCTATCCCAATTTAGAAACTGAAGATAGATTTAAAATATATATAGACATATATATTAGTTCAATGTTGATATGTTTCCCAGAATCTGTATTACAGAGCTCTTACCTAACACATTAACACATATGATGATTCCTGGGTTCAATCCTTAGCACTGCAAAAACAAAAACAAAAACAAAAACAAAACATGAATTACTCCCTCTGGCTTGTGATCTTCTCATTAAGGAACCCAGCATACTCCAAATAAAACTCCCTACAAATAAAAAGCTAAGGACTATCAAATATATCTCATACTATATGCTCCTGTTCTTCTAAAAACCCCATTTCTTTCATTTCCTAAGAGGATAAAGATTAAAAACATCATAATAGATGAAACCACAATATTCTTAAAAGCCTTTGTAGATCATTTTGTTTTTCATATTGTATGTTTGATCAGTCTTTCAAAGTTAATGTTTAATTTTCTATCTGTGCATTACTATGGAAAGACTCTTTTTTATTGAAACTAGCATAAATTTAGATACCACTTAGATAATTCTTTAAATAATATCTTTCAATGTTTGAATAGTAGAATTAAAATATATTCATGTGTACATAAGCTGTGGGGCCTACATAATTAGCACCAGCAGAAATCACAGCCACTGCAAACCTTCTGCTGCCCCCTGAGCCAAGTGGCTCCCAGGGCTCCATCCCTTGAGCAAGTGGGTGGATCGGCCAGCTCAGAGTACTAGTCAGATGGAAAAGGACTGAGATCCCTGAGAAAGAACATGAAACATGTAGAACAGATGTCCACACAGATGGAGGACTAGGGGACAAGCAGGGACCAAAGTATTTAAAAGATTTACAGGATTCTTGGTACAAGAAACCAAACTAATACAATGTCAGGAAAGGGAGCAACGTAACAATAGAAGCATGACCTATTGACCATGGATACATCATACACATCCTTCACTTTCTCAAATATAAAGAAGTTAGACTGCAACTGCATGAACTGTAAATCTTTAGTTCTAAAATACAATCATGTTATATAAATTACCTCTTTTATTCGGTTGCAGTAGAAACGCATTAATTGTCTTGGCTAGTAGAGGAAACTAGTGAAATATAAAAGTAAAAATCATCTATTATGAGCTTTGACTGACATGCTGTGGTGTATTTATGGCAGCAACTTCATCTTATGTTTTAACTGTACTATTTTTTAAATTAACAATTTTATTTCAGGGTTTAGTTTTTTAAAGATAGGAGGTGACTCACAGAAAACAGTAAGGGAAACTAAAATGAATGAAAAAAATCTGTTTGTATCACAACTTTCTCATAGAGCTCTATAAAAATCTTTAAATTATTCTTTATATCTTGAGCTATTGACCTTCAAATGGTGTCCATTCTTTGTTGATTTTAAAAATTCAATTATGATTCAGCCACTATTTCTTTTCAAAGATCTTGCCATTACCACTCCATTAGCAGAAAGTAGGAGTGAAGAAAACTGATACTTTATATAAAAAGCAAAGTATAATATGTTCTATTTCCTACAGTTTCATTACAAAAATAAAGGTTTCAAGATCAAAAAAGCTATGGTGATATGACATCAATTTAGGTAGAAGAAAATTATAGAAGCAGACTCATTTATTTAAATTTGATTTATTATTTGACTAGTATTTGATTAGTCTAGCTATCTTCTATCCCAGGGTTATGGAACTATTTTAATTTGCATCATTAATTTAATTTGCAGTTTTTATACTGTCAATTTGGTTCCTGTAGAACTACTGTATTTTTTCTCCTCTGGGTCTCAATTTGATACAAATTATTCAGAGCAATTTATATAGTACCAACTGTTGTTTTTATTGGCCATACCCAAGCTAGACATATAGAACTTAGGCTCCTTGAGGTACATTACAGCAAAAAGAATTGCTTTCTCCTTCCTACCTACTTTTGCAAATTTGCATGTTACTATATGAACTACTTTGACATTGTACTTTATGTTATGTAAATGTGTACCTTTCGGCATGTGGCCTTCCCCTAAGCACACTGATTGATTCCATTACTTCATTTTTATGAGTGTCACAGTGCCATTTGTTAAAGCAAATCTCATTTTTATTACCTGGTTCAACCAAATGAAGTAATTGAGGATGTGTTATGGGGAAGTTATGGGCATGGATAAAATTCATATTTGGAAGGAATGAAAGCATGCATAAGTCAACTCTTCTTTACTTCTATGAGAGCATGAGCAGCATATATTCACACAAGGGACAGCTATACTGTGAGGCACATTATGTTCCGCAAACTCATCAGAGTTCCCATCAAATATAAGCAAACAGACCAGCATTCTGAAAAGATATACTTTAACC
The DNA here is from genome assembly GCF_000247695.1 of Heterocephalus glaber. The sequence goes on along the minus strand of NW_004624751.1, from coordinate 14,224,604 downwards.
AAACAATCCTCTTGTGTTCTGTTTACAATGGTTCCACTATTTAACTGATAAGTTCACTTTTCTTGATTTGTTCTTCAGTGTTCCTATAGCATTAATCCTAGAAAACATACAAGTAAGAAGATCATATGTTCACCTAAGTCTGCAAAATGTTGATTTATTTCATCACCAAATAGATGCTTACTGAGTATGTCTTTTCCACACGTTTGAGGGAAATTTCTTTCCCACCCTTTGCTTGACCTCCCTTTGAGCATCAAGCTTCATCCATAGAAACTTACTTTTGTAACTAGTAAGTGTTTCTTTAATCAGTGCAACAGTATTTTCTTTCAAAATACCCTTCTCTGACATTCCTCTGAGGAAAAAAAAAAAAAAAAAAGGTGTCATGGAGATGAAACATAAAAAGGAAAAATTCTTTTGAAAATTCTTCAAATACTAAATACTTCTTATAAGTTCTATCTAAAGATAGAGAAAAAATAATTAGAAATACAGTTTATGATATTCTCTGGTCACTTTCTCCTAATGAGCAGTCTTTCCCCTCAGGTGTTACTGAGGAAAAAACATCCTTAAGCCTTTGTTGACACAGGACTCGCATTGATGGGAAGCAGTTCATGAGTATCAGATTATTTTCTCAGTAAACATTGCTGCCATCAAAAGAGGTGAATGAAGTTCCTGAGGTTTCTCTCCCACCGTTAAAACCATTAGCTAGTCTAAAATAAAAGAATGAAATTTGGCCAACTCAATTTGGCCATGCATACAAAAAGGCAAAAATAGTTCAGTGTACAGCCATATACCTATTTCAGCAGCATGTGGATCCCATTTTCCTGATCAGTTCTTTTGAAAACAGGCCAAACAATATCTAGCAATGGGATTCAACTAATAGGCTAATGAAAATCAAACAGCAAAGTCCTCCCTATGCATTTGTTCATAAAACTAATCTCAATCCCAGCCTACAGTACTAGACAGAAGGGCTTTTAGACATGCTAGAGTCTTACTCCGTATTCATACAAGGAAGGAAAGGTTCAGGAAGGAGGGGCATGATTGCACAATACTTCCAACCAATCCTTATGTCTTGAACACAAATTATTTGGGGATTGATCAGAGATATAGTTAGATGTCAGTTTTTATCAGCTACTCCTGGAGATTCACTGGAATTACCTTTTCAAATGCTCAACAACCACTTCTGGGGTATGTATTCCTGATTAGACTGCTACAAATGTGAATTGATCACAGAATATAGAGTATATTCTCTGGGTGTGCATGTGCGCGCACCTGTATTCAAGCATGCAAGCATGCAGGTACATTCCGCTGTTTATGCCAAAGCAACTCAAAAAAAAACATAGTCAGTGCAGTCATTTTCAAGGGAGATCTGGCTGGCCTGTGAGATGTGAATTAAGAGTAACTGAATCACTTCCCTTTTTCTGAAACTATCTACCATCCTGCTTTCTATAAATGACAGGAATGACCAATAAACATGAGCTGAACTGACTCAGAAGAATAGTATCTTCCCACACTCCTCTAGATGCAGCTCCAAAGCTACAGCAACCACAGGGGAGCCTGACTTATTGCTGAAAACATTCCCTGCCGAGGCCCCAGGACCCGAGTCAGATTCAGGTAACAGTTATTTTACTCCTGTGAGGACTGGGAAGACAGCCTTCATTACAATCCTCAGACTTTCCTAGGATTTCAGATTTAGAAAATATCATAAAATACTTTATGATCATAAGCCTTGAAGTCCCTATGTTACCTCCGCCTTATTTTTTGCCCTGCTCTTTGGAAAAAAAAAATGTTTTTAATTACAAGCATCCTGGTCAAGAAAAGAAAAAAAATTTATGCCATGGGAGGGGAGAAAAATTATTCACTTTTATTTAATAGCTCTTCCTGTAATGATGTTTAGGAATCTGGACCAACCTCCCTCCAGAGCTCATTGACTTTTACTGCTGGCAGACAATTGAATGGCGGAATATCCTCAGCGTTCAGCTTGATGGGACATTTCGCTCATCTCCCGAACCATGCAACTGCTGGGAAGCCTGCCAAATGCATGTGTACCCTGCCAGATCTAATCTCCCTCACAACTAACCTCTTCTTTGCTAGAGCTTAATTTCCCATACCTAACTACGCAGAAGGGCCTTGGTGGAGACAGAAGCTTCTTTAGTTGCTCATATTCAGAAGGAGAAGAGATTAAATTCGCTCCATCCTCCTGGTAATTGACAACCAAAACAATCTGATATCAAAATCGCCATCCCAGTACATGATGTTCAGATAAGAGCCTAGAAACACCAAGCAATACTATGTGAACCTCTGCCTCATCACTGCTCTGTGAAGCCACAGATTTCTTCACTGCTTTGCTTGAAAGATCGCCTTTACCTGCTACCTCATCATCATCTATGCATGCCACCAGCATTGAATATTGCACTGGAGTAAAATTCTGTGTTCATGCTTCTCTTTCCCATGCCCATGAAAACCCTTTAAAAGCAAAGACTCAGTCCCAACCCTCACTATGCCATGAAAGTTGTCAGAACCCTTGGTTTCACAGGTCCTTTAAGCTTCATGCAGTGATTCCTCTCCCTGCTAGAGAAACTCTCTATCCACCAAATTTTCCCGGTGACTCCATTGCCTGAAATGATACCAAAGTCAGGCTGTGGACTCATCAGAAACGGAAGAAGAGTGGCTTCTCACCAGTTTAATCAGCAGAGAAGTTGAATAGGACAAAGGCCTGGCTGTTTTCATTGTTCTGTGTTTAAGAGGCAAGAACACACGTGGAAAGACTTAGAAATCCTGGGAGCTCCTGAGCAGGCAGGGCAAGAGCCTGATAGCTTGGGCAACAGGGTCCGCAGAGGAGGGAGGCACCAAGACAGGCTTCACCGCATGCACCATGCACCGCTGTGTTGGCCCTCACATTAAAGTGGCTTTAGGAAGATTGAAAAGTACATAATGAAATTCAAAAACTAAAGGAAAGGTGAAAAATATAACAAAATCAAATTTCCCTCATGTAAGCAGAAAATGTAAATCGCCGTGGTTAACAAAGGGCAGTTTTCCTAACTCTGCTACTATTTGAATATTGGATTAGCCATCCAATTAATTGCACTATAGATATTAAACATGACATATGTATGAAGGATAGATAGATAATCTGCATTCACTTCCAAATACATGGCAGTGATATATGTGCACCCATGTTCATAGCAGCACAGTTTGTAGTAGCTAAAACTTGGAAACAGCCCAAATGCCCATCAACTGGAGACCGGATCAAGAAAATGTGGTTTTTTTATAAAATGGAGTACTACTCAGCCATCAAAATTGAGAAATTAGATACATTTATAGCTATGTGGATCCACATTGAGGTGCTCCTCTTAAGTGAAATAAACAGGACACACATGTGTAAATACCGAATAGTTTCTCTAGTGTGATAAACTGAAAGTGTAAATAAGGACTAAAAGGTATAATAGATAATAGGAAATAGGAAGAAAAGGGGCAAAGGGGAGGGGGAAGTGGGAGGGATGGGGGAAGGAAAGAAGGGAATGGAATTACTATGAGAAAATGGAAAAATTGAAACAAAGTCTTTGTAAACAGGGAGGAATGGAGGGGTTGAAGGGAGGGCTGGGCAAGGGTGAAAAATAAGAACCAAGGGAGAAAAATAAGAACCAAGGGAGATTACATAAAGGTGCAAATTTCCAATGATGAATGTCATTATATTGTATAACTAAAATGTACCAATAAAATAAAATGAAGAAGCTGTTTTGTTCAAAAGCACAAAAGTCAACATATAAATTAGCTATTAGAAAAGTCATTTCACAATTGAGGCATTAACGTGTGTCATAACATGTTGCGGTCGCTACATTGTAACAATAACAACAAGAAGATGGAAATTAATCTTCTGTAAATCATTACAATTGTACAAGCTGCGGGGTTGTCAGATAAAATGCAGGACACTCAATTAAATTTGAATTTTAGATAATGATGACTTTTTAAGTATAAGTTTATTTCATGCTTGCACTAAATTATTATTTGTAGCTTGCTTAAAATTCATATTTCATTAGGCATTTTTGTTTGCTAACTCCAACGATCCTTACTATGTATCAAGCTATATTTGAATTTCTAAACCCACACAAAACATCATTTAGCTGGTTCTACAATCACAGTCAAGGGGCTGGGGTGTAGCTCAGTGATAGAGAATTTGCCCAGCATATGCAAGGCCCTGAGTTTAATCCCCAGTAAATGAGGAGGTGGGGAAGAGAAGGAGGGAGAGAGGGAGGAAAACACAGGGAAATGCCCACACTCTGACAGATATTCCGATATTAACGCACCGTTCCATCCCATTGGTAGCAAAAACTGAACCTGATCCCTTCTTGTTACTTTAAATTCATTGGCAACAAAATACATTAGAAAAATAATCAGTATTTTCTCTCCCCCAGTACCTAAGTCTTTACCAAGTATCTTGCTTGCTTTTTATAGCAAATTGGCATCATAAATATAAAGTTGCCTTGTGCAATTCCACAGCAGCGAATTTTATGACATGAGTGGCCAGCTTGGTGACAAAATTCACAATACAGTACCCAAAAAGTCAGGAACTAAAATTAAGAACATTATAATGCAGTATTTTAATAGACTGTATTTTTAGAGCAGTTTAAGTTCTCTGCAAAAAGGAAGGAGATTTGAGAGAATTCTCACCACGTGAGAGCAGCCTCCCGCATTACCAACGTCCCCCAACGGAGTGGCACTTTGTTATGGTGGATAAACCTGCACCCTGTGCACCCACAGGCCAGTGTTTTCATTAGGGCTCAGGGTCAGACATTCTGTGGGTGTGCACACGTGTATACAGATGTAGATCCACTGTGACAGTGTCATGTAGAAGAGTCTCACTGCACTAAAACTCCTCTAAGCTCCAGCTAGACACCCTTCCTGACCAGAAGCCCCTGACAACCACAGATGGTTTTATTGTCTCCATACCTTCGTCTTTTCCAGGATGTCACATAATTGCGATTACACAATATGGAGTTTTTACTTCCAAGTTGGCTTCCTTCACTTAGCGATACACATTTATGTTTCCCCCGAGTCTCTGTGGTTTGATAGTTCATCTGTCTGTAGCACTGAAGACCATGGTCTGGATTTTCCCACCACTTCTTGATCCAAGCACATACATGTTTCCAGGTTTGGACAATTATGAATAAAGCTGCTGTAAGTATCTATCCTGCAAGTCTTTGGATGGACATAGGTGTTCAACTCATTTTGGTAAATACTAAATATATTTTAAATCAAGGTTAATGTAAAAACTTCCTGATAGGCAAAACATCAAAAGGTAGAATGAAGAAAAAGAATCTACCCCAGCATTGCCTGACTGTGCCTCACTTGCCTCTCAGGAAGCCCTAGTTATTAATCTTCAAGATATTACAAACATGCTTGTTCATTTTGAAGCTTGTCCTGCTTGCTCCACTAATGGTGATCTTCCGCTTCCAGTCCTGTGCTCCAGTCATTGTGCAGTTATCTTTGTAAGCAGGGCCAACTCTCAGTGACCCAGCCAGGCCCACCATACACGTTACAGGCCACACAGTGCACTACAGCACCGTCTCTATGGACACATCATTTCCATCCAAGCCTTCATAGAGGACTACAGTTCTCTAACAGATGAAAATAATGTGTTTTCTTGAAGGGGTCCATTGTCCTAATTTACATCAGAATGTTCTATGTGAAAGCAGAGATTCTATGACCGCTAAGATAGTTGTTACAGTACAGTCTCTTAAGACAAAAATATGAGATATTTCCTTCCCTCGTTGTAAGTAAGACTGTCTTCTATCTGCATAATATAAGTGAACATGCAAACTGAAAACGTGAAAAGTGAGCTTAATAATCTATGGGAAAATCATGATTATTTCATGATGACTGAAATTTTTTGTCAAAATACTAAAGTCTTTCTTAGTGTTCCTTATAAATATATATGGAAATAAAAACCTAGGGAACCGGGCACAGTGGTTCACATCTGTAATCCCAGCAGTCTGGTAGGCTAAGGCAGGAGAGTAGCAAGTTACAGCCAGCCTGGACGTCTTAGGAACTTAGTGAGAACTTGCCTCAAAATGCAAAACTTTTAAAAGGATGGAGATGCAGCTCAGCATGAAGGCCCTGGGCTCAACCTTCAGCACCACCAAAAATCAAAACTAAACAAACAAAACAAATATGCCAACTTGATGCAGCAATTCCTGTTTTCAGAATGTACTCCAAGGAAGTTAATTCAGCACCCTAGAAAGATGCCTGGGTTCTCACGTTCACTGCATGACCACCCACAACAGCCAAAATACAGAGACAAACTACATAACCATTAATGGATGAATGGATAACAAAAGCGTGGTGTGTGTGAGTGTGTGTGTGTAAATGTTACTCCGCTTTTACAAAGAAGATCGTGCCATTAGTCCCAACATGGATAAAAATGGAGAATATTACACTAAGTGACAAATAAACCAGACATAAGAAGAAAAATACTTCTGTGTGGATTCCAGAAAATAAAAGAGAAGTTAAATATATAGAAACAGAAGACAGATCTATGATTGGGAGGGACAGAGAGACATAGGTCAAAGGGTACAACATTGTAGTTATGTGAGAAGGATAAATCTAGAGATTTAATGTACAGTGCAAGGGTGAGACTTGGTAATACTGTACAATGGAAATCTTCCTAGAGAGTAGATTTTAGGTGTTTTTACCATGAAAGAAAAGGTAGCTATGTGACTTGATTGGTAGGTCAATTTAATTGCAGTAATTATTTGAATACCTACAACAAAACATCACTTTGTACAACCAAGGATATACAATTTTAACAAAAAGAAAAATTACTTAAGATTTATCTCCAAAACACTTTGCCAAGAGTACTTTGAACATCTCTTGTCTTCTTCTGATTTAATAATTTTCACTATGGAGTGAATATATTTTTTTTTTACACCTTGACAAATTGTCATACCCTTTACAAGGCTTTCGGTAGTTTATCTTTTATGCTTTCAATATCACAAACTATCTCTCTGAGGTCCTCTAATGTGAAGTTTTTACCAACATCACTTCCTCTTGACATATTTATCTTTTGTCACAGCCATTACCCTCAATTATGTCAGGAACTTCTGTCACTAAGTGCACCCAGTGGAGAAATCGTGTCCATGGCTACGTTTCTATGGTCAACCATTCCTTATAGAATTTCCATTCACTTTCAATGCAAATTTCACACCAGCCTTATCAGTTTTTTGTTCCCTGCTAGACTTTCATCTTTGTTGGCTAATTTCCTCTATTATTGTCCAGTTTTATGAAATGTCACATGGATTTAGTACTAAAAACAGGAATGTAACACTACCCTATCTATACCTTTGTGTGTAAATTGAGTAACTGATGTACAGTGACCAATCACAGATTTTAAAAGAAATGATGGGACTTGTTATTGATCACAATGCACATCTGTTATTTACACTGTGATTTGGGAACTAAAGAGCTAAGAGTGAAGTTTATACTTTATACAGTTAGGTACAGTTACTATAGCATGGTAACTGAAATTTGAATTATATTTTGAGTGTTATTTAACTAGTCTGTGCTAAACGAAATTTGTGCTTATTAGAACTATATATAGTAAGGACTGTCTGTTTTGTAAGCTCTGTCTTAATAATCCTTCTAGTACTAAAATAGAACAGGTTGACTACAAGGCACAATATATTATTAAATTTAGCAAGTTTTTTCTCCTATTCCCATGCAAAATACAGTTTACACAAAGTAGATTTTCTTGTTTCCATTGTATTCCTTTCCTCTACAAGGTAGTATTATCAAACTAGTGAAATCCTCCCGTGCCTTCGTACCATAAATAATATTGTCTAACAGAAGACAATGCTCATGCTGATGTCAACCCCATTCTAAGCTCTCTGTAGCTTACCTCCCTAAAGATCAGACCCAAGGGAAGGTCAGAGGGCATTTCCCAGTCTCCCCTGAAGCTAGGATTCTGGACGGGAACTAATTTCCGTGTATGAAGCAGAAACAGCCCCTGAGCCTTGGGAGACAAAAGTCAGCATCACAACCTTCAGGCTCTTCTTCACTCTCTTGTGGTGAGGATGTCTCAGATTTCCTGAGTCAGTTCTCGGTTTCATGGCGCCAGGAAGTAGGCACAGGAGCAGGGGCAGAACTGCACTGGAAGAGTACAACATGGTGCTATGGCATACAACCTTGTTAATCTGACACTCCTAGAAATTACAAAAGCAGCCTTAGAACCCGTAATAAATCCCTGTCTGCTTTAACTGGCTAGAGTGGAAATCCTTATTTGCAACAAGCACCCTGAGAGACACAGGTGTTAACTTACAGATTAGTTTAAATGACGCATCCTAGCCAACTGCTTTCTTTCTTGTATCGATTTTTCCAGAGATAAAACAACTTAAGTGAAAAAGAAATTACTTCAGACGCCAAATAAAAATAGTTCAACTCAAAACCAATGAACTATGCATGTTCTATCTTCAGCTCATCAAAGTTCTTAAACTTAAATCAATGAGACAGAAAATTCAGACATCTTTACATTCAAAGGTGTTTGTTTTTCCATTTAATTAAAAGTTGTCTTCCTGAACACCTAGGTTTCTAGTTCAGTATACTGATCCATGACTGTTCCCTCGTTAAAATTAGAACTGCTATCTTTTCTTAATGTTATGCTGAGAGAGGCAGGCAACATAAAACAAAGGATAGAGAGAACAGAAACTAAAAGTTGTGTGAAAACAACAAGGGCCTGACTAGTTTATCACTTCAAATGAGACAGATCATTGTTCTACAAGAGAAGAAACACATAAACAAATGTCTTTCAAAATGCATTGAGAAACATCATCTCCGGTAAAAGCTCAAGTTTATATTTTTTAATTTAAAATGTTGAAAAGCACTAATTTCCTTACCTTTCCCCTTCATACTGTGATAAACAGTTTTTAGAGTTAAAGCTAAGCAAGTGAAAGATTTATATTTTTATCCATGTTCTGATCCCAGCTATCTCTGTGCATTTAGGTCAATCATTGAGCCTTGAGTCTCTATTTCCCAGTCCATAAAATAAAGACTGTGCTCTGCATATTCTGTAAGATTTTATCCAACAGGGCCGGGGATTTAGCTCAGTGGTTCCACTGCCTGCCTCACAAGCACAAGGTCCTGAGTTTAATCTCCGGTACTAAAAAAAAAAAAAAATTTATACCAACAATCTGGTTTTCTTATGATTTTCAAATTTATATATGCCAGAGCCAAAAATATATGCCAACGTGATTATGACCTTACCATATCCCTCCATGAAAGAAAATAGCCACCGTGAAAATGGAAACATTCACTTCTTTTCAAGATTCTAAATAAGAAAATATTTTATCATTCTGGGTTATAAATTTATCGTGTTCTTTTCTCCATGGATATGTACCAGCTAAATGAGTTATTATTAACTAATATTTGTTGCAGCATTACTGTGCACCAAACACTGCCCACACTTTATGTGTATGGTCTCATTGCCACAATTTTATAAGGCATTATTCTTCTTTTAACATATGAAGCAATTAAAGCAGGGGAAAATGATTAATTTGATCCAGGAAATAGAACTATTGAATATCCTAACCAACTTTATTTTTCTCCTGAAAAAACCCCACCATCAAGTAAAACAACATGATATACTCCATCCAGTATACAACCCTCAAACAATGTCATATGTAGAAATATACACCTGAATAATGAAAACGTTTATGCACAAAGTGTGGTTAAAATACAAAGTGAATGTTTAAATTATAAAAATTTATTACATTAAAAGACACATTACCATTAATCCCTCTCAAAATATTTCTCCTCATCTCCAGTACTCTTATCCCATCATTCTGCCACTTTCTGAAGCAGTTCTGGAAGTCCCCTTTCCTGAGTGTTTGTACAAGGTGTGATAAAAAATATGGTGACTGCTGCTACCAAGTGCCTCCAACCATAAGGCAGGCTCCTAAGAGCATTACAATGTGTCCTCGTATACTTTATTCACCAGATGTGGCCCCATGAGACTTCCAGATCTTCCCCAAAGTCAAAATGACTGTGAAAGATAAATGTTTTGCATCGATTCAGGACACTGAGGCAGCCACAACAGCGCAGCTAAAGACACTTATGAAAATGAACTTCTGGAAATGCTTAAGGAAGTGGCAAGAATGATGGGATGCGTGTGTTCAAAGCTAGGGAGAGCATTTTGAGGGTGATTAATGGTGTTGGGCCTTTTACTATTACTTTTTTTTTAATTTCAACATTCACTGTATTTTTTGAGTAGCAAGAAGGGTAAATTAGAAGAAAAAATTGAAGACATAGATAAAAATATGAGAAACAACACAGGGTACTGGACAAATAGTAACATAAAAGTCTACTACAATCCCCAAAGGAAGTGGTGGGTGGCAGCTGATGGAGAAGAGAAATGAGGAATAAATGCTTTAGAAGGTGCAATCTTCCTTTCCCACCACTCTGTTCATCACAGTGTTCAGTTTGAGGACAGGAGCTCATTGTTCCACCTTGCATTCAAATTGCACTTAAAGCTGTAGCACAAAGAAATTTACAGAAAAACAAAAGCCAAATATAGCATTTAAAACCCATAAACAGTGCACATGTACAACTGACTGGATAATCAGAGGTGATGTGACCACTTTGCCTTCCTCATCTGGTTACACACATGAAGGAAACTTATTAGCTGGTTCTGAAAACAAGGCATATTTCAGATGCACTCCACATGTTATTATATGATTAGTGCCCGTTGCAGTGAGGTACAGGTCAGTGTGCCTTTGCTTGTAATATGAGTTTTGAAGTATAAACTACTTACATCATACTTTAGTGTGTTTTGGTGTGAAAAGGCCATATTCTCACTAAAGGAGGTGTCTGAAAACTGATGTAGTTTAATTTAAAGTTTCTATCACTTACAAACTTATAATCCATATAATAAACTATGGTGTACCATACATATATTAATATAGCAATAAGTAAAATAATCTAAAGATAAGTAAATAAGAAATAGTAAGTACATGCAGAATTTTTAAAACCTTTTTTGGCATAAAAGATTCAAATTGGAAAACTAGCTAACTAGATGGGAATTGCATGTCAAAAGTCTGCATGACCTCACAGTTAGCAAATAGTCTCATAGATCCAAGGATGCATCTCTTTGTCCTGGTAAATATCTGCTTGATAGAAGTAATATAGTGTGATAAAGTTCCATTGTGTTAACTTGGCTAGGACAAACCATAGTTCCCATAATTTCCTTTCCAGAATGTTCTGGTTGAGATGAGCTGCCATGTTCTCACACAAGAGTTGGAAGACAAGGAAGAAACAGCAGCATTTTAACACACATACTGTCTCCCATGTCCTCAACCAAACGCTAATCCAGAGCTGCTGCAAATGGATTGGCAAATGTGCTTAAAGTCCCTAATCAGATGACTTTAAATTCATCAAAATGAAAATGTTTGCGATGGTCCTGGTTTAACCAGTTGGAAGTCTTTCAAAAGATGGCTACTTGGAGATCAGAGGGTCCTATAGGAAGCTTAGATCTGCAATTGCTACCCCTTTTTCCTGGCTCTTTCTTCCTGTCTGCCTATTAACAAGCTTTAGCTCATGCACCTGGGGTTCCAGCCTGCTTGTCTGCATCTTCCTTTCCTGACAGCCTATGCACATTTCCTCATAGGAATTCCCTCAAGATACTGGTGATGTTGAACCCTGACTAACACAGTGGCTCACTGTAAGTTGAAGACGGCAATTGGAAAAACTCTTCCATCAATAGGTTCACGGATTCTAGAGGTGGACTAAGTTGGACTATCTAAGTCTATTTATTTTTATCTCACACAGAGAGTTAAAGTAAGAAAAAAAGATTGGCCAGTATTCATAATACAAAGTAAATCTCATATCCTCAGTCAGCCCTTATGTAAGAGGGTCACAGTGTGAAATGTCCTGCGGGAAGGCTACAGAATCCCATTAGGATGAAAAGGCTGACAGAGAATCCTCCCCATCCACTATAGTAAAGTATATCATATTTATATCATGATAACATCAATTATATGTAATTATATCTTTGTGACTTACATACTAGCCCTTGCTGGATATCTCTGATCCAAAACATTTCTTATGAGAAGTGTTTTTAGATTTCCAAATTTTCCAGATTTTAGGTATTTCTGTGCATATATTGTGCATATATTGTTGGAGATAGAAACCAAATCTAAAATTGAACTTCATTTATATTTCATATATATATTATATACATACATGAAGGTAATTTTATAGACTCTTTTTAATAATTTCGTGAACGCAATAAATTCTCATGATACAAAATTTTCTATTTATGCCATCATGGTGTTGTTCAAAAATTTATGATTTGGTAACATTTTACATTTCAGATTTCCATATATATGATGTTCAATCTGTATTACAAATGTATGGGGGTGATTTATAAAATATATAATATTAACAAACTACACACCTACATTGAAAATGTAGCAAATATTTTGAATTTATAAAATTTCAGTGATTTAAGCACAATTGAACCACGGGAAAGTGGCTAAACCAATTGATAAATAATTATGATACAATATGCATAATTCTGATATGTGTTATTCAGCTACAAATCCAAGTAAGAATCACGATGACCTAACAAATCTAATGGGAATTTTCTGGAGAAAACTGTAATTACCAACATGACTATTTGAAATATAGCACTATATATAAAATAGGGAACTTTGTCCCAAGTATATTTTTCTTGAGTCACTGTGAAGCCATCAAAATTAATAATAATTTTTTTCATTATTATGTATTCAGATGTAACTAATCCTAATTAATTTCATTTTTGGTGAACATATTAGATATAGTATATATGTGTATACATGAAACAATCAAAAAATTAGCAAATAAACAATTTCAGCTACATGCATAATTTTGGCATAAAAGTAACATCTTTCAGAAGTTCTAGAAGATTAATTTCTCTCTTTTTCTCTTATTAACTTTTTAAGACTCTAAAATTACTAACTCAAAACAGATAATCTCATATCCTTTCTACCTTTATATTTTTAGTTTTTGACTCTTTAGCAGCCTTTCTTTACCTATTACTTTGAAAATTCTGTGATCCATCTCCTGTTCGAGAACACTTCACATGTAGCAAATGGATCTCTTAGCTTGTCTTCATCTTGCAACTTCCATCATGACCAAGTTTTGCTTTTTTTTTGTACAATGGCAACCTTTAAATTTCAATGCATCATGTAATCAACCCCCTCATTACCTTTGAACACCACCCAATTCCTTATTATGTCACCTGGAACAAAAATGTCACCACGGTTAAAATTGCCAGAGAAGACGCAGCCAGAAAACAGGATCCTGAGACTGTGACACTTAAAGCTCTCACCAGCCCAGCCTTGGATTCACAGCTGGGCCTTGTATGACAAAGCTATAAATTCCATCTTGTTCAGGTTTCCTGCCATATGCAATTTAGTTTAGCTTTAACTATACATGCAAATATTTTCATGATATGTTTTGAATATGTAAATAGTAGCATAAAATATTGCCTTGTGGAATAATAACCTATCTTGACAATCTTTTTAGGACTGCAAATATAGAGCAACTTCCTTCTTTTTAATGCCAGCATCAGTTCAATTAAAATAACACAAGTAGAGTATGTACACCATGTTTCATTTAGTTATTCCCCTTTGGTTAGACTTATTTCCTAGCTTCAATTATTATAAACTAAAGCCCTATCCACATTCTTGACTATAATTCTTTCACACAAATGAAATCACTTCCTTGAATTAATTCCACAGTATAACTGCAGAGTCCAAAAGTATTCATATTTCCATTGAACTCCAAGTTGCCTTGTTAAATTTCTTCCTAGCTTATTCTCCAACCAATAGTATCCAACTTGTTACTAGAAGTGGTCTGTGACAATGTAATGTCATTTGTTTATTTTATATGTCCCTTCGAACTTCTCTAGCTCAGATTAAAAATTCCTTGTGCTCTGAATTTTTACTGTCATATTAGCTCATTACAGTTTATTAAAATCATAATAATTGGAAGAAATTATTATTCTCAAAATTATTTTGAGTGTTACCACTGCAAAGAAAAGAAATATTTAAGATGATGGTTATATTAATGACCCTGCTTTCATTACAACACAATGTATACGTGTACAGAAACATCACATGTGCAACTTTAAATATATACAATCATCATGTGTCAGTTAAAAAGCTAAGAAATCATCTTGTCAGTATTATACACCATAGAGATTGAACAACAGGTGCTTTGATCATGGCAAAGGTGCTTTATCTGGGTGAGAATATTGTCTCATGAGAATGATTCAAATTATCTCAATTACCTTTTTCATCATTTCTCTCATAACTGCTCTATGCTATTCTTTCCAGCATGATGATCATTCTTCTTAGTAAAAAAGACAAAGTAAAATGGGATTTGAAACCCTTTTCCTCTTATGAAAAGATAGCTTATATCCATAGTCCTTTTTAGCACTAGTTCTAATTGAAGTACCAAGTACGGTGTTACAAAGCACTTGAGATAAGGTTTAATGATGAAGACAACGGTCCAACCATGAAAGGAAAGACTCGGAGCTATGGAATTCTTTGGAAAAGATTGAGAACAGACTAGCTTGGGGCTAGCTTCCCAGGAACATCTTTTAAAATATGCCAAAGATGTTTTGAAATCACTTCTAGGAGTTCCTGGAATGACAGAGAAAGTTTACTTTATTCTTCCAGAGATGCAGAAATGTGGGAGGGCTTTGTGGAGACTCATCTCCATGCTGTTTTTAGAGGATGACTGGAGTATTGTTTGAAACAATAAGAGAAGTAAAATTAAGATGCTGCTCTAGCTTAGATGTTAAATGTCCCCTCAAAAGCCCATGTTTAAAGGCTTGACCCTCAAGGAGGCACTACTGGGAGGTGTTGTAGACCTTTAGAAGGTGAGACGTTCTGGAAGATGCTTAGGTCATTGGAGGTGTTGCTTTGAAGGCACTGTGGGACCTGAGCCCTTTCTCTCTCACTCTTTTGCTTCCTGGCTATGAGGTCAGCAGTTGGCTCCTACATACAGTCCATCATTGCCATCGGATACCTCCACCAGGGGCCTAAAAGCAATGGGTCCAGCCAATCATAGACTGGAACTTCTAAAACGGTGAGCCAAGGTAAACCTTTTCTCTTTATTAATCATCTCCAGTATGTTGTTATAGTGATGGAATACTGCCTAACACAGGAACCTACACCTGTCCAGAGCTTATCACAGTCATTCAGGTGGGAGATATGAATGAAGGCTTAACGCTGGCAGGAGAGACTTCACAGGAGTTAAGCCCTGCAGAAGAAGTTGGAAGAGCTGAAGTCAAGGCTGAAGTTTCAGGTCAGTGACACAGTGGGCAGCAGTGCCCTGATCCCAGAGAGGTCACACATTAGCTTGGTAGGCTTAGTAGGAGATTTTTTTTTAACCATTCACAATGCAAGTTGTGGCATGATATCAATACAGAATATATATTAAAAAAAAAGATTGTAAGTTCACATCTGGTCACCAGGAAAGAGACCACAATTGAGAGAACATCTGTATCTGGCTCTGCTTTTCTACCTAGTGGCTCCCGGAAACTGTTGTTTTGGGACGGTCATTTGGCCACAAGACAGCAATGTTTTCATCTATATGTCATTTTTTACTTGAACTTTAATGGTAAAGGCAGTGTGTATTGTGTCTGTGTGCATATATCTGTACATGGATGTATATTTTCTTTTAACTAACGGAAGAGAATAATTAGAAATGAAATTATAAAAATGTATTGAATCAATATTTGCCAAGTTTCTAGTTTAACGCCATGGGACACTCAGCAGAGTAGCAACTGAATTGGTTATAACAAGAAGATTGTCCTTCCTTCCACAGTAAAAATCACTACTGAAAACATTCTTTTCTTTTGCTGTCACTTGACCTTCAATATTACTCTAAAGGATTACTCTAGCAACAAAAAAATTAAAAAATTAACACCACACAGTCCCTGTGTTAATGTAAAATCAGTCTCCCCGATCACAAACTCCTACTGTCGAAGCACTAACTACTGGATTAAAAAAATAAAATGAAAATTTGATAGTGAAACAAAACTCTTTAAAGTGCTGATGAAATGTTCAGTTAATAAAATTCACATGAAATAATCTTCTGCATATAGAGATCTATTGATTTACATTTTTAAAAAAACTGAGCATTACTTAGAAACGGCAGACTTTTCAAAGCATAGGAAAATAACTTTTCTTCAGAACACTGACCAGAAGTTCTGAGAAATTTTGTCGTCTACTAAAATATCCATCCTCACGTTCATCAGAGTCTGAGAATTTATGGACTTACTGCATTTTTCCTATCCCTACCCTTATCTCCTTTTTTCATCCTAATTTAAAGCATTTGTCAAAGCCAGATAGGATGAAAGTAATGGAAACAGGCAGCTATGGGCAGATTTGGTTGTAAATATAGAAACTAAAGGCTGGGAGCAAGATCTGCCTCTCATCCACTTGGCAGTGATGTGGATGTTCAGACAAGGCAAACTTTCACTGGAAGGTATGACTATAAATAAAATGCTCCCAAAGAGAAAGTAACAAAATGGCCTAAAGTTGAGCTGAGTCTTTTCCACCACTCTGTTAAGCCAACCTGAGTTGGCTTCCTTAATCTTTATATGAGAGACATTTAATGTCCCAGTCATAATCTGGAAAAAAAAAAAAACTCCCTAGGATTAATGTGAGATGAGCCATTTTGTAAGTAGTCCAAGAACTTGAAAACAGTCCATCCAGTTGGCGTGAGGGTGAATTTGAGGATCATAAGCACATCTTCTGGTGGTTCAGCAACCATCATCAGCACATGACCATGTCACTACTTCCCTGTTGTGTGTTCTAGCACCCATGACTTTAAATCATATACAAACACTTTATAGAGATAAAAACTATCTCAAAGAACTGACTGGTTGTGCAAATTTTAAGAGCCTCCTTGGTTGAAAGAAGTCATGACTCATAAATAATGAATAACTATGGTATTTTTCAATGGTTTTCAAAGAAAACCATCCTCTTTAAATGAAAACGTGTGCAATTAATGTGTTTTCAGAAGAAAGACAGAAGAAAGGAGAAGTAGTCTCAGAGGACAATGGCAGATTAAGGCAGTAGGAGCAGAAGATTAAACCAAGAATTTGAATCATTCAGATAAATGGCACAGTGGCATGGCCTAGTAGAGATAAGAAAGTTGATTGAGAAGAGAGATTTCATCTGAGCTTCCACACTGAGGGGTCTGTACTGTACATGAACTGAAACTAGTACCCTATCAGCCTTCCCAGCCTTCACAATGGAATTTCCTTTCTTTGAGCATTAAGGTCTCAAATTTGATAGCTAAGGCATAGTTTGTGGTGATAGTTTCACAAGTATACGCTTATCTCTGAATCACCAAGTTGTATATATTAAATAGTGTTAATAACCTTTCACATTCCTGAAGCACGATACCCAACACCCGCAAGTTAAAGGAAGGGAGGTTTGATTTCATGGTTTCAGGAGGCTCAGTACATGGTTGGCAGCCTCCAAAGTGGAAACATCATGGTGGATGAGAGTGATGGGGCAAAGCTGCTTAGTTCATGGCAGCTGGGATGCAAAGTAGGGGAACAGTGTCGAGGTAGAAAGGGCAAAGGACCAGACATAGACCTCAGGCATAGGCCGCAGATCCATGACCCACCTTGATACACCTAGCAGTATGCTCCACCAATTCCTGAAGCAAATCCCAAAGTCAATTAAGTTGAAATTGACCCTAACCACCCCATAAATGCCATTAAATACATATTAGATAGCTGGTTTTATGCCAACTGTACTTCAAAAAAATGGTTTTTAAAGATTGTTTTAAATAAAATCTCATATTTTAATGCATCATATAAAATGTATGCATTTCTTCTTTTTAAAATATATTAAATGTAATACTTCCAACTACACACATCAGACTCAGATAATGTCCTTTGCCCTTCTGCAAACATCTTCTAAAATCAAATAGTCAAGGGATGTCCCCTTCCAGGTGATTAAGAAGCTAATTTAACTAGCTGCTCTGCCCCTGCATGCTAGCAGGAAATACAGATTGGCTGAAAATGGTCAGCTGTAGAATGTAGCTTGGGGACCAGCATCATACACACTGGTTTCCTGAACACAGTGCTTCCAGAGTTCCCACCTCCCCCCAAAACAACCCTGATAACCACTTAAAAGAGGCCATCTCCTTCAGGTTGCTTTGAGAATGAATCTCAAACTTGGTGTAATGTGTTGCACAGCATTAAGTCCTTCATAGTTGGCTCAGTTGCCACTTTCATCTCATGTCCCATCATCAAGAACTTTGTTGCAAAACCTAGGCTCCAACCAAAATGACCCCTTGTTTATTCACAACTTGCCTGTACAGTCTATTATCTCTGCCGGGAAATAAAATAGGCCTCTCTACTCCCTGAGACAAAATGTGTGGTCTTTCTTCACAACTCTACTCATAGTTCCCAAGTCTGGTAAGACTTCCATAACTGTAAGCAAGAATGATGACCTTGCTCCCTGTCCACTATAATATCCTCCTCAGCAGCTGTGAAACTCTACTTCTAGATGACTCCTGCATGTCTGCGTCTTTCATTCCATGAAAAGCTCCTTAAAGGACTTCTTACTCATTTTTGTTTTCCCAAATAAGAGCCCAGCAAATGCTTGTAGAATAATAATGGGTCAGTGAATAAATGAGAAGCAAGAACCATATGAAGAAAGCTATGCATGTGAGGGAGTGTGAGGGCATGTGAACTTCTGTGCCAGAATATTCACCCATTTTGAGAGCATTAACTCCTCTGTTAAAAGAAAATGGCTTCCTGATGGAGAACCAAGGCTCTTAAAGCATATAGAAGTTGTGTTAGATATAGATAAAATGTGTTTGAATCTGTAATATTTTATAAAGTAACTCTTATCTAGAAATAATCTGTTTTTTAAATTTTCTTTAACAAACACAGGACTCTATTGTGCCCAGTACTGTTGCAAGCACCTGATGAATGTTATTTCCTATAATCATCAGCAGACTAATGAGGTAGATGCTATTATTAACAGCCCCATTTTACAGATGCGTAAACTCAGGTATAAGGTATTTAAATAAATTCCCTAGTCTCCCAATTACCAAGTCGGAAGCTAACATTAGAATACATGCAGGTAGCTTCATGCACTAGCACCAGATTATGCTGACTTTATGGTTATGTAGTCTAATAACGCAACTGAAGAAAAAAGCTAAGTATAACTTGCCAAAGGCGTAACAGCAATATCCCAGCTTGCTCGTGCAGACTTGAAGGTGGTCTCTGTAAACCCTGACATTCCAAGTTCAGGATCTTCCCATTAGATATGTACAAGGCATTTCGTGAGGTGGGAGAGGAAACCGGGATGATAAAGACAATCCCCACCCTCAAGACCCTCAGAGTTTTTCCCCAAAATAGAGGTTGACTCCAAGTAGAATAAATATCTTCATAAACTGACTGACAACTTATTGGAATTCAGAAATGAGTACCATTATATCTCAAGGTGGAGATCAGAAAAGAAAAATCATACATGAAAGACCTTGAATTTAAGGTGAGCCAGGGAGTTCAAGTAAAATCAAGCAAGGAAAGCTGGGCTGAGGGATTATAGGAGGTGTGTTTGGGAATACAGGAAGTGTATGGAGCTCTCTCCTTTTCCTGGAGTATGGGAAGGCTGGGTGGATAGGTCAGCACCGTCAGGGTGAGGCCTTTTCCTGAACCGTGCTCAAGCATTCCTGACAGAAATTTACGTCTTGTTTCCATAGCAACCAGATCTCAGACTTTGGAGGAAGGAAAGATTACGGTCCCATGAAACTTTCAGGGCCTAAGGAACTATAGTGTCTTTAAACAACAGAAAAAGTAATACAAGCAACAATTCATATTGCTCAATTCAAATTAGTTTGAGGCTAATTGTCTCCAAATGATTCCACAAATGTTAGCAAAGAAAGAAGTGTAAAAACTTTAAAAGTTCTTAAATCGTATTATTTGGCCACTACAAGACAGACAAAATAACGTATGTACATTTTGAGTTAGGGTAAACGGGAAGAGGCTGGTGCTATATTATCCTAAAACAAGCTGTAGTTAAGTCCACATAATTAAAAAGTTAGTTAAGTAAAGATGGATTACTCAAGCCTATTAATGATATAGGGGAAGAGATGTAACTCCTAAACCTACTAGATATCTGAAACGCAACTTCATGTTCTCTAAAATCGAAGAATGAATTCTAAGAACAGTGAAGGTTAAGAGTAGGAAAAATTTATTGGGAGAAAGAAAGCTTCTGCCTAAGAGAGACAAAAGGGGGACCGGAAAGTGGGTGCCCGCCCACCCCACTTTTCAAAGATGTTTTATACAACAAAGCCATGTGGTGAGGTGGGTACAAAGTGGGACAAAACTGTAAGACCCAATGGAAATTTACAAGGTGGGCATGAGGTGGGGCAAAACCATGACCAACCAATAAGATTACAAGTACAGTCACCCAGGTAATATTGATTAAATGGGGGTCCAATGGGAAGAGAAGTCACATACAGGGAATTTCCCATTTAGAATATCAATCACTGTTTTCTATCTCTAGGGGAAGTAGTACTTCTTTTCCTTTTTATAATGCTAACCAGTGAAAGTGCCTCAATTGTTCTCCATGTTGGTTCCTTGCTGTGTTGGCTCCTGGAGAGCTGGTCCTGTCTAACTGCCTACAAGGTATCTAATTAACTTACCTATCTATAATATTAACACTAAGAAAGCAAAGTGACTAGAGCTGGGAAACTTTTTATTCTTCAAATTTCAGCTGGAAACCGGGCTTCAGAAATCTCTTCCAGTTCATGGAATGTGAAATACAGCCAAATCAAAATTGTTTACCTCCAAATTCCTGTCTTCACCACTGCATCATTAAAGTAAACAAATACTCAAGATGATGGCTTCAAATTATATTTTAGTATCTTCTTATGCAAAAGTTAATATGATAGTTTATCATTCTGTACTTCAAAGAATAATCCCCTCCTCAAAAGAGCAAAGTCATAGCTTTTGAACCTAATGGGGAAAAAATCTTTATATAGGAAATAACAATTAACCAGATGACTTTATCAAAAGATAAATAGAACCCTGAAAAAATTATGAAAATGTTTCCATAATGAGGAAACACTGGAATTTTTCAAGTCTTAAACTTATGATTTTACTGATATCCAGTAAGATACATTAAGTGACAGAGTTGTGGAAAATAATATATTTTTGCATTCAATTAATTACACCTC
Organism: Heterocephalus glaber; assembly: GCF_000247695.1. Next base: position 14,203,358 of record NW_004624751.1, on the reverse strand, counting down.
AAGCTTTGGCCAACCTATTTTTAACAGTAACCACAGCTGTTCATGTTCATAATTAATCTAGAAATAAACCTAATGCTCTGTAAACTCTTGTGAGTTATAAACTTGATTTCTGCTATCTATAAGGGAAAAATACTTTCATTCAATCACTGGTCCTAAAGAGAATAGGACTAACATTCTACACATATGTTTGCCCCTAGTTCCAGAAACATATGTTGATCCTAACCCAAGATTAAACCAGAAAATTTGAAAAGTAGCAAATTTCTTAGATCCCTTCACCCCAGCTGAATGTTCTCAAGTTAAGAAAAGTCATCATTAAGAAGGGAGGACACTTCTACTAGGCCTGAGTTAGGAGCCATCGGCAGCACAAATGCGTGAACTCAAAGAGTTTTAGAAAGTATGCAAGGAAATATACGCATTCACACATAGACAGATTAAAAACCACAGACACAGGCACTAAATCACACACTCAGAATTTTAAAGAAGTCACACACAACTGAAATGACCACAGATAGAACACTTAATGGTGTTTCCAGGAGCAGTCTTCTGGTATAATGTTTGCAGCACCAGTTGGCTCTCTCATGCCAGGATCCCAGTCAGAGCGATTGCCAATGGACTGCTTAACATGAAAATGTGTAGTCACAGCAAAATGTTTGCAAGCTGAATGAAAAGTATGAGTGCATTCTGTACACATCACCTAACACCTGCTGCTTTTTGAAATAATAAGCAGCACATGGGAAGAATTACAGCGCAGCTCTGATGTTGCTGACCTGGCTCCTCTCACTCAGAGTCAGCAGTCAGGGCTCCTGAATGAGAGGTCATCGCCTCTGTGATTCTCTTCTTCCCATAATTCTTCACTTTGCCTTCTCCTGTAGCCCAAACTAATCACTTCCTTGTATTAAATTAATATACTGATTGCACGCTGTTATTATCTGTCTAAAATTGCTCAAAGTCCAATTCTTAAAATATATGCTTTCTACCGCAGCCACCAATAGCTCTTGTCTTCTATTTCTGCTCCTATTGATACTGCCTTTTTCTGTTTCTAATTACAACAATTAGAAAATCTGTACAATGCTGGAACCATGGGAGGTATGACAGTCTGGTATAACCTCCTTGGAATGCAAGTGTCTCACTACTGCTTTCTACAATGACTTTAAAGGAGGCATCTAGCATTTTTTCACATTTTTTTGAAAACAAAAAAAAAATAAAGTCTTTTGATAGTAACATAAAAGATACTTTTACAATGGTCATAAAATGTGTATTCTCATCATATCCTGCTCTCAAATAAAAAAAAAAGTTGTTCAACTTAAAACCTATTTCTTAAGATGCTGTTGCAAAATTTCAAATCCACAATGAGTAGCTAACATATTAACTTGTTTTCTTTGTGTTTGGAAGCACGAGTTGCACAGTATTTTGTAAATAGCATACTTATTTTTCTACATAGATTTCTCAATATATGTTTATTGTGCAACTGTTAGGTTACCCATTGAACAATAATAATATATAAGTTACTGGAAGGTTATGCAAAGAAATCTGCCCACATAAAATTGATCATCTGTTTAGTAGCATAAGAAACAAATTCACAAAAAATAAACAATATGAGTGTCAAAAGAAGAGTATCAAGCTTCATATCTACTAAGCACTTTACAAAGTACTCTCATGCCTGATATCATCTTTAATTCTCACATGTTAACTTCATAATAGAGATAGTACCATGTTACGAAAGAAAAAACAAAGATTCAGAGAAGTCAGTTTAGTTGCACAAAGATACAGTTAAACAGAAAAGCTGAAATTGTTTTTAAAAACTTTCAGTGCCAAAAATTCTTTTAAGCACTCTCTCAGTTAGGATCTAGTTAGGAAAACAGAAGTCATTCCAAGAATTTCATAGAAGGAATTTGGCAAGGAACTGCAAAGGTGTTGCAAGAGCTTCCAGGTAAAGTTTAACAACAGCCACTATCAGCTGCAGTTCTGAAGGGACAGAGATGGGGTGATGCTGCTGCCTCAATCCTACTCCCCAAGGTGTCCTGGAGGGAGGGAGAGAAGTCATGAGAGGCATCCACAGGGCTGAAAGCTGGGCTGCCTGGAACCCCGGATAGTCATCACCTAAACACAAAGAAAGCAAGACTCCAGACCCTCATGTGGCCTATGAGGCTTTCCATGATCGGACCACATTTTCTCTTTTCTTCCTGTTTCAGCCACACTAGAGCTTTTTTTAGTTCCCGAACTAAGCTACCTGAGTCAAATCTGCTGTTCTCTTTGCCAAGAACATTTTCTTCCTGCTCCATCTTCCCACATGAGTGAAAAAACATAATTCTTCTAATTTCATGTCTCCAGCTATTTCTTCAGGAAAGCCCAACCGGACTACCCAGACTGCATAAATTCTCCTGGCTATATACTCTTATACTACCTTCATAAACGTGCTTGGCTGAAACCCTGTAGTGCATGAAGACAAATGACAGAGAATGGGGAGTCAGAGGAGATCCCCACGTTGTTGACTGTACAGTGATGAATGGTCAGAATGAGACAGAAAGAGAAAGAGATAGAGTGAGGAAGGTCAGCAACTGTTGCTTGAGCAGGTAGAGGTTCGGGTGTCTTCATGGCAAACAGATGAGATTATTAGATTAGATACTGGATGTCTTGATCCGGAGCACAGAGCACAGAGGAGACCCGAAGGGCATCAAGGGCCTGAGCAGTCATCCCCAGGATGGAGCCCATCCACCTGTCACCAAACCCTGCAAACTAAACCACAGGTTCCCATTCCACTTCCACATTCTTGCTAGAGTGACTAAACCATTCTTCTCTGGTGTCATACTTCATTTTTATAAAGAGAATCCTAAATTTCATCCTCCAGACTGACTTCTCCTCTGGGCACCATGATCTGCAGGAGCCCAATAGCAAGCAGAGGCAATTGCTCCGTCATCTGGTGTCACCATGTCACTCTGCTTGTACCTGGATTTCAGTATTCTTGCAATATACATGCAGCTGAATTTTCCTGGGCTACTAAAGTATGATATTCTCTAGTTCATTATTTGATGTTACCATATTAATCTTTGTGTCTTCAGTGCTCCGTCTTGGAAAATAATCAATAAATGTTCCTTGTAAAATGAACAGACTTAGAGGCAAGAGATAAATATTAATGAGCTAACAAATTACTTGTTTAGGCAGATGTAAACTTTATACATTACATCAGAAAGAATAATGATTACTAATTTCATGTAAGACTGACATAATTTGCATTTTTCTGAGCTGAATAAAAACTGTGCCTTTTTTGGGCCACTGTTCTATGGAAGATGACGATGACTCATCTGAGGTCGGTCCAGGTCTTTGAATCCTTAGCATAAGGGTCTTCTCTTGTCTCCTTTGGCTCTTGCTTTCTCTTCCCTGCCTCATATAGTCAGTCCGTCACTTACTGTTTCATCGTCTGGGTGATATTCAGAAAACAGGCAGATTTGGTAGCAGAGGAGGCAGAGCAGTGGCTGTAGAGACAAACGGCAGGTGCCAACCCCATGGGACTGCTTCCATCATCCTTCATCCTTCATCCAGAGGCTGTGTGAGAAACTCTCACCACCATCTTGTCCAACCTAAGTACATGTGAGAGGGGGTTTCCTTTCTTCAGTGTCATCTCCCTGCTCCAAAGGAGACAGTTTGAGCTACTAAATATTTTGGCAACTGAAAAAGAGAATCCATACAGGACACTCTGGGTAGAACTCTGAGATGGGGGAGGGCATGAGCCAACCATAATTGTGTTCAAAGGGTCAGGTCGGGCAGCAGGGGAGTACAGATATATGGTGCTTAGCATACCTAACATCCGGGTCTCTCTGCAGTAACAGCCAGGTGCCACAGTCACTGGCTGGGCTAGGTGCTGCAACACTCCTTGTATCTGGTTCACACACAGGGCAGGAAATGCATCAGTGTTGACAGGATTCTCCAAGTGAGTCTCCACGTGCGGCTCTCATGCCCAAGGACACCCTGACCCCCTCAAAGGCAAACTCCCCACATTTCCTTCCTATTCCCGTAAGGAAATTCTCACCTAATATCCAACACTTGAGTTTTTCTAGTCCCTTTCTAGCCCATCATCATGACATAAAAACTGTATCTTGCCTCCTCTGGGGATTTTCCTTTTTTATTCCCAAGATCATTTCTTCCCTCAACAAAATCAGGTCTTTGTAGCGTTGATTTTTTCCCTTGCATTCTTGCACACCTATCACAATTGTTCTCAAGGCAAAGTGTGTAGCTCCTCTGGAGGAAGTAGCCTAACTTACAAGAAATACAGACAAGAAAACCACAATGATTAACAGATGGCATTTCGGCTGACCTCTCTGTGCATGGTGTTTGCCTTTACTTGCTATCTTCAAAACGGAGATATCTGCTTTTTCTCCTTCATGAGATGGTTGTAACAATTATAGGAAATAATGCCTGAAAATATGTAAGTGAAGTCTCAGGCAGGAATTTGCTCTCTAAAGAGTGAGATAAAAGTCCTGTATGGTTAAAAAAAAAAATTGCCCTGGAAAAATGTCTTCAATTATTACCAAAGAATAGCACATAAGGTTTTATGCCTGGAATCCTGTACTCCCATACTTAGGCTCACTAAATGCTGAGAACTGCTAAGCTAGTTGGAAAGAAAAAGGAAATCTATATGCATGTTTTCAAGCATTCAAATCATTGTGTATTTTAGAAAACTACTCAAGTTCAAAGAAGGACTGAAAAATGGACAGAGAATTTTAAATGATTTTGCCTACCAGGTTTAGTCATTCTACTAACTATTAAGCCACTATGCTATTTAAATTTATTTAGATTTGTCAGGTTTTAAAGAATAAAAAAATAGTGTTGCAACCTGTGCTTTCTACTGCAGCCACCGCTACCAGGACACATCATTGTAACACCTTAACACAGCATGGCAATGCAGTGTCACGGCACAGACCCGCGAGCATGGGTTTATTCCAAAGCTCACGACTTTCCTTGCCGTCAAGGTCCTCTCAGCCCAGAGAGAGGCTGTGTAGGGAACAGGGGAAGGGGACGTTACCAGAACCTCTGCAGTGAGTCCTGGTCTCCTGCGAGCCACGGCAGCATACAGCGAATTACAGGAAAGGTAGAAAAATGAGACTGAGAAGAAGCTGAGCTTTGGGTCCGATCAGTGCTGCTCTGGGCGGCAAAGACAAAAGCCCCCAGCTTACCACACCTTTTATTCAGTACCTCGTAACAAATGACTTGCAGAGAGTTCAGTACATCTCGGGTAAACAAGATGTTAACAGTCCAAGAACAATGAGGAACTGAGCAGATGTTTGTTCTCCCAGGATGTTTCTTGTCCTGGAGAATCACAGCATCACTGGATCACTGAAGTCTCAGTTGTGACCGGAGGCCAAACTGGAGTTATTCTGTAGCTTGGCTGTAGGCAAGAGAACTAGGCTAACCAAATGATTTTTCCCTAGAATTATGTAGCATTGCTCCCAACAAGGCTGCTCCTCTGGGAGCTCCTCTGGCTGCTCCTCGAACTACACAAAGATGTAGACCTCAGTCATTTAACAACTTCTTGCTCTTGAGATACAGATTTCTATTACACATCAAGAACTCACTGCCTACTTAAGTGCCAGACTAAGGGTGACGGACTGTAGGAGCTCTGCACAGTATGCACACAGGTGGCAGGCATTTTCCTGTAATCACAACCATCTGACACACTCGACCTACAGAGGGTTCTGGTGCCTCTGGAATGTGTTAGATGAGTGTAGAAGAGCTGGAGGTGAAACCTTCCTAGAAAGTCTGGCTAAAGCACCAACCAGACCTTTGGAAACTGAAATGATCTCTTTCCATCCCAGTGGGAGAATATGAAATACGTGCCCTAGAGTGAGCTCTCACTGCCCTTTTATTGTCCCATGTAAACAAAGATGTATCTTATACAAACCAGTGCTTCTACTTTACCTTAAATGTCCCTAAAACTTGCTCAGTGCCGAACTAGTGGCTGTTAGTAATACAGGTCTCCAAAGCCCTGAAGCTGTAAGTTTCACATTAGCCACAAAGGAATGAGGTGAAATCTGAGTAGAAAAAAAAATATGCACTTTCTCAAAAGGGAATGGTTGGGGAACAGAGAGGAAGCAGCCTATAAACAGTTGAAGGGATCTTCATGATAAAGGGACTGTTTTCTGTCATGATTAGAGTAGTGGTTACACAGTCTACAAACCATGATAAAATAATATCAAACTTTATGTTCATTTGTGCAATTTATATTAATAAATTCTTTGCATTGAAATAAACTCCATTTCCCTATTCTGCTATTATACTGCAGTAAACAAGATATTACCACTGATGGTGACTGGATAAAGGATACGTAGGAACTAAATGCTAATCTTAAAAGCTTTTGTTAGATCTTTGGTCTTTAATTAGTATATTCAAATTAAGATATATGAACCACTTTTAATTTGGTCTGCAGAAAAAACTTCAGGAGTTTTCTCCCTTTTTGTATAAAGGCATATGAAATGCCTCTGTTTGATTAATATCCTTAAACTATGCATATAAATGATTTTCAATCCATCAATCACCCATATCATGATCCTCAAAGTCTGATCCCTCAGGCATCAGTATTAGAGGACTTGCTAGAAATGAAAATTCTCTGTCACTCCCCAGATTTACTCTTATGGTGGTGGAAGACTGAGGAAGGACACTAGAGTAGTCAGCTTTCTGTTCCTGTAACAAAATACTGGAGATAATCAACTTCAAAGAGGAAAGGGTTATTTTGGTTCATAGTTTCAGTGGTTTCAGTCCATGGTCAGTTGGCCCAGTTACCTTGAGGTCTATGGTAAGGCAGCATTTCATGGCAGGAATGGCGGGATGAAACAAATCTGCTACCCCCATGGCAACCAGGACTTGAAGGAGACTGGTGCCCTTCAACCTCCTTTGAGGCCATGCCCCCAGTGACCTATGACCCCCCATTAAGTCCCACACCCTGAAAGTTCCTCCACATTCCAATCATTCCAAGCTGAGGGTCAAACATTTAACACATGGGGCTTTGTCCAACATTCCAGATGCAAACTGTAATAGGCAGGAAATCTATCTTTAACAATGAACCCTTCAAATAATTTTGCAAACATTAAGACTTGAGAACCAGTTTTCTATACCTACAATGCAGTAAAATATCTGATAAATACATTTTTAAAGGGAAAAAGAAAATAAATGTGCAGTTTTAATCTTTGACAAAAGCCCTCTATTTTTTCCTCTACAATAAGCCAACTCTAAGTACTTCCTGAAGCCTCAGCTCCTGCCCATCATACCCATTCACAAAGCCCCAGGTTTTAATTCTAGGATAATTCCCAGAAGTTTCATCAAGACTATTGATTACAGACACAGTCTGATTTGCTGACATCCATCATAATTCTGTTCAACTACCATTTTAAAATTGTTGACTTGGTAATTGTAGTTTCATAGCCTTACTTTATAATTCCTTTAGTAAATATTTATGGGTTGTTCATTTCTATGTAGCTCTGGACCAGAATTTCTAAAGGATATCTACTGATTGCTTATTACTAATGGAGTATTCTGATGGATCATTCAAATCAAACATATTATCTCAAAGTCATTTCTATTTAATCTAGAGTCAAACATATGATATTTTATCTGTTTATTTTAGGCACAATAGATTTTCTCCCTAAGTGTGCCCGTCTTAGGCCAAGAATAGCATGAGTTAACAGTGCTAGTATGGGAATACTTATCCTGGGACACTCTGAGTGATACAAAGAAGAAAAAAGAGGAATACTAAAATCAGCTACAATTAACTCTTAAAATGTATGAACCGTTTGTGAGAGTCACAGTTAAACTGTGTTTTCTGTATTTTTATTGTATCCAGTGTCCTACAGTGAGAAGGTTTTCAGCCCTTGGCTTCAATTTTCCTCCATATTTATGCCAGATATGTAACCTTTACTCTAGAGAGTTCCTAAAGTGATGCATCTCACTTGCATAAATGGATGGGGGGTTGAAGGTCTCTCAGTAGATAATCATACCACAGTGTCCCGAATGCTGGAAAGTTAATTACATAAAGGCAATTAGTCTGGTCAAATGTCAACCTTACAAATGTAGGGAGTTCAGAAAAAAATATGTAAGAACAGACATGAGAAGTCTCATTTCTGTAGTTACTAAAAATCCAAACAGGTAAGAATAACACTGTATTTCACAATCATAAGACGTCTCAACTGAACAAAACCAGTCACACATAGTTAAAAAATTCAGGCTTGACAGCCATGTACTGACAAACTCTTAGATATCTACCTATAGTGCAAAACCACACACTACATATTGAAAGAAAAGGAGTAGAGAATGTGACTAAGAATTTTCCATAGTGATAGGCTTCAAACAAATAGGGAAAACTGAGATTATACATTTTTAAAGAAATTTTTCTTTCAATTGTTTTTAGTCCAAAATTAGCATAGTCACTGAGGAAAAAGTGTGAAAACAAAATTAAGACAAAAATAAATAAATACAAATACCAATAAAATCCCCAAAAGGGAAAGTAAGAATGATCTTGGCAAATTTGTCACAATTATATGAAATATAACTGATACATAATATCTCCTAGGAAAAGTCAAGCTGGAGAGCAATTTAGGAAGAAAAATCTAATCATTATTAAAATAAAATTACTTTTCCACAAAGCACCATAGCAAACAGAGAAACTAGACTAGAACAATAAAACTAATGTGAAATCGCCGTGAGCTGTTAGTTAGAGCAGCACAAACGTGTTTACTAGGAGGAAAGCAATTATGTTTAAGAAAAGAAGTATGATGCTGGCATGCCTCATTAATTCAGTCAAGAATCTCTATCAAGAGCCCACAAAGTCCTGGAGATATGACAGTGACCAAAACATGATATCTTTGGTCCCGGGATCTAATTAGGTGAGACCAGAAGTAGATTCATTCCGAAGCTAAGGAAGCAAAGCTTGCTTGTGTCTTCCTGCTACACCTGATTTTGCACGCAGAATTTGCAATTTAAAAGGATCATTAAAATTCTGTAGGTTTCAGACCCCACAAAACCTGGATTTGCTCCTGGATTAGTTAATGAATAAGATATAAATAAACAAGATAACTTCGGCTCTGAAAAGTGATGTGTGGGAATTAGAATCAGGTGATTTGATAGAGAATGACAGGACTCCTTAGGAGTTGAGACTGAAATGAAAATGACTTAGGTGAGTTTGGAAGAGGAAGAAATACAAATTTTTAAACATTATTTTGTACGGATTTTATTTATATGCTTATCATGAATTAGATAAAAATGTATTCTTGAAGTAGATGGGAGTTAAATTTAGAAAGATTAATTAAAAATCTGGAGAAGTTAAAGTTGGCTCATATTTTGCTTTTCACAAGTATGCTCAGTAGAATGCACACAAATTGGCCTCTTTTATGGCTTCCAGACTTTAAAATGAATACACTAGTGTTTGATTTAGTTGTTTTTAATCTAATATCTCATAATTCTTCTAGAAATATTCCAACACTTTTAAATGAATAAATGGTTATATAAACTATATATATATTATATAATATATATGAATTATTCTATTTTAGTAAGCCTGTTGAACCAAATCATTCTGAAGTAAACCACAATGCATATATGTGTGTATCTAGACCTTTCATTATAATTATTGTCATTATTTATTCATTATTATATCTACATAGGGAAATCTTAAAATCTCATATTGATTTTAAATCTCATTTTGAAGTTAATGTTCATATAATCTTTAAATGACTTGTATATCTTCTACTATAAATGGAATAATTAAGAAGGAGGAAAGAGTTGGACTCTATATACCATTTTTTAACTCTAATAGCTACATAAAAATACTACCTACCAATGGTAGTTTATATTCATGAGGTGCATTGTTCATATCATAAACCAAGTTGAATTCTTCGTATCTTTTCAAATTAAGAAGTAGAGGCACCTCATTATAAGTTAGTGGTCTTTTTCCCTTACTGTTTTTCTTCTATAAAATGTTTTTCCTTTCCTGTGGAATTGCTAATACTATTATAACTCTATTCCTTCTGAGTTCTGTGCCCTCAAGTAAATATTTTTAAAGATTTTTCTTACCTAATGTTATCTTCCAAATCAACATATTTCAAGCTGATATCTATTTGGAATGTATCTATGTTGTGAGAATAAATCAATGAAAATAACTTTCATCAAACTGACATCTAACACCAGAATTGTGATTTCCTTTCTACTAATGAGAAACATATTGAGGTTTCAATGATGCTTACCAGAATTGAAGAGGAAGAAAAAAATAAAAAAATAAAAAAACAGAAAGAGAAAGTTGAAGAGCCACAGGGGTGGGGGAGAGCAAGGAATAAGGAAAGGAGTAAGGAAAAGAATAAGGAATAGGAAAAGGACTAAGGAAAGGAATAAGGGATCCAATCTTCATAGGAAAGAATCTTGGGGTTTAGAGCAATCACATTTGAGGCTTTCTTTGGCTTTTGTTCTTTTAGTGAGTTGAGCTTTCCTCACCATTTATTAAAGTGGTCAACTCTACTGCTGGTGCCTCAAACTCATGCCCAAGGTCAATAAGCAGTTCTGTGTCCACGTATTCCCTTCCATACTATACACCATCCAATTTTTCACAGCCTCCTTTTTGCAAAACAACCCAGTGTCCAATCCACAATTTAACATCTGGGAATTTCCAGGTCACAAAATCCTATCTGGTTCTTGATAGCCAATTGTCCCTTCCCCTCAAGGCACCTTTTTAGTAAAAGAATATCATGGGCTCATGATGTAGTTCAATGACAGAACACTAGTCTAACTTCTTCTCTGATCTGGGCTTGATCCCCAGAAGTGGGAAAAAAGGTTTTCAGAGAGGAAATTCCATTTTACATGCATTCAACAAGTGGTGGCATAATATTTGTCCAAATGCAATAATAAAGCACAGCAGCTATGCTTCTCAGAATATAAAATCTCGGTAAGATAAATCAAAGTAGAGGTCCTTACTCTCCCACTATAAGATTACATAGGCTGTTACGTTTATGAATACAAGATAAGAATTCTAATTACCACAGTATTTTGTGTCACAATTATAATTAGTCTGGAGACAATTTTAATATATATACATTTCGTGTATATGTACATATTAGTTCAATAAATCAAGTCAGTTCAAACTGAGAGTGTTGATACTGAAAATTATTGATCTAGGGCCTTAATAATTTGTCCTGTGGCAAACAGAAAAAATTTTAAAATGCAACAAAAGGAAATTGCTCATTAGAGTTAAGAAAAATGAAATGAGGAAATATAAAAGAGAAAGAAGCAATTAACAAGTTAGAGTTGAACACATTTTTTCAACTTAAGAAAAATACAACCTTAAGAAATACAATGCCTTTGACTAAAAGCTTTAAAAAGTTGATATGATTTGCTATACCACTCTTTGGGGCATTTCCAAAAGAATTTTACAGACAGAATACTGTAGTGATACTTGCATACCCATGTTTGTATTAGCACAATTCATAACAGCTAAACGGTGGAAAGAGCATGCTTAGATGCCCATCAACAGACAAATGGGTGAAGGATGGAGTTATTTGGCCATAGAGGAGAAAATCATGTCATTTGCAAGAAAATGGGTAGAACTGGAAACCATCCTGTTAAGTGAAATGAGACAGTTAAATATCCCCTGGCTTCTTCTACATGAGCAACTTAAAAATAAATGTCAATAAAAATAAAGTAGAGATGATAGGAAAGTAGAAGGTAGACTCATGGAAATGGAGAAAGAGATTGAGTGTTGGGAAAAAAGGGAACGGTGTATAATGGGGATGAAGATAATCAAAACATATTATATGCATGAAACAATATACCAAACAAATTTCATTATTCTGTATTGATAATATGCACCAATAAAAGTTTTTTAAACAACAAAAAAGTTGATGTGCTTTGTGCCATAAGAACCAGCAATTTGTTAGTCTTCTTGTCCCCTGCTGTTCAGCTAAGCTAAGTTTCAGCTTCACATAGAGGCTTGTTAGGAATGAGTAATACAACTCACCTACCACATGTGCCTACTCACCTACCAAACATACATACTGTATCAGAACCAGAGTTTAACAAGTTCCCTGGGTGACTATATAGAAATAAGTGTTTGAGGCACATTTCTTGGTCTTACAATTTCAACACTAACCAAACCTGTACAAATTCTGACAAATTATGAATGTATCTACCAAGCTGGGATCTGCCATATTGTTGATTTTTTGATAGCCACTGAGGAAAAAATGACTTTCAACCTAATTTAGAAATGTGAAAAATGCATACTTTAGAAATATTAAAATTACATTATTTAGGTGAACTTGATATTTGATATGTAGATCATGGGAACTAACAAAGATCATTTATTAAGTAACTTGTAAGTCTAAAATCTAGAGCCTAGAAAGACAAAGATAGGAGAAATGGAATTTATTTCAAAAATAAGTTATGGATCTTAATAAGAAACTACCATAATTAGTAGCAATGATGCTGCCATTTTCAGGTAAAATGCAAATTCTTGGCTCCTAAAGACATCTTTGAAGATACGACAATATAATTATTATATACTTAAATGTCAGATTAACCTTTTAGTTTCTACATCAGTGATTATCTAAGTACACATAACTATTTATGATGTATTAGAAGCTACATCAATTCCAAATCAGTTCTCTACATTGCCTTTCTTGGAACATTCCATGTGTTCCAGTAGATTTCACTAGGTAGCTTTTTTCTTATTCCTTTCTAAATAAGCTCTATCCTTCACTCAAAATGTTTTTGTTTGTTTGTTCTTCATGTTTTTTTTTATTTTTATTAGCTCATGTTTACAGTACATAATGATTAAATTCATCTTGAGGAGTTGTTAACGCACATGACACATCTTAATTCTTTTTGCATCACATTACCTTTTCTTCCCTCCATTCTCCCTCCATCTCTAATAGAACCAAAAAATTATGCAGTAAAATAATTCACCCACTATGAAAAATTGTATGACACTTCCTCAAAAACTAAAATTGGAATTATTTTATGTCCAGAAATTCCACTTTTTGGTATATATTCAAAAGAATTGAAAGCAGTCTCAGAAAGATCTTTTTACACCTATGTTCACAGTAGCATGATTCCCAGTAACCAAAAGGAAGGACAACCTAGTGTCCACCAGCCAATGAATGAATGAATCAACAAACTGTGGTAAATGTGTTCAATAGAATATTACTCAGCTTTAAAAAGAAAGGTAATTCTTTCAATCCTGGGTATCAAAAAAAAAAAAAAGAAAGAAAGAAAGAAAGGTAATTCTGGCAAAAGCTACTCATAGATGAAATTTGGAGAGGTTATATTAAGTGAAATAAGTCAAAAAAAGAAATCGTATGATTCCATTGACATGAGGTACTGGAGTAGGCAAACTCATTGAGACAGAAAGAAGCTTGGTTGCCAGGGGCTGGAAGGAGGGGAAACTGGGGATATAGAATTTCTTGTTTAATAGACATAAAATTTCAGTTTTGCAAGGTGAAGAAGGTTCTAGATAGGGTTGAACAACAATGTGTATGTAGCTGACACCACTGAGCTGCATACTTTAAAATGGTGAATTTTATGTTTTATATATTTTACCCTCAATAAAATTGTAATTTTAAAGGGAAAAATTAAACCAATACAGAAGGTCATACTTTTATAGTGGTTTACTAAAACATTATTCACAACAGTGAACATTAGGAATAAAAAAATGCCTATCACTGGCAGAATAATTTATTATACTTCCATGCCATCTAAGAATGAGACCACCAACCTAAGATAAATTAATTGGATTGTAATAATTTTCACAATGAGTGTAGAGCGTACGAATGAAGAAAGTAGGATTAAGAAATCATGCACATATGATCACATACACTATAATAATGCAATAACTACTAGTCACTATACTAGACATTATAAAACTATAAATTATATGAGACACCTTTCTAAATACAAGGCATGGAATAATGCGATTAATCATCACAGTATTCCCATTAAATTCACTTTACAAATAAAGAAAGTGGGTCACTGCAAGATTGGAAACTTTTCTGAGAGATTGGAAACTTTTCTAAGGTCTTGCCAGAACCAAGGTGCAAATCTCAGAGAATAACCCCAAATCTATCCTTAAATGTGCGTGTGCATGTGCGTGTGTGTGTGTGTGTGTGTGTGTGTGTGTAATGTAGTCCAGGTGGAGCTTTTTATGTATTATTCCAAGAGAAATATATGGACTAACATGTAATAGGTAATTCTCTGGAGTAGAAACAAGAATGCTAATGTGGCTTAAAGTATAAAGAAATGTAGAAGGGAGGTAGAGCAAATAAAGAAAACAAAAGCATATGGCAATATTTAAATATTTATGTAATATCAAGTATGTGTAAGAGGAAACACTGAAACAAAAAAAGATGATAAATTTATTATTGAGAATATTTTTTTGTCTTTGAAACTTTAACAATGCTATTCAACGTAAATTAAATTTGATATTTTCAGAAAATATCAGATTTCTACAACTGCATTTATTTTGCATATTTGAATAATTAAGTGGAGTTAAATATTTATGAGACTTTGTATTTGCCTTTTTTCTTGTTTTCCAAAGTTTGAGATTACTTCTACAAATGTTTCAAAAATAATAGCACACATAAATCCATGAACAGTAAATCAATAATAGATATTTTAAGAGAGTAAAAACAGGCTTTAAAGTCAAATTAGTAGAAAAACCACAAGATTAAAGAAGTTAAATAGATTATTTCTACTTTGTTCATCTTAAATCATTTACTATGCCATTGTAGACCTCAAAGGAGACCAAAGTATGCCTCATTTCTAACCTTCTCTCACTAGAGAACCTTTTTTTTAAGAAAACCTGATTCCTATTAAACATTGTCCCAAAAAAATGTTGCACCTAACAGGATCAAGGATCTACTTACCTATAATACAATTTTTCTTAACTTTCAAAATTCCTTCTGGAAAGGAATAATGAGATTAATAAATACATCAAGAGAGATTTGCTTTTGCTTGTCTATTTGTTTTTTCTTCAGTTCAAGTTATCTTCTCAGGTTGAATATTTTACTATGTATAATATATTGATAGCAGAAAATTAGCTGTTAGCTCAACTAAGTATTTCATTTATCTTTTTGAATACAGTTTGCTTACATCAAGTCAGTTATTGACCAATAGGATCATAGCATTTGATTTTCATCTGTAAATTTCAAATTATTTACAAGCTTATCCACCTAAGCTATTTTTGTATTAATGTCTATTTTATGTTCTTTCACGTGCTAAAAGTGTTGATATCAATCTTAGTACATCAAAGTAATGAAAAAGCTCACAAAATAAATCAACTAAGACTCCAACAGAATACTGCTCTAGCCCAATCATTATCATTGAGGTACAAATGGATGTTTAATACTTACATGAGACCTACTTAATATCGATCTTTAAGACATTTTGAGTAGGCCAGGAGAATACAGAAACAGATGAAACCTCATCTTTCCTCAAGGAAAAGTTTATAATCTTCTAAGGAAAATAGAAAATCTACAATATCTGAAATATGCTTAATGAAATAGGAATAAAAAGAAAAATTTTATAACCTCACTGAGAAGATCTCTGCTAATAAAAAGTTGTCTTACAGTTTTGACAAATACTAATTTTAAAAGACCTTTGTGACTATACTTCCTATATGACCCTTGTGACTATACTTCCTAATGAGTAAAGTTCATTTTTAAGACTGTCAGAATATTCCTGTTCACTGAAATCCACTGGGTTTTCATGAGTACCTAATGATGCTGAGGTTTGAATTTGTCCCTTCATAATTCATGTTGAAAGTCTCACTGTAAGGATCATCAATACCTACTTCCAGAAACTATATGCCAATAAGA
>NW_004624751.1:14128766-14175837 GCF_000247695.1 Heterocephalus glaber | reverse complement strand
TCAAGGAGGTTACGTTTTGTTTGCTAAAAGAATCACATTGGGCTGGGGATTTAGCTCAGTGGTGCCCTGCCTGCCTTGAAAGTGCAAGGTCCTGAGTTTTATCCCCGGTATAGGGGGAAGAAAAAAAGAATCACATCATTTTTAACTCAAAGAAGTTGAACTGATGACTTAACCCAATTCCATCGCCATTCATTGAGACTGGATGAATTACTTGAGTTTTTGTTCCCTAGCTTTTCATGCAAAGGCACTGATGAAAATGATAGCACAGAGACTGGTGTATTATATGGAATATAATCAGAGTTGGGTGGAGTCTTTTCCAATGGTTTGAAAGAGTTGGGCTGAGCTATCACACAAGATCTGTGTGAGGTCCTTTGCAACAATGAACAGGCTAGAGTAATATAGAACATTTAAGGCCATCATCTTCAAGATTCGCTACAGAAATAGCAGAGAAAAGCCTGCACTACAAAATTCTCCAACCCCTAAAAGCATGTAATCTGTGAATCAGCTTTGAATGGTGATTTTAAAACAAACGATGATTTTAAAAACAAAGGAACACTGCATGTGCCCTTCATGCCTTCCAACATGGTACCTGCTTGAACACTTGGCCTGCTCACACCAGTGTATATGGCTGAGTGGTGGCACCCAAAAGTATATGCCCTCATCCTGATCCTCAGAATCTGTGAACATTATATGGCAAAAGAGTGAGTATTATTTATAAGGCAAAAGGTGTGACTGAGTTACAGATCCTGTATCACATAGCTGGGCATATCTGTAGACAAGAATTTCGGGTCAGATATGCAGGAGAGATACACCTAAGAGGAGTAGGTAATGTGAAGATAGAGGGAGGGAGGGAGGGAGAGAGACAGAGGAGAGAGAGGGAGAGAGAGGGAGAGAGAGAGAGAGAGGGAGAGAGAGAGAGAGAAAGAGAGAGAGACCAGGAAACATCTTCAGTGTCCAGATGCTAAAAGGGGCAAGGAGGGTCTTTGTTCCCAGAGTTCTTGGAGATGGTGACCCTACTGATCTTTTGACTTTGTGCTTCTAGTCTCTAGAGTGTTGAGAAATAAATATCTGTGGTTTAGTGTCTGGCAATTGGTTGCAGCAGCTGCTGACAGAATGCCTCTATCTCATTCCTCCAAAAGGTTTCTGTTAAAGCTAACCCACTGTGCAACATACTAGTGGCTGATACCTTAGAATTAAAGAAAACTAACCACAAATCATAAATCTAATTATAAATGATAGACTTTAAGAGGATTCCGTCAAGAATTTATTTCCATAAAGGGAAGCAGCAGTGTAAGTTTTCATAGTTATCACATGTGGCTGAGAAAGCCCTCGCTATTTGCAGTATGTGTCTCAATGTGGGGTGAGGATACTTTAACATCTTCAGATAAACAGTTCATTTAATCATCTGTTGATGCAAACAATGATCAAAGCATTGTGCTATCCCTGCTAATGTCACAGAAACAGTCCTAAGAGTGGTCCTATGACCTTCCGTAACTCAGAATGATGCTTATGATATTTGGAAACAAAACTCCCACTATAATTTTGAGTGAAAATTGAAAATGTAGAGGTTCAGGTTCAAAAATGATTGATAATATCAAAACATCAGAGAAATAAATCAAGTACAGGGCCTTTCTGAGCATGAGACCCTATGCAACTCCACAGGTCAAACACCCACCTGCCAAACCAGCCCAGCTTCGAAGTGGTATCCAGTTCATGTTTTTTTTCAAGGATAGGGTATATTTCTGTGAAACCCTTCAGAAGTTGCACCTCTTAAACAAGAGGATCGAACAAGCTTGCTATGCCTCAGAGTGGCCAAGACTCCGAGACAGAATAGTACGGCAGGCGGTGAAGACACAAAGAGACACAAAGCCTCTGAAAGCAAAATGAGGTACAAAGAGCTACAGCACCTCTCCCAAAACAACTAGAGAGCATGTCAGGAAATAAATGAAAGCAGAAGTAGACCTATGGTGAGTGTCAGAGAGCACCAAGACCTTGTTATCAGCAGTCTTAATAATGGCTCTCATTCAACTTGAGCAAGCAGATTTACTGGCAAACTAAATACAGGGTAGGTAGACATTAGCTACAATAGTAATAATATATATTAACATGTACATGCTAATATATACAGATATATAGCAACATTCATATATATGCATTTTTCCACCTCTTTCCCACTGCCTTTAACCTAAAAACATTGCAGCACTGTCATGTGTTATGTAATGTAATGTCAGTGTATAGCATGTACGTTAGTATTAGCATATAGTAATATATAATGCTATCTTGTATATATGTAATATTACATATAATGCGTAATGTTTAATATATAAATGTGTGACAGCTCATGTACATCTGTTATACAAATGAGGGACCTGATAGAACCTGAAGGAAGCATTCAAATGAATAGATTTTAACCTGGCTCAAAAGCACGGGGACCAGTTAAGGGCGTAGATGAAGAGTAGAGCAATTGCCTAGCATGGGCAGGGCCCTGGGTTGAATTCCAAGTCCTACAAAAAAAAAAAAATAAAGCAAAAGAAAAGAACAATGAGAGAAATACATACCCAAGACTCAAGAGAAGTTGGGAACTTGAGAAGCAGATTTCAGGATAAATCTGAATAGAAACTTTTCTGTCACATCTGACTAAATGTTTTTAAGACTATTTTAATTAGATGCAATTGAATCTATTATAATATAATAGCATTTTGAGGTTTGTATCAAGTTAAACTTGCAGTAATTTTCTAGCAAAATGAATGTGCTTTATGTCATCACATGGTATAATTCAGTCATACTCAACTAAACTTATGTTGAAATAATCTTTACTAATTTTATTGGTACCGTTTAAACATACATAACCACCACATTCATCAAGAGGAGGGAGTCTGTGCCTGCACTGATAAATATTGACTCCTCTATTTCACCCGATCCCCTCTGCCCAATCCCCTCCCTCCCTTCAGTACCCCCACCCTCTTTCTTTACAAGAGCTTTGTCTCCATTTTTCCCTTCTTTTCTCATTTTTTCTTTCTCCCTTCCTTTTCCCCATCCCCCTTCTCACAGTTTCCCTTTCCTTCTGAACAGTTTCTCCCTATTTCATGCGACCTATTATACATTTTGGTCCTTATTTAACCTTTGAGTTTCTCACACCAGAGAGACAGTGTGATATTTGCACATGTGTGTCTGATTTATTTCACTTAAGAGTACAGTCTCAAGTTGCATCCATGTTGCTATAAATGTCTCGAGTTTATCTTCCTTCATGGCTGAGTAGTGCTCCACTGTACTAAAAACTCACATCGTTTTAGCCATCATTCCTTGATGGCCACTTGGGCTGTTTCCAAGATTTAGCCATTACAAACTGTATCACTGCAATATGGGAGTGCATATGACACTGTGGTATGCTATTTTTAATTTGGGGGGGAAGGTAACCAGCAGGGAAACAGCTGGATCAAATGGGACCTCTAATCCTAATTTTTTGAGGAATCTGCACACTGATTTCCACAACCCTTCACCAACCTTATCCCCAAAAGCAGGAAAGAAAAAAACTCAAATTCATGTAATTAGAAATGAAAAGGAAAAAAAAAAAAGAAATGAAAAGGGTAAAATCACATAGATTCTGGGGAAATCTAGATGATCATCAATACCTCCTTCAAGAAACTATACTGTAATAAGATGGAAAACACAGAAGAAATGGACAGATTCCTAGATACATATGAATTACCAAAGCTGAACCAACCAAAACTCTGAACAACCCAATATCAGCCAATGAAATAAAAAATGTGATTAAAAACTTACCAATAAAGAAAATCCCGGGTCCTGACAGATTTACTGCTGATTCTACAAAATATTTAGGGAAGATCTACTGCCAATTCGCTTCAGACTCTTCAATGAAATAGAAAAGGAAGCAAATACTCCCAAAATCATTCCTGGAAGCAAATATTACCCTGATACCAAAACCAGAGAAAGACCCAACCAAAAAAGAAAACTACAGGCCAATCTCCCTAATGGACATAGATGCAAAAATCCTCAACCAAACTTTTGAAATCATCTTCAAAAAGCAGTGAATTAAAAAATAATGGATAGAAAAAAATAATAAAGAATGGGCACAGAGAGCAATGTAGACTGCTGTTATCTATTGGACCTTCAAAATCCAGCATTCTAAAATAAACTCCAGAAAACAAGACCCATTTACCATTATTGTCATTATGATCCAAAGTATATTTACCTCTTCACATTGTAGATATCTTCTCAAGGACAGAATGAAGAGTCAGACATGAACCTCACCTCAGGGAGCTTACTCTTCAAAAACAAAAACAAAAGACATATCTCTAAAAGAAAAGCAATAAATTCTATGGAGCCTAAAACTCAGAAGTTGGAAGAAATAACTTCCATACTCCCCAAAATTGTTAATTTCTTTATTCCACCCTGAGAATTATTAGTTGCTATATTCTTCTGTCTGCTACCCTACTGATAAATCATCCTAACAAATTTCGTGGTGTATCAGGGCCCCGTTACATATTCAATAATTGAAGTCCTTTTACTTCTGTTTCTCTCCGAGGAAACTGCTAGCTTACTAATAATTAACACTGAAGGAACCCTCTTTTAATTCCCTGCATGAATTGTCTCATTTAGAACTCACGAACACAGAGAAGGGAGGTATTTTATCATTGACACTACAGAGTTGCATACACTGAGACCCAGGGAGTTTAAGAATTTCCCCTAGAGACAGGCGAGAGGAGGGAAGAGTCAGGAGTCAGTGTTTGAGCACAGCTGAGACTCCTGTCTGCACACTGCCTCTGGCTGAGGACAGCAGCTGCCCTCCCCATAGTGAAGTAAGGTAATACACACAGGCGTCAGAGAGGGAAACACTGCTTAGACCTGTGCCCGGCACACAGTGAATCCCACATGAGTGTTAGAGCTTGCATTCTGGATGCAGCTTCTTTCAGGGCTTCCTGATCCTCCCCACCTACAATTTAAGCCATTGGACCCCTGTGGCAGCTAGGCCAGAAAAGAAACTGCTTATTTAATCCAAGCTGAAAACAGCCTCTCCCATCTTGTAGAAAAACATAAATAGGATTACTTCTGGATAACACTTGAAACACCTCTGGTCTGAAAGACCCTGGAGTTCTTACTGTCTAATCATGTTATTTCCAACATCATCTGGATTACGCTTTATATTATATGTACATACACATATATAATCTTGTTAAAATGAAGTTACATAAAAAATGCTGCCAAAATGTAAATAAT
The DNA here is from genome assembly GCF_000247695.1 of Heterocephalus glaber. The sequence continues at coordinate 14,170,599 of NW_004624751.1, read as the reverse complement.
CAAATCACACACACACATACACACACACACACACACACACACACACACTCTAGATTCCCACCACAGTACATCCATTTATATCAAATAAGAGTTAGAAAAAGAGGAGTAGAATACATGGAGTCTGATATGCTGAAGGACTTTTTCAAAAAGTGGAATGCAGCTCAAATTTCACCTAGAAACCGTTGGTCTGGATTTATACATAAAAGAACTGAATGCTTGTGCAATTAAAACCATTCAAAAATTATACAAAGTAAAGTAATATATAATATAGTCAGCAAATCCATAGGTCAAAAATCCTTTCTCTTTTCATTCCATTGGTGTTCCTAAGGTAGGGGTCACAAATATCTCAAATACTATCCTGAATATTTTCACATAAATATATGTTGTCATTGAGCTTTCCCATATTTGTCTTCATTTTTTTGTATCTTTTATGTTGATGTTTTGGCAGTTTTGCTTTTGTTTACCATCACCTTTATTTCTTTAAATATTTCAAAGTCATCTCCTCAAAGGTACCTCATCTCTGGACTCCACATCTAAAGCAAACCAACATACACACACACACACACACACACACACACACACACACACACACTAAGATGCTGACAAGTGAGTCCAGATCCACAAAAACACTCAATAGCAAAACAGGTACACTTAAATACAAATGTTTTTTCATTCTAGTTTAATCAATGTTCTGCCCACTGAACCATGCCAGAGCACCAGGACATCCAATAGTTTCTGTTCAGCAATTGCCAAATGTTTAACTACCAGTAGAAATAGCTTTGTGTTGAACCTATGAATGATCCCCAGGTCAAAGCAAACCCGCTTCTGAGCACCACGCTATTATCTCATCTATTGTTCTTGATTTCTATGCTGCAGCCAGCAAACACAAACAAGCCTTTCTTGGTGGGGTTATTATCTCTCTATCACAGCCATAGCTATCTCAGCAAGAACAGCAACCCTGACTAAAGCAAGTCTGTGTTACCACTCTGGAAAGAAGGATTAAATGTGGGCAACCCAGTGCCAACATCTCGTGCCAGTTGGACACATGGCAGGGCATCATGGGACTTCTCAACAAAGCCATGTTTGGTTACCTCCTGACACATGGAGTTAGATGTAACTCACTGGATATGTTCTACATTTTACCACTGTTCTTGGTTTCCTCTACCTAGAGGAATTTTCTCTGATGAACTCAGCTTTTAGCAATCTCTACTTCCAAACCATTAGTTTCTAACAAGGTTTAATCACTGACAGTGATGTACAAGTTAAAAACATCTTTACATACACTTGATGTTTGCATATATGCCTTATATCAGTAAGTATTCTATTCTCTTGACAACATGCAAATGAATGTATTTCAGGCAGAAAATTAGCTTGATATTTATAAAACTTTTGAACCAGAAAAGCCTCAATTCCAAAATTTATCTTACAGCATAGAAAACTGAGGCCTAGGCAGAGAGATTCTCTCAGGTCACTTGAACCAAGATAACACCTAAAACTGAAACTGAGGTCCCTGGGCTCTCTGTTGAAATTCATCATCTTCCACAATGTGATGCTCTTTACTACTTTATCATCATGAAATAGTCAGTAGCCCCAAATCATCAAAAGACATCAACAAATTATTTATTCTAATTACTGGCTATGTGTTTTCTTTAAGTGATTCATAGAAATTTTAAAAAGTATTCTAATTGCTCTTGGAAAAGTTACCTATTTTTAACCACAAAACAAGTAAGCAAGAAATTCCTTAAGACAGCCTAAATATAAGTGTTTATTGTGTTCATAAACAGAATTGCTTGTATAGATCACAGTACCCAGAACCCTGTAGGAAGGATTTGATTTTTTGAAAATTAATCAGAAATAGTCACGACTTTCATTGACTGTTGATCATCGGGATATCAGAATAATAAATACATGAAAAATCTTTTCATCCTATAGTTACTCATAATGCCAAAAAAATAAGATTAGAATTAACTACCTAGGTAGAGTATTAGTCAGTATCCTGGGAAGTACAGCTGAACATAATGGTTCTCAATCTTAGGTGCAGATTGGAAATATCAGAGGAAATTTTCTTAAATTTCAATAGCTAATGCATAGTTAGGATAGTTATTTTTCTTTTTAAATTCATGGGATTAGGACCAATAATCTATATTTCTCAAACTCTCCAAGAAAAGTCATTCCACACCCAAGTCTGAGAATCACTGGCATAGTCACAAACTTTATATTCCTCATATGTGGCACTGAAATCCTGCATCTGTCCCTTATTTTATAAACTTGGGCATATGTCTTTATTACTTTGCATCTCAATTTGTTATTTAACAAAATAATGAGGAGGAGGAGGAGGAGGAGGACGATGATGACAATGGTGATGGTAATTCCTGTCTTAGAGTGTCATTATATGGACTGGTAGTAGTATAGGTTAAACTCTTGTACAGTGCTTAACAAAAGGCTAACAGTCACTTTATATTAAATATTAATTCATGGAGAAGTCTGTTTTCTTTCAGGTTGAATAGCTTGTATCAGACAAAACCTCTTGCAGTAATGATTTATAAACTCTAGAAAACACATAGGAAACCCATGTCAGTAGGCACTGTAGTGCAGTTCAAGGCAGGCAACAACTGAAGAAGGTACAATTGCTTGTGTGAAGGCAAGCACATGACATGAGAGCCATAGTTCATTGGCTTTCCTGCTGATACTGTCAAGATTACTGCAGTACAAAGAGAAAATAGACATCAAAGAGCAAGCATTATCCTATTGGGAAAAGGACACAAAGTTTGCCATTCAGACAAAATTTCTAGCAAGAATTTTTTTTTAAAATTCAGAAGTGGGGAGACACAGTATCTGTTAATGTGTATATAGATTTTCCTGGAATTTGTTGTTTTAAACTAAACTGCATATGTTATAGTGGGAGTTAAAAGAACTCAGGAAAAAGCAGCACCCAAAAGTGTAAAGAACTGAAAAGTATCTCAACTGCTACCTAGTGGTAGGAGAATCTCTAGTTCAATTGTGTCTAGGGTAGAAGGGCTGGATAAATACATTTTTTTCTTTAAAAAAAAATACATTTTTTTCTTTAAAACTTTAGAAGGTCTTCACTTCAGGAGTAAGAAACACATATCATGAGGTTATGGCAAAGGACTAAGGGAATTCTAAAATAGAAACTCACTCAAAAGCCTAAAACTAAGCCTACAAAAGATCAAGGGACTATGTTAGTAACATCGTAGTCTTCCAAAACAAAACATAACACTCTTTCAAAGAAGATATCTTAATCCAGATGGTTTATCCACCAATGTTCGGCATTAATCAAAAATTACAGGACATAGAAAAACTGAATAAAGATATGATCATAACTAACCAAAAAATAGTCTCTATAACAGAACCAAAGGAGATTAGAGGCTGAAATTGTCAGGCAAAGACTCTAAAATTTCTGAAACAGAATTTAAAGAATAAAGGAGACAAAATTGATGAACAGACACAAAATCTGAACTCAGACATAGGAATCAATAAGAAAAAAGAGTCAACTGGAAATTGTGTAACTGAAAATATCATAAACAAAAAGTTCATTAAATGATCTCAACTGCAGACTAGAGCTATAAAAGAACTAATCAATAAATTTAAAGATAGTGATAAAGAAAATAAATAATTAAGAAACCATGACCGAATATATGACTTGTCACGCAATCCTTTCTGATATAACAAATGTGCAACTGAGGTCAGAGGAGGTAAAAATGAAAAAGAAATAATGCTTGACGGAGCAGTACCCTGGCTAAAACACTCCCCAAAACGATGAAAATATAAAGAATTGCAAACCTCAGGCAAGACCAACTCAGATGGCCATATCTACAAACCTGATGGTCAAACTGGTTAAAAACAATCATTAAAAAGAAAAATATTAAAATGACCCCCAGGAAAAATGGCATTTTACATCGTGGAGAACAGCAATAGGAGGGATGCCTCGGCCAGGTGCCGTGGTGCACGTCTATAATCGTAGCACTTGAGAGGCTGAGGCAGGAAGATTTCAAATTCATGACCAGTCTGGGCTACGTAAAGGCTAACTCCTCATGAGAAAAAAAGAAAGAAGACAGAAGGTAAAAGAATTGTATCTTTAAAATGCTACACGAGGGCCGGGATTTAGTTCAGTGGTTCTGCCGCCTGCTTCGCAAGCACAAGGACCTGAGTTTGATCCCCAGCACCAAAAAAAGGAGAAAAAGAAAAAAAGTGCTACATGAAAAATCTCTTAACTTTTAATTTTGTCAAAAAAAGAATGCAAATTAAAGCCATTTTTAGACAAAAGCTGACAGAATTTATTGCAAACAAATTTCACATAAGAAATGCTAAACGAAGTTCTTCACGCTAGAGGAAATGACACCAGATGGAAACCCTGATCTACAAGAAGGGAAACAAAGCAGAAGAAATGGTAAGCATTCGAGACCACAGGCTAGTCCATCTGTGGGTCAGTTGGTTAGCTAAATACATAACACTGGAATCTCAGCCCATGAGAGGCCCGTACTAAAAGGATACCCAGGAAGGAAAGCTGAGAGGTTACAGCTTCAAGAGCCCTGTTTCATTTTCAGGCAGGGCACAGGCTCATTGGATAAAGCAAAAGGCACAATCATTCCCTGTCCATAAATTTTACTTCTGTGTGCTTTCCTTTAATCAAGCTGCAGTAAAATTTGCCTACTTTATATGTGTTTGACAGCATAACATTAGTATTCACCTGGTCCTAGAAATCAAAAAGGCTTCCATATATTCATGAGCAATTAAAGACATTAATGATAAAGAGAATAAAAATAAATATATCTCCCACGTTTTTATAGCACTTTTGTTTTCACACTTCTTTCTCTTCCCTCTTTCCCTCTTCTCCACCCTCAGAAAAGGTGAGAGAGGGAGGAAGCCATCAAAAAAGACACTGTGCTCCACTAACCTGGTTCAGGTGCGTAAAGTCACCGGAAAGACCTGGAAATGTATAAATACAAACGTTCTGATGACTTGGGAAGAAGGGACAGCGTGTGGGAGCACCAGGCCACACTCAATCCTTTGCTCACTTCACTTCCCATTCAGAAACCTTCTCCTTCCTCTGCCCCCTCTTCATGGATCACCCCACTGCCATTATCATTGTCTTTCTCACTTGCTAGCCAAAGCCTTCACATATAATTTTTTAAAATTCTTCTCTAACTCCCTACCTTGTCTTCTTTCAATACAATTTTTATCTACATAAAACAGTTCATATCTACTCTGGTCAAGAAAAAAGGAACTATAAAACCTCCTGGGAATAATTTATAATTGAAAATAATTTGCTGCTCCAAATAATCTTTGCCCTGTCATTTACAGAGCATCACTCCTGAGTCCTCTGCTTATTCCCTGCCAACCCCAACATGTCCCGTGCTCACACTCACATTGTGTTAAAAACAGAACCAAATGGAAATAGCCATTCTTTCAGGAGAATGCAATGGCTGTCTCAACAAACCACAAGCTACAAATACAGTAGGAGAGTAAGGAAAGCCTTTTAGATTTTTATTTCTGGAAAACCATTTGAGTCAGGGTAGAAAGAAAGAAAGAGAGAGGGCAGGGGAGAAGAGGAAAGAAAACTAGGAAGGAAAGAAGGGAGGAAGGGAGGGAAGGAGAACAAGACGGGGAGAGGGAGAAAGAATTCATTTTTTCATCTAGCATTCCCTGTTAAAATTATCTCAGATGGTACATGTAGAGGAAGCCACCAACATAACATCTTGTTAAGCTTAAGGGCGTTGACCAAATTCTACAGGGCCGTCCGATCCATTACAACTTCCATGCAAATATCCTCCCTTGCCCCTATCCTAGATAAGTGGCCCAGTTAAATTCTCCATAAATATTTTAGCCACAGACCACCACCTCAGAATCTTAGGATCATTCTCTGATTCTCTCTAGTGTCAATATGTTCTACTAAGTTTCATAATTCCCTAGAGTTTGAACTTATCTAAAAGTGGCTTCATTGTTAATTGCTGATACTATCAGAGATTGACTTCCCATTATTAAAAAATCAAGACAGACAAATGATGAAAGTAAGTAATTAAAGTTGATTCTATAAGATGTTACACACACACAGAGTAGACATTTAATAAACATTTGATGAATGGATAAATGAACTAATGAGTATGTTAATGAGGAACTATCTCTAGGCTTTAAGGTAAAGAAATGGCACTTTGAAGAGCACACTTCTGTTTACCCTGAACATTTTCATTGATTTTAATAATGTCATGCTCTGATTTCTCTTCAGATAGCATAAATCTTTCGCCTTTTACTACTTTAATAGTGTCACTCTGCTTTTGCTTTATAATTACAAATATATTTCATTGAACTATGCGTCAGAAACCTACTCTTCTCCACATTTGTTTAATTAGCCTATGTACTAGTCAATGTATTAGTCAGTGCTTACTAGAGTCAGGTGTAGAAGAGTGCAAACATCTTCACACTGATACCCACAGACCCAGTCAAGGGCTTGGAACCTGCAGCAGTGTCCCCTGCAAGTCTGCATCTGGGATCTGCACCACAAAAGTCCAGGGGCCAATGGTAGAAGCTAGAAAGTCTGTGCTGGCAGGAGCAGAATCTGAGCCAGAAGGCCGAGAGATCTGCACTCAAAGCCAGGAGACAACGTCCAAGATAAAGACGAGGATTAATGCTCCCCCAAAGGAAGACAGCAGCCACAGCTCCTGTGAAGAAAGGCAGCTTCTCCAGGAAAATCAGCAGCATGCAGTCTTCCCCACCCGTTCTCCTTTTATGCCATCTGGGCAACAACCCTCAGTGACTCTTCCATGCCCAGAACCATGCTGTCTCGGTTCAGCTAGGTGTCCCCACTCAAGTTGACCATTAATGAACCCACCACATCCTAGTTGGGCAGAATTTAACTTTCCAAAAACTGAGTCTTTAGTGCAAATCAAAATTGCACATTTGTGTGCATCCATAGAGAAGAGATCTTGGACAGAGCTTAGGCCTTGAACCCAGCCTTCAGTCTCATGTCCCGAAGCCCATGGCTTGGGCCCCGTGCTGAGAGCCTGATGCTCCTTTCTGACCATCTTTGACCACAGTTGCTAATCCTTTTTCCCCAGGAATTGTAGCCTCTGGGGCCTTCACACCTTCCCTCTGGGTTTCTGGTCCCTGTTGCCTGCCTTACCTACTGGTCCCATTGTGCTCATGGACTCCTTTGTGATCAGCTCACTTCTGCTTCTCTGAGCCAGACATCCAGATCTGGTCTCCATCCCATTGTGTTTTTTTGCAGTTCCTAGTGTGGGTTCCTAGTGTGTAATGAGAGGATAACCAGGACAAAGTCACACCCTTTCTGTGTCAGCTCCCAAACTGGACTGCAGCTTAGGTACAACACAATGGTACCGCCTTCAGCCCCATCCTAGCCTTCACTGCAGTTTCTCAGTCTTCCTGAGCTTTGCTTCCTGACTTTGCCAAAAGAGCGAGCTGTTTATTTGGGTGTTCCTTGCCTCCTTCGGCTAGCTTTCTTTCCTTATTGTAACTTCACCTCCCTTCCTCGTCCAATGCTTCTTTGAACTGTTACAGTAGTGAAAATGAACAAAGAAATCAAAAGCAAAAAATAATGTTTTATCTTAGCTTGAAACACCCCACATTATGAACTGCAGGAGAAATACTGACCAGGAGCAATTTAACAGGAATCTCAGATGTTTAAAAAAAAAAAAGTGATAGTGCTTATGCTGAATAGAGGGACAATGAAATACTCTCAGACTTCAATATATGTGAAGACAAGATGGCTGCCGACATCCCTGAGGCACTGCATGTTGGAGACAGTTAGAAAATTTCCCCCACCGGTGGATGATCCCCAAAAAGTATTGGCTAACTGCACAAGTGCAACGACCCAAATTCGATCCCCCGTACCAAAAAAAAAAAAAAAAAAAAGGATTGGCTAAGAGTTTAATGCCCCACAAATTGATCTAATCGTAGCAAACCCAGCCCACGCTACCACCCTAAGCTAAATACTTCCTAACTACTATTTTAACAATAGTGGGATATATGGAAACCCAGAAGCCAATTTAATGATATTCTCAAGTACAATAAAAGTCATAAAATATGCAGCGTCTGTGAAAGGGGAACAGGATTCTTGACCCCCCCCCCCGGACATTCTGACTCTTTATTGCTTCTTTTGAGTCAGTTTTGGAAAAGGCAGCACTTCATATTTGGTACTGAAGGGATGGTGACTTGTTGATTTCAAATATTCATCGTTCTGTACACATATCATTATGCATTGGTTCAAATCCATAAGAAATACAGCTTCAAAAGTGAGCCCTAACGTAAACTCCGGACTTTGGGTGATAAGGATGTGTCCGTGTAGGCGAGTCAGTCCTCACCTGGGCAGGGCTGTGGTGGAGCATGTGACAGCAGGAGAGACGGCTTGCATGGAGAAGAGGGACAGGGAAATCTTCACACCTTCCTCTGGACTAACGGTGAACCTAAACCTTCTCTTTAAAAGAGTCTTTAAAACAATTTTTTTTCCATTTTTCTTATTTTGATCATCTCACTGAATAAAAAGACAAGGCTGCAGAATAGCACAGAAGCAGCAGCTACACAGGGACAAACACACACGTGCTGTGGGTTTCCACAGGTGTCCGCCTGAGCATTTCCAGATGCCAAAGGTGGTAGATGGCAGGCTAATCAGAACACACTCTATTCCACCTTTTTACACTGGGGTATTTTTCCCTAAAACTAGGAAAAGCTCTTCATCTGTGAGAAGTGAGAGGTTGGAGGAGTATTGTAAAAATCTTAGGTAACTAACTTCAAATATTTTGTTTTATAGTTTTCCCAACTGCTTTTGCCATTTCCCCCTATTTAGGTAGAGCAGACAGAAGACGCTAACAACCTCCATCCAGATTCTGAAAAATAGTTTACTCTCCAAACTGATGTGAGAACATCAGAAGAAAATTCTTGTTTTATAAATCAGAAGTTACATGAAAAATGAAAGCTCTCGAAAAAACATTACTTAGCCCTATTTCACGTTTGGAATCACAATGTGTGTCCAGTGGTCCACATGCAGTTAGTGCTAAGGGAAAGTCACTTCATGGGCTCTGGTCCAGACTCTGAAAGGTCTCATGACTAATGTGGCTCATCCTACACCGCCAACAGAAATATACAACTCAAAATCCATCCTTAAAATTTCAACGCATTGATTATGAAGAGTCAGATGAAAAACAAATACTTACAAAGCCTTCCCCAGAAAATGCATCAATTATGAAAGCAGGAAAAAGCCTAATAGTAAACACGATTAATGAGAATAAAGAAATATGCATTTTATATAGAATTTATCATTTCATTACATAAACAATCATTATCATTTTTCATTGTTTAGATGATCAGTTTTTATACTCTAATACATTACCACCTGTCTTATTTTTCCTGTGACATTTTTTTCTGCAAGGCAACTTATTCTGAAAATGTTTCAAATTCATACTATTTATTCCATTTATATGAGTTTATGAAGATATTCATCTTTCTGCTCCAAGGAATATAAAAGAGAAGAAAAGTCTAAAAAGAAGACACCTGAAAGAAAAAAAAGGAACTCAAAGAAACCAAAAGAAAAAAATCAAATATTAATACTGCTATCATTTAAATATTAAGTGTCCCCAAAAGTACATGTGGTAGACCCTTGGTCCTTGGTATAGTATGACGTGGGCCCTACTGGGAGTCTGATTGCTGAGCGAATGCTGTCCCTGCCGAAGGGGATTGTGGAACCGCAGCCACATCCTCCCTCTCTCTCTCTCTTCCTGGCCATGAGGTGAGTTGGTTTTGTGACCCACAGGGTCTTGTGCCAATCCAAGCCCAAAGCAGGATGATGAACTGATCATGGACCAAAACTCCGAGCCAAAAATAAACTTTTTCTCTTTGTCAGTTGATTATTTCAGGTATTTGTTACTATGATGGAGAACTGACCAACATAAATCTTTTACAAAGTTGAACAAACTAAAATATTGAGTTGGCAAAAAGTGCTCAGTAGAAATTATTCTCAAATTTCCCCATGCAAAGGGCTTTCATGTGTTACCAAAATTTGTTTAGGGTCAAAGAGATACATAGAATACTCTAAAAATGCTGGGAATCTTTGTACTTCGATTATGATAGTGATTTTATAGATGTATTTATTCAATTATCAATACTCAGTAAATTGCACACTTTATTACAGTGCAATAAAATGCAGTCCATTAAATTATACCTCAATAAATTTAATTATAAAAAAGGAAAACCTTTCTTTATGGTGCTTAAATGAATTAATTGTACTGGAAAGAAATGAGCTGTGAATGATCATAAATATTCACATTTCATAACAGCTATTGCTTTAAATGTACTCCTTTTCTTTCTTTTTTTTTTTTTTTTTGTACGAGGGATCAAACTCGGGTCCTTGCGCTTGCGCAGCAGGTGGCGAAACCACTGAGCTAAATCCCCAGCCCCAACTTTAAATGTACTCTTACACTCCAATATCTCTTACTGAGAAGTTTTTAAAAATTGTGATATATAATAAATGAGATGTATCACAGGCGTTACATTCAGTTAGAATCACAAGGAAAAGCAGATGTTATAGATTTGTTTTGTTTGTTTTGTTTTGTGTTACTTCACCTAAAACTTGGCATTCTACCTTTTAAGGCAGAGAAACATGACATGTCTTATATTTTATGGTAGAATATAGATAGACTCTACACATTGTAAAATGGGACTCTAAAATGCAGTAATTTTTAAGAACTGAGAAGGATCTAAGAATTCACTCTACTTTCAAGTGAACAAGGTGGCCTGCCAAAGTTTCATGACTGCTGGTAGAAGACACCGGATACCTGGTCACAGAGAAGCCATAGTTTGTGGGTCACAGCGACAGCATTAGACAAAGCATCAACACTTTTTATGCCAGTTCTCCAGGCCGCCTTTCTTGTAAAATGATGCAGAGAGGAACAGGAAGCACCTGCAGGGATAGTGGCTCTGTTACAGAAAAGGAACCCAGGTTTTAGGGGACCCAAGTTGCTCAGAATGGGAGGTAAGCATGCCTGGCCTTTGCTGTGGAATGGGGTGCTAACCTCACCTTCCAAAGCTGTTCACAGCACAACTGTTCATGAAAATGTAGTTCAGAATGAAAAGCAGCCAGTTATTCACTCACAAGACATGCACAAACATGACAGTTGTGTCCTCCAAAAATCAATTCTATTAAAGGAAACACTTCGGGGCACTTTGAATTCTTTAAATAAAATTAGAATTAATTTATTTAAAACGTCTGGTTTCTCAGATCCAAGTCTTGTCTTAATATGGTTACATAAAGAGTGTGCACACATGTGCTCAATGGGAGTCTGAATAGCAAAAATTGCACAAAATTTATATGAATTGTCAGCAGATATAGCAAGGATTAGCCCACTGTATCAGGCATGCACTGAAGTGCCCTGTAAATCACCTCATGCAATCAATGACAGTCCAACTGTTAACATCTCTTTCAAGTGATGATTCCTTGTCTAGGAAATTAATTTCTCATTTGTCAAAGTAACAGGAATAGAAATGAATCCAGTCTTCAAATCAGTTGTTCATAATTGCAAAGTACATTTCACTAATATGTTAGAAGGCCAAAATTGAGGAACTTTACTTAGCTTCCAGTCTAATACTGTTTGGAAATAAGGTGCCGATATAGTTAAGTTCAAAACTATCATATTTTTCATCAGCTCAATAGCCCAAGCCAGAAATCTCTACGTCCTCCTAGGTTCTGCTCTCATGCTACTTTTCTCACCTGTGTTCTCACACTGTCACCTTTATTTAATAAATAGTTATCACACCTGCTCTTGAGTAGAACTGTGCCTTTAAATCTGAATATCAAAGCACTTGCCATTATGCCAAATACGCAGTAAGTCCACAGTAAAGGTTTGGAAGAAAGGAAGAGATCAACTACATTATCAGTATCAGAGAAAAAATGCATGTGGAATATAACTTAGTACAGCAATTGTAGGAAAATTATATAAAGTTTCCTCAAAAAATTAAAACTTCAACTTCTACACAAGCCTACATTCTCATCACAGGTATGTACCTCATCACAGATATATAGAGAGATATATATATTCATATACATATATATATGAAATTAAATCAGTATGTCAGAGAGATGTCTGAGCACTCAGGCGCACTGCTGTGTTATTCACAATGGCCGAGACATAGAACCAACACAAGTGCCCAGTAATGGATGTATGGATAAAGAAAATGTGGTGTAAATACACAGTGGTATACTATTTAGCATTATAAAGGAGAAATCCTCTCAACTGTGGCAGGATAGATGAGCATGAAGAACATAATGTTAAACAAAATAAGCCAGGCACAGAAAGGCAATATGTTGCATGATTGCACTTATATGCTGAGTTTAAAATGACAGTAGAATGCTGGCTACAGGGACTAAGGGTGGGAGGATGTTGGTCAAAGGATACAAAATTTCGGGAGGAATAAGTTCAAGAGATCTATAAGGCAATATGACGACTATAGTTAATAACAATGCCTTGTATTCTTGAAAGTTGCTGAGAGTAGATTTTAAGCATTCTTGCCACAAAACAGTAATAAATGCATAAGGTAATATATACATCAGTTAGCTCAATTCAGCCATTTAAAAATGTTGTGTTGTATATAATAAATGCTGTACATGAATTTTTATTTGTTGATTTAAAGACAAGTAGATAAATGTTTAAATAAAGTACTAGTAAAAGTAAAAAGAAAATTTTTAAATAAAATGAAACAAAAAAATAACAGAAAGAAAATGGATATTCTTGGCAATCATAGGTTCCACCTACTTAACAGTTAGAGATATTTCTACAAAACAAACCATACATTGTATATATTGATAAACCCAAAACTCACTCAAAATAGCAATTTTTTTTCCTCTGACCTCAATTTGACTACCTGGCTGCACTTATCTGTGAAGATGTTACTTTCATAGAGAAGAAGGTACTATTGCATCAAAGTGCAGCAAACAAAATTATCTAAAAAACAAGTGAATGCTAGATAAGATTTGAACTATAGGACTTTAGTGACCTTCTCCACTCAGTCAGTTTGATTCCATGGAATCTACGGCCATACCGGAAATGCTTATTCATTCTAAGGTATGTGTACTAAAGGATATTTTGCTTGTAATCAGGTAGTTGCCCTCAAAATACACAGCGTCTGCTGGGGATAGGAAAAGGAGAAATATCAAAAATTAATCTCCAGTTTCCACAGGAAAAAAAAATCTCAAGAGCAAATATTCTCCTTTAAAAACTGTTGTTAAAAAATGCTTTCCTGAAAAGATAAGCTCTAGAATTTCAAGACAACTTAACTATTTTAATGGTACAAATAGCTTTCTCTAAGATAGGCATGTACGGTGTTTGATACCCAATGACAGTGATTTCGGAGGGTACTTCTACAAAAGTTTTCAGTAGCCACCCACTACAAAATTAACTTTAGGTACAACGATGTCCACACAGTGAGTATTCCCACTATTTCTCTGCCTACACAGCCTACTTACTCAAAGGCAAGAAAAACACCATCTATAATTTTAGGATGTGATTAAGTCAATACTCCATCCAAAAAAATTAAATTTCTATTTTTAATTAACTTTAAATACTTATAATTGTTTCATTCAGTTTGAATTTAGCATGCTGATATTCATCCTGTCAAGTGAAATTCTGGAATATTTACAAATAGGGAAAAATAAAAACCAAACAAATAAAGTAGGTAACTATTAGAAAATGAATTACATTTATGATTCCCTCCATATAAAATGTATCTAAATTACTCTTTTAAGATTTTTATGTACTTTTTCAAAATACAAATTGGGTTTTTCTTCTTTACGTGAATAAATTCTCATTCTGAAAAACATAAACAAAATAACCTTTCAGCCTACCACCCCCGCCACACATCCCCAAGCACTTTTGTCTGCGCGTTTACTTGGAAAGTGTTAGAGTGTTAGAGTGTCTACCATATTCAGCTTCATTTTTTTTTTTCCAGTAGAAAGAGCCAACAGAAGTGAAATGGCCTGCACTGGGAGATAGTGATTTAGCTGTCGCTGGATCATTTGTGACTTAGGACGCGTTTTCCAGAACAAATTTGAAGTTTAGGTGAATATCTGAGAGTATTCATTCTAAGGATACCTCTTCTGACCTTTATCTACATGATTCTAACCCATATTTATCTCAAGGTTGTCACACATGTACATACAGTCTCACACACACACACACACACACACACACAGGCTCACACAAGCTCCTTGACTTCACTGAAACTCGCTCTCCCCTCAGGATTCTGCTTGTCCTCTCCAGCAGCAGCTGAAAGCTGTGTTTCCCATCACACTCCAAATATTTGAGTATTAAGTACGGAAAGTAACTCAATGTCCCCCGACTGCTCAATGTCAACTTCAGACAAGTGGTCCTCTCTTTTGTTAAGCTGCACCTGTGAGTAACCGCCAGTAAGATCCTCTTGTCACTTTAGAGATCGCTTGATCATCTGGTCACTCAAAGAACTTAGCACCACATGGAAAATCTGGATACTCATATGTAGAAAATTGAAACTAGATCCTACTTCTCACCCTGTAGAGAAGTCAGTTCAAAATGAATTGAAACTCAACAATAAGACATGAAACTTGGAGACTGCTAGAAGAAAACATACAGGAAAAGCTTGAAGCCATAGACATAAGAAGACTTCTTAAGCAGTATTCCACTACCACAGGAGGCAACAGCAAGAATCAACAAATGAAATTACAGTGGTGCCTTGGTTACCAAACCTAATTTATTCCATGACTATGGGGAAGATGACCACAGTTGTGTTCATCACCCAGTGCAGAGTTCACTAATGTAAGCAAAATTTTGCCAAACATTTCTGCTTGTCAACTGAATTGTTCATGAACAGAAGCATTCATGAACCAAGATACCACTGCACATCAAATTAAAAAGCTTCTGCACAACAAATGAAACAAAGTAGTGAAAGGCAACCTAACAGAATAGAAGTAAATCTTCACCAGCTACTTACCTGACAAAGAATTAATATCCAGAATACATAAAGAACTCAACAAACTTAATATCAAAAAAATCAAATAAACCAGTCATAAATCAGCAAATGAACTGGACATTTCTCAAGAGAAAACCATCAAAGGGCCAATAAGAATATGAAAAATTTCAAACTTTTTTAGCCCTCAAGGAAAAGCAAATGAAAATTACACTGAGATTCTGTCTCACCCCAGTCAGAATGGCTATGATCAAGAGCACAAATATCAATAAATACTGGTAAGGATGCGAGGGGAAAGGAACATTTATAAGCTACTGGTGGGCATGCAAATCACTACAAACACTACAGAAATCAGTAAAAAGCTTCCTCAAAAACTAAAAATAGAGATACCATTTGATATAGCCATACCACTCTTCAGTAGAGTATTTCTAAAAGAATTAAATCACCCTATGATAGAGATATCTGCCTATCAATGTTTATTGCAGTCCAATTCACAATAGCTAAACTATGGACTCAAACTTATGTGCCTGTATAGATGAACGGAGGACAAAAATGTGGTATACATGCACTATGGAGTATTATTCAATCATAAAGAAGAACGAAATTGTCATTTGCAGAAAAATGAATAGAACTGAAGATCGTCGAGTTAAGCAAAACAAGCCAGACTCAGACAAATGTGTGTTTTCGCTCATATGTAGAATTTAAAAGAAAGAGAAGCAGAGAAATGACATGAAAGTAGAACAGCAACTTTAGAGAGGAGGAAGGAGGCACAGGTGAGGAGGGAGGAAGGGATAAAGAGGACAATGAGGGGTGAGGTCATCAAAAGCTATGTCACATTGTCACACAAGTTTGCTAAAAGTCAGTCCATTACTCTAGGAAGTGCTACCCAAACTTCTAAACTAAATGAGGTGCCCCTATTAGGCCATTTTATAGGTTCTTTATACTTTTTATCTTAAGGTTTTTGTTCAAATATAAGAATCATCTGGCTGGAATGACGTGGATTGGAATATGGAAGTTCTGTTTTATCCTAGTGTAGTAGTCAGTGTTTGCAAGAGGACAGATTTAACGCAGGACACATTTGTCCACAGAGTCAAATGCAGAAGAGTGCAAGAGACCTGTCCGCACTAGAGACGCGAGGAACCCCACCAAGGGCCTGAATCCCATGGCAATGGCCTGTGAGGAGCCCGCACCAGGAGTCCGCACCAGGAGTCCGCACCAGGAGTCCGCGATGGAAGACCGAAGGGTTTGTGCTGCAAAGGCCGGAGGCCAGAGAGTCTGCACTAGCAGGCTGAAAGGCCCATGCTGGAAGCCAGAGACTCTGCGCTGAGAGCCAGGACACCATGCCCAAGGGGAGGCGAAGACCAGAGCCCCGCTACGTGTCCATGCCAAAGGCCGGCAGAGGATGCTCAAGGCGAAAGGGGAAGGAGAAGACAGAGAGCTGAGCTGAAGAGACCAGCTAAAGCTTCTCCCAGGGAAACCAGCAGCAGCGAAGCTGTCCCAGGGGAAACCAGCAGCAACTCCTTCCCTCCTGTTCTCCTTTTATACCACAACAATCCCCCTTAAGTGGGTCTTTCACACCCCGAACCACGCTGGCTCAGTTCAGCTGGGCGCTCCCCCTCGAGCTGACCATTAACGAATTATCACACCTAGATTGTAACTTGGTCAGGATGGAAACCATGACTGCTTCACTCTCAACACATGTCAACTAGCACCATGCCCAACACATGGAAAATCCTCCAGACATATGTGTGGAGACACACACACACACACAGAGAGTTTTCTTTTAGTAAATGAAGTTCTTGGCTATACGCTACAGACAAGCAACATTAAACCAAAAAGAATTGGGGCTTTTTTTTGGCTTCTGAATACCAGCTAATACCAAAATTGATTCCGGCTGCTTTTCGAAAAACACAGTAACTTTACACACCACCCCTTCCTGATTCATAGGGTAGAGAGGTCTACACTCTCTGCTGAATATTTGGTGGCTGAAGGGACACTTGCCAAGAGGCTCTGCACTTTCTGTAGGAGACGGTGTAAAGAGAAAAAGCCGGAATATAAGACTATGGGGAGGGAAAAGATCATCAAAGGGGCCCTGAAAGTCAAATACGCCAAGAATCAGAGTGAAATCATAGCCCGTGCAGAAGTGTGTATGGGGGCCCCACTTGTGCTGCAAATAGCAGAATTCTCTGGTTATACTCTGTATTAGCAATCAGATATCAGAGGTGATGGAACACGAAAGCCCCTTAGTGCACCAAATGGGTGGCTCCTGCTTAATTCCTCTAGAACAGGAAGATGGAGAAGTCTTACTTCCTTTCCCTGCCAACCAAATCGCCCACTCAGTACCAGAGAGCCCAACGAGGTCAACCCGACATCCTTAAACACATCACAAAAACTCAGTTCTTGGTACTGTCAAAAGATCTTTACATGTAATTTTGGGGAAAAGTCTGAAAAAAGAGGAAAAAGAACACAGAAATGTTCAAAAATATTTTGCAACCTCCCAAAAAAGTCAGTTAATACAAATACACACAGAGAAATGAATGAGGGAGATATATCATCAGGGCCATGTATTTCCTCATTACTCTTTCAGCTGATTAGGCCCAAAGGAAGATATGTGAACAACCTGGGCAGCTGTGTGTTTTGGCGCACCTTTGCTGTATAAATATACTAATATTTATTTAGAGAGGAGACTGACAATCATATGGGGTGGGGCCGGGGATAGAAAGGCAGAAAGCAGAAATTTCTGGAAGGAGTTCTCAACTCTGTGGCCATGAGCCAAGCTTTAGCTCCAGAGTTCATATCCTACTAGAAAGACCCTTGCTACCTGAAGGCAGTTTAGTCTATTTGTTTGGAATTTGAACCGCAGTCTTCAAGTGGAATCAAAGAACATATAGTGTTCTCTTTGAAATGAGCCATGATGGATTTTCATCTAGTATTGCAAACAGGCAGCTGGAGTGCAAAGGGCTATGTCACCAGCAGAAATAGCTGGGTCTACACATTCACAGCCAATACATATTTATGTTCTGGTAGAGGCAAACATCTGACAGTTTAACATAGTTTGGTTTGGATTTTTCTTTTAATCAATCATTTAAGTACTTCTCAGTTCAATCATTTTAGCAAGATACAAACAGAATCTTTGAAACTGTAACGTATCTTAGAAAAAGTAAATATCATTACCGTTCACTTGGCAAGGAAGGTTACAAATAAATCTAATACCCCAGGTGTAAAGAAGTGTTCTAGCTAGGTTCATTTCTATGAAATCAAATCACTGGGTTCAGGCATCTGATTTCTCACTATCTGCTCAGAGAAACAAACAAGTAGTCAGGGCTTTGGATTCATTTATATAAACGCCCTGTCATAGGTAGTGGAGGAGGAAGGGGTATGATGAGATTTGATGGTGGATGAATTTAAAACCAAAGGAGACTGACGAAGAATGGTTAAGGCAACTTAACATTCAGTTTAGTTTTTAAAATTGTGGACAAAAGAAGTGACAAAGCATGCTGTTTTGGAAAACTTTTTTTCTGAAAGATTGAATTAAAAATAACAATACCTAACCCTGTCTGAATTTTTCCAAGTAAAAATATCACAAAAGGTCTTGTAATATTTTTAAAGAATTTATGACTTAGCTCTGAAAAATAATGGTTTAAAAATAACTTCATTTGCATCTCATTTCTATGGTGCCCTTCTACAAATACATTTCTAAATGCTTAACTATGGGAAAGCTGCTGCATGTTTAGCTTTCATCATTCATGGAATCTCTCTGCTTCCTTCACCTCAAACTGTCATGTCCTCCATTTCCAGCAATGTGGAAGATTTTCTGACAAGGAACATCCTGTGTTTAAAATGTAGCTGTGTATATTTTTTTAAATGCATAACTTCGTTCTCAAGACAGAAAGGAGCTCAGACGCCAGACACAAGGAAAAAGGCAGACCTGGAAATGTGGGCCTGGTCCAGTGGCAGCTCTAAGTATGGCAAAATGCTAGTGTTCTTTAATCCACCAGTACAACACCTCCGATGACATTAGCATTTGTAGCTAGGGCACCAGGAGCAGTCTTAGATAGCTGCAGGCATCTGGCCAGTATATTATAGAGGAAAGTCATGACCGAGAATGTACTTATTAAAATATCCACATAGTGTAGTCAGTACTTGTACTTTTAAAATGTGCATGTACTGTTGGCCTCCACATGATAATATTTTAGTCAGTGCTGGACTGCATGTGCATGGTGGTCCCCTAAGAATATAATGGAGCTGAGAAAATGCTACTGCCCAGAGATGTCACAATGCAATTCATTACTCATGTGTTTGTGGTGATGTTGGTATAAACAAACCTACCTTACTGCCAGTCATGAAAATAGAACACATACAATTATGTACAGTACATAATACTTGATAATGATCATAAGTGGCTATGTGGCTGATTTATATATAGTAAATATACATAATTTATCATTTTTAGACTGTATAGCTTGTACTTAAATAAAAAAGCTAACTACAAACAGTTCATCCAGTTATGCTGGCAGCAGCATTATGTACCCTGTGTTTACCAAGTGTCTTGGTTGCATCATTTTCTCTTCTGTTGACTTAATTTCTTGTTATCTTGTTCATAGTAGCCCTAGCAAGCAATAGATTTTACACACACACACACACACACACACACACACACACACACACACAGCCTGTGCATGCCATTCTGTCTGGGTTCGGTTAAGTACACCATATGATGTTCACACAATGATACAACTGTCTCACAGCCCATCTCTCAGAATTCATCTCATTGTTAAATGAGCTGTTAATTTGTCCTATTGTTTACTGCATATAGCTTGCCTTATCAAAAATTATTGCTTCCCAATAGGAAAGAGTTAAAAAAGTTTAGGTTGAACCATGTGAAATTGCTGACATCTTATCATCTAAGTAAATTATCAAAAAAGAACAACAGATGGGTTGTTCTCTTCACCCCGGACAGCTTATCTCTCTCCTCACTGAGCCTGGAATCCTTCACATACATCTCACTCCCCCATGTAGTAGTGTTTCTCACAACCGATGGCAGTGTCAGCCCTAGGAATGGTCACTTCCATTCGAGGCTCTCTTCTTGTCTTTGCACGACATCCGGTCATTCAGTTTCATCCGGTCTCCTCTGAGTGGACCGATGAGGGAAGAAAAGGTATGGGACCGAGGAGGGAAACTGAGGCTGAAGGAGAGGCGGGAAGGAATTTGGAGCTCACTAGTACCATTAGGATCGGGCCATTCCGAGGCCAGCAAAGCTTTCACACTTCCAAAGATAATCACCTAATTCCATAGGAGGCCAAGAGAGTCTCCGTGCCTTTCTCTCCTTTGAGATAAGTTGCACAAATCCCCTTTTTGTTATCTAACCTTGGTGAGTGCCAGGCCCTGAAAAGAATGTTATGGGAAAGGGTAAAAAAAAAAATCATTCCATATTTTTTGTGTAGAATATCAACTTTTTAACCATATACCAGATGTAAGGAAATGTACTTCCTCTAGAGCCATCTGGCATCTAGGAGCTAGGAGAAACTCATGTAATGAAATAACACAAAAAAAGAAGTAAAATGACCTGGGTTTAAATCCTGTCACCTGCTGCTTCTGGTTTTGCTTTGCTTCTCTACCTAGAGAATCTTTGTCTGCAAAGTGAAATTGAAATTTGGGTCACGCCTAGCCACTATACATTCATTGTCAGACTGAAATAAAACAATTACATGTTTTTGAAATGCCAAGGTAAAAATCATACTGTTGGGGGAATTTACTAGAGAACAACTTTGGGATGTATAATATAGTAGCAGAAAAAAACAACAGGAAAGTACAGTGGGCAGGAGATGAAGGTTCTAGAAGGTTAATTCCAAAAGGAATATTTATTCAGAGCACATGCTAGAGTCTCCTGAAATCACAAACATAGCCATCACTCTTCAGGATGACCGCAGTCTATTCCTGAGATCTGGGTCCTGCGAGTCAGTGGACGACTCCCCAGTCACAGTCTGCTCCTCAATTTGCATCCATATTATCATTACCTTCTGCCCTGGTGCTTCAGGAGAGCTCTATGGACTCCCTGTACTCCTATGTGGAAAGAACAGCTCATACCAAGACTTTTAAGGTCCCATTAGAATATTTAAGATTTAATCTCAATTATTGTAGTATTTCCTTATCAAGGAATCACCCTAACAAATAATTCCAAAAAATTGATAAATTTGGCTATTGGAGTGTCCTATTTATTAGTACATTTAGTATTTATTAGGGGAGTATATGATGCCAAGTAATATAATTGAACATTCAGCACACATTTTATTTTTAAAGTCTGTTTTTCACATACATCCCCATTTTTCTTTGTGATAGTCTCAACTGAAGTTTCTGTAAAAAAATAAATGACGATCTCTTCATAGAATATTAGGTTGGAGGAGTAGAGCTGCCCCACACTTATTAAAAGTTCCACTTACCAGTAGAATCCAGTTAGTTGCAGAAGAACGAATTTCTGTTAGACTAACTAAAAAAGACAATTTGGCCACAAAAATATCACATTTAAAGAGGTCAGTGAATTATGGAAATAGATTTAAGCAAAAGTGTTATAAAACAAAGGATTTTACCAAACTAAGCTGTCCTTCAAGGGCTATCATCTTCCCTGGGACATTTGCTAGTTGTCAGCAATGCTTAAGATCAAACCTGGTCCACTCAATACCATAGGAGGAGAAAGAGAACCCCACAAAGACTATGGCATTCATGCAAGTGGCCACAACTTGGAACTGAAACTAGCCCTAGATGCTGATCTGGTTTTCCCCATAGCATATTTGCTAAACTCCAAGTGTGAGCACAGGATTAGGGAGTTTCTGTAAAGTATATTAAAATCTCCAGTAATGTCATGGTAATTCTGAGAAAAAGTCCCACAGGAAAAAAGGGACTTGGCTTAGAAACACGGCTGGTCGCCCCACTATGTTGGTTAAATTTGGATGTAGTGTGTGGCAAGATGCTAAATAGAACAAATCTTCCCCATCTTTCGGGGCTCTAAGTCACAAGTTTGGGAGAGATAGACCTAAAAGAAAGAGACAGGCCCAAAGGCGGAGGGAGCCTTCTAAAACATCAGCCCGGTCCTGATCAAGCTGAGCCCCTCAGGTTAAAATGCTAAGGTTCTCAACTTACCTGCCTCATAGAGGGGAAAGTAGAGCCCTCCCTGGGAAAACCAGCATCTTACTGAGCCACGACACATTCTTTTTCGTGATTATCTGGCATACCGTGACTAGTATCATGAGAGGAGGCAAAAAATGCAATTAATTACCAACCACATAAGGACGTGCAAAGAAAAGTTGGATATTGTACTTAGTATTGAAAGACTGCATTTTGGTACAATAATACATGTTAAGAAAATATGGACAAAAGCACTGAAAAGATGTGGAATTAAACAATTAGAATCTATGAAAAGTAATTATTCTAAGACTGAAAAATATATCTGAAATTCAGACCTCATCAGATGCATTTAACAGCAGCCAAAGACTGGTTAAATGTATCAAGACTGCTCAGTATAAAATTTGATCAAAACACAGAAAGAACAAAAGAATACATACATTGTTCGCATGCAAGTACCACAGAGCAATGCCCTGCATCTTCATTATTGGAGTTACTAAAAAGGAGAAAGCAAAGCAGAACACATTTATGAAGAAAATACGGTCAAGAATTTCCCAAAATTGTTAAAGCAAGAAACCTTCACTTTCAAGAATCTCAGATAAATGTGAATAGGATAGATCCAAAGAAAGCCATAGCTAGACATTTCACAAACCTATTGCTGCAGACAAAAGACTGATTCCAGCGAGCTCAGCAGCCAGCGTGCAGAGTTCTTATTTAAACTCGAATATGCTACAAACTGTCTTTTTAGTACTACTCGTTCAGAAAGAAAATTACTTCTAAAATTCAAAACAAAGAACAAGTGAAAGATGGATAGATTTTTTATTGTTTGATGATTCGAGTTACTTCTCAAAATTAAGTGAAACCATTTGCTTCCAGTTGTTCTATAGCTCAGCTAAATTAACCAAATTTAAAAGGATCTTCATGCCTTACCAGCCTGAGTCACTTAGAACATTGAGAAAGTGATTCAAAAGAAGAAGAAGCAAGAATACATGTGTATGGGCCGGGGATTTAGCTCAGTGGTTCCAGCGCCTGCCTCACAAGTGCAAGGTCCCAAATTCGATCCCCAGTACCAAAAAAAAAAAAAAAAAGGGAATAATAATACATGCGTACACTTCCCTTTGTATAGACTTCAGGAAGTTTGGCTGAGTTTACTCATGATTCCAAAATCAGAGAGAATGAAGTATAAATTGTGACTGGAATCAGAGGCAAAGAGTCATAAGAGTCCTCCACAGATTCCAGACACTTTTCTCAACTCTTCTGAGAGAGCACTGTGGATATGAAATGAACTTTATATGCATCGTACATTTATACAAAAATGAACTCACTCATTAACCTGAACCTCCATAACATAACCATTAAATGTAAATCGTTTCAGAAAGTCCAGTATCTCCAGGTACCTTTCAACTCCATTTTGCTTCTATCTTCAAATAAACATTCATTCTGGCTGTCACCTTCTGGATTAGTGTGGAGTAATGCGTATCCCTGAGGAACCAGCCTGGTTTCCCATTGCGCTATTTTGGCTTCATTTTGTTTTGCTGTGCAGAGCTCTGTTTGCACTCCCCTCCTCCCTTCTCCTGCTAGAAACCATCGAACCCTCTCTCTTCCTGCCTTGCACCATCTACCGCCTCCCCAGCCACAGACCTGACTACGAAAGGGGGCACAGTCCCCAACTAGCTCCTTCCTCTCCAGCATACACATCCATTTCCTTCTGAACAACTTCTGCTTCTCACTTTTGGCAAACAGGGATAATTAAAATCATAAGCACAAAGAGATTTTTTTTAACTCAATATGCTTAAGACTATACTTTCTGGAGCACTCTGGACTACAGCTGAAATTATAACTAAGTGCAGTTGAGTTCCATTCTCCAACCCCTATCGATCACCTCATTTCTTTCTGGGCTCCATCCATTGGTTCAATTAAGACCTGCTGACGTCATGTAAACATACAATGTCTCCAAGTTCCCCTGGGCTCAATTCATAACTCTGAGGCTCCCAAAAGAAGTGTCTGCTGCCTGGATAGCTATTTCCTCCACAGCATGGGAATCTCTAAAATAAAGGACCCATTAGCACCCCAGCCCCTCTCATTCCTCTCCCCTCTTAAAGAAGAGGAAAAAGAAAACTGGGAAGGGAGCAATTTTCAAAACCTCACCAACAAAGTGACATTCTGTCTGGTTCTTTGGACACACTCACCTACTCCTCTGTCATAGCTAATCCTGTACACTAAGAACTTGCTATCTTGTAAGAAATCCTTGAGGTTCTTAACTTTCAAACCAACGCATACTTGTCCTATTGCACTCCGTGGAAGCATTGTCTTTCCAGACTAGACAGATATGTGTGACCGTGTCCTCCTTCTTTGTCCTTTACATTCAGTGCACACTATAACTTTTTTCTCTGTATATTTTACACTCACCCTTTCATTCTCACTCTCCTCTGTTTCCTTTTGAAGGTATTTTCCATTTATCCTTGACTATCCTGGGAGAAACTATTCCAAGTTATCTATGAAGTATCTTCGAAGAAATGGCAGCCAGTTGGTGTTTCAAAGATTTATTTTTGGGCCGGGGATTTAGCTCAGTGGTTCCACCACCTGCCTCAAAAGCAGAAGGACCTGAGTTCGATCCCCAGTACCAAAAAAAAAAAAAAATTTATTTTCTATACTGTAATATAGTTTCTAGACTAATCTGGAATGTTCCAGATTTTAAAGATTGCTTATTGTTTTAGGTCAATACTGTTTTTATTTTCTTTCTTGCTTGCTTGCTTTTTTTTTCTACCTGGAATCGAACTCAGGGCCTCGAACTTGCTAGGCAGGAGCTGTGCTGCTGAGCTACATCCCAGCCCAATATTCTTTTTCATACCTTGAATAATTTTGCTTCATTCAAGGCAACATTTTTTCCATCATTCCTCCTTCACAATGCAATGTACAATAAAATAGGAAAGGGAGGATTACTTTGTGCGTGTCGTCCACTGCTCTGCTCTTATTCCTGGTATGTAGCAACAAAAGCAAGCAGAAGTTCAAGCAGTTGGCAACTTTTACCCCTGTTCTCCTCTTCTGCAGTATCTCCACTGTCCCAAGCATGCATCATTCTTACTGCTGGGAGATGCTGGGACTCAGAAAGGATGCTTAAAATAATGTAAGAAATTGGCTCGGTGACCTCAATTTCCTTGCCCCTTTGGTGAATAATTTGTAGTTTTTCTCAGACCAAAAACATATTTTAGAGTTCAAGCAAGCTTTATGGTAATCATCCTAAGATTCATAAAAATGTGCACACAGCATTTTGCAGACACCAAATCAAATAACTAGAGTGAAGTGAAACCAAGACAGAGCAGAGGCACGCACATAGACTCATACCCAGCTCCAGAATGGCAGGCCTAGTCCTTTGTCCAGAATATTAAAGAGTCCAGTGTCAGGTAGGCTGTTGAAGTTACATTTTTAACCCCAAAATATTTCTAACACCCAGTTTTGCTTTGTTTAATGAAAGGTATAGGGTATGGGTTGCAACCTAGAACTTCACAATGACTCAGGACCATGCCTCTCCTCCTCTGCATGTGCCCAGGAAGTCTGGGAGGAGAGTCCGGGTCGTCAGTGAAGCAGCTATTAGGACAGAGGTGGGTGAGCACAGCAGAGAGGCTCCGGAATTGAGAAAAAGAAACACAAACTTGAGAGCTGGAACAGGTGACAGATCAGAGGGAACAGGAGGAAACTGGCTCAAGCTTGCATATTAACTATTCCTTGTTAGTTTCCCTTTGAAAGGCCATTACCTGATAGCACCCGAGACCCTCCAGCAGTTAGTGGGAGTCTCCTAACCAGGACTCAGAAATTGAGAGCCAAATTCTGCTGTCCACTGGATGCATTCATCCACAAACTAACACCTAGGACGCCCAGCATCCGCTGTGCCCTCCTACAGTGTTTCCTTCAGTTTTTTAAAAGAAACCAAATCTTAAGCATGTTCACTCTTCTGCCCCAAGCAGCCAACAGATTTTAAAGCCACACAGAAAGAGCCAGGATCCTTCCAGCAATCCCCAGCCTCATCCCGGCTCCCACTCTGGCCTCAGCCTGGGGTGCCCATCACTCTGCTCTAAACCCCTTGGGCTGCACACTTTTCATGGCCCCCCAGATATCTCCATGACTTATTCTCCCACTTCCTTTAAGCCTTCCTCCAAAGTCACTTTCCCAGCAAGGCCTCTCTGACCACTTTACCTAAATGCACAGCCTGCGGCTCCTTGCCCATGGTGCCTGGCTCCTGCCAGTATGCTCACCACCTTCTTATGTTCTGTGTAACACAGTTCCCTTGTTTCTCCCTTACTAGAATACAAGTTCTATAATGTCAAGAGCTTTTCTCTTCTTTTGTTCATTGCTAAACCCTAGCATCAAACATGTCTAGTGCATTCGGTCACAATGACTGTTTGGGGAATGAATGAAAACAGACCATCCACTATTTTCTTCAAACCTCACTGTCATCAGTAACTAGTTCTGACCTCAGGCAGAAACTTTCTCTGAGCCATAGCTTCTTGGTCTTCTCATTTGAACAAAATCATTCCTTCCTTAAGGACCAGAGGAAGATAGGTAGGTAGATAGATAGACAGACGGACAGACAGATGTATAGGAATTGGTATATGTAATCACTCTAAATAATGCTAAATGCTATATAAGGTTGAAAATCATTGATTTAACTAATAACTCTATTCAGGTGACCAGAAAGGAATAACATACAATAGATACGGGGTAGGTATAGATATATGTGGTATGTATTTATACATATGTCATTAACAGATGTGCTATTTACAAGTACCTTATTTATCTATAATTTCTACATATGTGGAAAGAGTGAGAGGGAGAGAAACAAAGGTGAACTCACATCACTCATGGCTATATTAAGAATAGGTTTATGTAATGGTCTTTTTTCCCATTTAAAAAGTTAGTGAATGAAGAAAGATAAATTTGAGACATTTATAGGAAAATAGATGCACCTGGAAATATAAAGTTGAGTGAAATGAACCAGTCACATAAGTTTAAACACTGTGTGGTATCTCTCGTTTGAGTAAGACGAAGGACAAACAAAGAGAATAATAAAGGATGGGTAAAGGGAGACGAGGGGATGGATCTTTTACAAATGGGAAAGTGCCCAAGAGGTCAAGGTGCACAGGTGAGGCAGAAGGGAAAGAGAAATGAGTAGAATAAAGGTATCCCACGTACAGGAACCTAACAACCCCAAGAAATGGAAAAATTATGTACATAAACAGGAGCTAAGATTAATAATATCAACAAGAATGAAAATGGGGAAAGGGGAATTAGAGAAGAGAGAGAAAGCAGGAAGGGAAAGGGATTTAGAAAAAGAAATGTTATATCACGTACAGGTACCCTCTCCCCAAGATGACTGTAGAGGGCATATACTAAGACGAAGTTAAGGCAGAAAACAAGGACTGACAAAAACAAGTACCAAGAATAATATTTTACTTCATTAAGGTTTTCTCTTTTAACTTAGTGACTAAAATTAGTATAATTTCTTATAAAATACATTACTTGGCAGAATGCCAGTTTCTCGGGGGCCAGGAATTTTGAGGTACAGCAGACCCTGACTTACAAACTCAACTCCTTCCCAAGGGCTATTCAACTCAAGTTGGTCAACTGAAGGCTCAGCTCCTCTACACAGCCTTCAAAGTCTCTGTCCTGTATCCAGGCAGATCTCAACATCCTTAGAGACACACTGGCACAGGACGCCTCAGTTAACCTCATACAGGAAAGGACCTTGTAATGTTCCTTCTAGGACTCTTCAAGGGTTAAATTTGCATCTGAGACCATCTAGAAGCACAAGCAGCCAGCATTCAGGACGTAACTCAAGACTTTGGTCGTAAGTTAAAACTAAAGTTCCAGTCGCAACCCAAGCTGGTCTTACGGCAGGCCGGTCGTAACTCAAGGGTCCACTGTATTCTTCCATCTCTGTGCAGCCAACCAGAACATTGTTTGCTCATTTGCAGATGTACGAGTCAGGAGCACAGGACAGTGAATAACCGTGACGGAAGATCAAGGAAAGATTAGCCCAGCCCAGGGCTGGAGCCGGGAAGTGGCTGGCTTATCTGGAAGGCATCTCTCCCTTGGTGGATGACTGTAGGGTGAGTGGACATTCTGAAGAGGTACAGGTTGTGTCCTTCACAGCTCAGCACGGGGTCATTATGGACTCAGGATGTCCCGGCCACAGGGACCAAGAGTGGGTGGCAGAAGAGATCAAGAGGTGAGCATAACAGTCACCATCTGGAGGGGAGCTCAGAAGTGCCATTTGATCCAGCAGATCCTTTGTGAAAATTCCACAAGGTCAGCAGCACATTTCCTATTTAGTCCTATCAATCCCCACAGGTATTTGACCTATTCAACCTGAACAATCTTTTTATGTAGCTTCCTAGAAAAACGAAACAAAATTGAAACTAAAATAAAACAAAATGAAAGGTCACCGCTGAAAATTAACCTACTTATACTGATAATCTCCAAAAAATAAAATCAGTTTCAAAGAGACTGAAGGGCTGGTAGAAGGCCGGATGCCCCTGTATTGCTGTTCTCTTTTGATCTTTTCACTGCTCCTACTTCATTTTGACAATGCGCCCGGAGACTGATTCACCCTCTTTCTCCCACTTTAATAAAGGTTCATCAGTGAATTAGAAGAGATTTGAAACTGAGCCCAGCGGAGTCAGCAGAGAAGAGTTCCAAACTACCCTTCAGAGCATTCTGAAAAGTATCAAGCTAGCACCTTGGAAAAGGGCCACCAGTGAAATGCGGGTGCACTTGTGTATGTGGAGCCCTGCTGGGCAGACAAAACATCCCGACCTCTGAACAGGTGTCAGTAGTGACCTAAGCCAAAGAAAACCAAGGAGGAAAAGTGGCAGTCCCCAATCTGGACTGATCTTGACAAAATAGACACGGTTGGTCGGCGTGAAAAACCTGAGGAGACTGTGCTCCGTATACTACCCCAGTTAAGAATAAGAAAGTCGAGATTCAGCTCAGTGGTTCCGCCTCCTGCCTCACAAGCACAAGGTCCTGAGTTCGATCCCCGGTACCAACAAAAAAAAAGAATAAGAAAAGAATAAGAAAGTCACCGCGGCTCCTTGGCCTCTACTCCCCAGGGCCCCTTCCCCCTCCAGCCCTGCTCTCTGGGACCGTGTGCCCCTCCCACCTTTCCCCAGGGAGATCCATCCCAGGCGTTGCCCAGGATGCGGGTCCTTCACTCTTGGTCTCTGCTCCTTCTAAACTTTCTCCAGAGGGAGTCGTGAACTTCTTCCTTTTCCTCTTATTGCCACAGGTTTTTCAAAATTATTTCCGAAAGTGATGACAGCTTTTAATACGTAGGCAAAAATACCACACCATCTCTTAATATTTCCAGAAATGGTAGTAAGCTAGCATTTAAACACTTAGAAATTTTCTAAGTACTTCACAGTCATTCTATGATTTAATATTCCAGCAAGTCATATAACGTATCCTATCCAACACTCTTAATTGTCTGACTCAAGTCATATCTGTGATTCCCTTGTCCTCCCAAATGCAAGCAGGGTTCCAAGTCAATATGTCAAAGTCATGTTCAAACAGCCAAGTAACAGTACCAACCTAACTGTCTGTCAACAGATGGGAGAGAAAAGAAAATGTGGCATCAAAGCACAACAGAATACCATGCTGCCTGTAAAAGAGATCATTCTTTCATTTGCAACAGGGATTGGAGAACACTGTACTACGAAAAATAAGCCAAACATAGAAATACACCCAGTGCATGCTCTCACTTATGCTAAAATGTTTGGGTTCGTAAAAGCAGAGAGCAGAATGGCAGTTACCAGAGGAACACAAAAGCCGTGTTAGATGGGAGAAATAACTTTGACTGTTTTTCCAGACACGTTGCCCAGAATACTGAACACAGCTAACAGCTGAGTCCTATGCATTTCAGTGTCACTGATAAGGTGGATGTCACACGTTTTCATAGTGGACAATATCAAACGTGTGAGATGGTAGATGGGTTGGTTGGCTTCATTTAGCAATTTCACATCATATTAAAAAAAATCCATAGCATCACTTTGTAGCCCATAAGTAGGTACAGCTGTATTTGGTCCATATCCAATTTTAAATTCTTGAGTAAAGGTGGCTAGGAGACATGATTTAGTCTCATCAGTGAATTTCTGCTTTTTGGAACTTTTGGAACAGCTTTGACATTTCTGATAAAAGGACTGACTCCACTGAGGTTCCACTATTTCTCTTTCCTCTTCTTCTTCTTTTTTTTAATTCTTTTATTGGTACATTTTAGGTATACAACACAATTACATTTCTCATTGGGATCTTGTACCTTTACATGATGCATCTTGGCTCTTGTTTTTTTCCCCATTCCTAGCCCTCCCTTCCCTATTTACAAAGACTTTGTTTACATTTTTTCCATTTCTCAGCATTTTTCCTTTCCCTTCTTTCCTTTCCCCTGCCCCTCCCACTACCCTTACCCCTTTGGACATTTTCTTCCTATTTTGCATTATCAATTATTCATTCTAATCATTGGTTACATTTTAGGTATACAATAGAATGACATTCATCATTGGAAATTTGCACCTTTACATAATCTCTCTTGGTTCTTATTTTTCACCCTTGCCCAGCCCTCCCTTCAACCCCTCCATTCCTCCCTATTTACAAAGTCTTTCCTCTTCTTCTTGAATAGAAAGTGAAATGACACACCAGCTATGGCACAAACAAGAGCTGGAAAAAAAAAAAAAATCACTTCTTCAATGTACTACTGGTCAACCACACCTGCTTTTCCAACATCTTCTTGTCTAAGCCACTATACACCACACTTTCTGTTCCTTGCAGCCAAACTCATTGCTAACAGGTGCTGTCATTATTTCCATTTATGAATGAGGAAGCTGAGTCACCAAAATGTAACACAGTTTGTCTAAGATCATCCACGCAATGAGTGGAAAATCTAGGGTAAACCCAGACACTCTCTTCCCAGGGCCTACTTTAATAACTACTTGGCAGCTGGGATTCTCCTGGAAACTAAGAGTTTAGAAATCAAAATAAAGAAAGACTTTTCCCTAATATTTCCAAAATATAGCTACAGCTACTGTCATTATTTTACCTACATTATACAATTTTCTCATTAGCTACAGATACCCAAAGACAAGTTGAGCGTCATTTTATGTCACTTTGCATCTGTGTCCCCATCTGTCCCAGGGCTAGCACCCACCCTAGACCGAGCTAATACTATCCCTTCTTTCTTTAGTCTCAAACTGTCTTAATATGTGGGATATGAAATGTACTTATCTGTATGGTGGAAGGAGGGAAGGATGGAAGAGAGGAAAAAGGAAGGAAGGATAGAAAGGAGGAGCAGGGATGAAGGGAGAGAGGGAGCGGGAGGGAGAGAGGAAGAGAGGAAGGAGGATCCTGTTTCAACTTCAGTGCTTCAGGAGCCCATGATTGCTCATCTCTTCATGATGTTTTCTAAGCCCTTTATCCCAAACCCTCTGTTCCCTGGACCCGGAAGGAGTTGCTAGTGCTGTCTGAATGGGTTCCCTCAGCCTGGTTAGGGGCAAGCATGTGCCCAGACCCTTTTTGTATCCTTTAGACTTCTCCAACTGACTACAGATGCCCAGAAAGCCCCAGAAGTCATGCCTGCAAGGTCATCCTTGGGCCCTGGGGATGGACTCCAGTTCCAGGAAAGCAGCCTGGTGAGCAGATCGATTCTGCTGACTGGCATAGTGCTGCTTTCATGGAGTGGTGTGAGACTGGGCTGCTAGATGGGGCTGACACCCTGATTTCGAGCAATCCTCATTCACTTAGACACTGGTGGAGTTCAGGACTCCCACCTCCCAACAGTCCGTAGCTGACCCCTGAGTGTGAGCTGCACTGTGGTCCTGGCATCCTCCACATCCCACCATGCTGCCACTGCGGTGCCATCTCTGATCTACTCCACCTGGTAGCAGCTAATCTTTACCTGCTGAACCCCCTTTGGATCGTCCCCAACCCCCCTCCCTCTGCAAGTTCGGCAACATAGGTAACATTTCTTGGGGCTTGGTTCCCCGTCTCTTCCAAGAGACTTAGTCTTTCCAACCCACTCATATCGATTCTTCCTCTGATGAGTTGAGACTGTGCTCTCCCAGGTGAGGGGAGTCAGGTGGGGGTTGGGGATTCCCTGCCTGAATGGAACTATTCTTCTCACATCGCCTACATGCCCTGCCCCACCGGAGACAGTATATGGAACCCACGGCAGCAGTCAACATGGAAAGAGAAGACATTACAGCACTGCTGTGACTACAGCCTACAAAATTCAAGAGAAAACAGTCAGAAGATGTATTGTTCTATATTTATACCATAAAGTTCCAAAGGGTAAATTTAACATGACCATAAAATAAATGAGTGCTCGCATTTTCCTGCATACTCTGTGCATTTGTGGTCATCTTCAAAGAAACATAGGAACGATCTTTGAAAAAGGCAGCAGAAGCCAGACTTCACTTAGCAGGATAATTGGTGCATCCTGACCATGTAGCAGCATGAGACAAATGTCTATGGGCAGGGGGAGCTTACCTGTCTGCAGGGCTGGAATGATAACAACATGGCTGTCTTTTTCTCACAGTGACAGATATGAAATTACACGGTGATGGCACATTTGACAATAAAGAATATGAAGGGATTATTCCTGGATCTGAAGTGAAAGAGACGGTGTCTGAATACTATGAAGAATTATTAAGTGCCCTGGTTGTACAGTAAACAAATACATCACTCCTTTTTCTCTATCACCTAAATCCTAGTGATAAATTGCCAGGCCTCACATGTGTCTACAAAATTTTGCAAAGTATTTTTCCATGAAATTACTTACACGAGAAAAAATATGGCAAATGTTTAAATTTTAAAAACTTTTCACAGTAAAAAACACATTGCCATTAACCCTTCTTAAAACACTCCTGCTCACTTACTTAAAAACACTCTTCCATCCTTCTTGCCACTTCCTGAAGCAGTTCTGGAAGTCCTCTTTCACCAGTGTCTTTATTCTGGCTACCTCCATGTCCTGAGTTGATTCAAAACATTTACTTTTTATGGTTATTTTGACCTTGAGGAATAGCCAGAAGCTACATGATGTGAGGCCCAGTGACCAAGTTGGATGTCGACACATCCTAATATTTTTACAATCATGTCTTTATGTTGGATTGCACTTAGCAGCAACATTCACTGTAGTTGTTTTTTTTTAATCACACTCCTAAAGACTTTCATGAAAGAGAACTTCCAGAGCTGCTTTGGAAAGTGGCAAGAAGGATGGGATAAATGTGTTCCAAGCAAGGGGGAGTATTTTGAAGTGGATTAACGGCAATTTTTTTTACTATTATGTTTTTTTTATTTAAATGTTCACCATATATTTGATCACACATAAACAAGGCACCCATAGAAAACAAGTTTTCCCAGAGTCTCACACTCCCTGGGGTGTCCATAAAGCAAGAGGTAAGGAAGACATGTCCACAGTGCCCCAGTCTTATGGGCCGTATCACTAAGGATAAAAGCATCACTAAGAGGACTCTCATTTATTCTGACATCTTGATCAATTTCCAGTTTTTTACAAATGTTAAAAAGTACAAAAATCACAACTGGAGACTGTAGTAGACAAGTCTTGGGTTCTATGAAAGGCAGAAATGTCGGTTGAAGCCCAAGGCCAATGTAAGGGAGATTCTGACTTCAGTCCAAAAGGGAGAAGTCTCTGTTTGCCACATAAATACCCATTGTCCAAAGAGAGTAAATATAGCTTTGGAACTGTACAACTTGAAGAAATAGCATGAGGGGTTAGCTGCCAGTCTAACTAGAGAAGGAAGTATGTAATAGCATTTCTGCGAGCTCAGGAGAACAGTTCATCATGAGAAGACAGCTCTGTGGTACTTGTTATTCGACCTCAGAAACTGCAAAGCACAAAATAATTTGGGGCCTTAAGAATTGCAATTCAGGGGACACAGGTCCAGACAGCTCTGAATCATACTCTTTGTTTTCTGAAAAGAGCAGGAAAAGAGGAAGCCACTGAATATTGAGAAGGAACAGGAGCTACATGACACATAGAAGAAAACGCAAAGAGAAAGTCTACACAAATGGAAATGACTATAAAGTGAAATCTGCTTCCCCAGCCTCTAGGTACAGCAATGTAATCGTCTAGCTATTCAGTCCTTCCAGATGTCTGCTGTCAAACGCAGCAAAACAAAACCAAAGTTCACATTCCTAGGCAACAGCTGAGATCCTGTGTCAGTCCTGCTCCTTCACGGCCTTCCAGCTCCGTTCTGAAAAGCTCTCTCAACGTTGCTTTCATCATAATTTTCTCTTTATTTTGACGGTAGCAATATCTAGAGAGTCAGTATTGTAAAGAAAAAGCTTGGAAAAGAAAGTTGATCTGTTTTTATGACTGGTTGAATCCTAGTCACCTGTCCCTTGGCAACTGCTTTGTCTCTTTCTCTCTGTGCCCACACACAGTCCTCTGGCATCGGCATCGCACCTGCTGTTCTGTGCAGTATTTTCTGGTCCTCACCAGCTGCAACACTCCCACCTCCAGTAGAGCTAGCCCCTGCATGAGCGTTTCTGGCACCAGTTCTATTGCTTTGAAGACAATATTCCCTCTTTCATCTTGTGATGCTCGTGCTATTGGTATCTCCATTCATTTTCTCAAAGAGCAGTAAGAAATGCATAACCCTAGAGCATCAGACACTGCTACTTCCTTTTTCTTTTTCTTGCTTTTTTTTTTTTTTTTTGGTATCACCCTATGTAGGTCAAATGACCATTTGCTGTATTCATAGTCCATCAGGAAGAATTCCAAAAATAAATGTTTCATTTGCAACACAACTCTAAGCTCAGCAATTACTGGAAACCATGATTAATTCACACGAAAGGCCTGTGTGGTGACTGACATCTAGAAAGGTCAAGCTCTCCTAGGCTACCTTTACTTAATAAACTATGCTGTCCCGAGAGGCTATGAATGCCAGCATTTCTGTCACTTCATTGGTAGCAGAGTGTCTCCAGATTTTTGTGGCAAACTTCAGACTTGGGATGGAGAATAATAAAGAATTAATGAAAACAAAGAATATAGTAAAAAGGGGGGAAAGACGACAGTGGAAGGGAGAGGGGAAATAGGAAAATAAAAGGAAGGAAGAAGTAAGGTAGCACTGGACAGCCCTGTAGATGTCCCTGAGGTGCAGCTCCTAGGGCTGTTGCTTCTGCAGAGCATGGGGAACCAGGTCCAGGGGCTGGGTCTAGAAAATGAACTGGCAAGTGAGGATTTGCCTTGGGCCTACCTTACTTAGCATGTCTGTAAAATCTCAAGCCCGTTGTTACAAATCAGCATTATTCTGCATCATCACATTTCAGCTTCACCATGACTCTTTAAATCAAAAGGAGCACTCCTATGTAGTGAAAATCAAGCCAGGGTTCCCAGCAATCTATTAGCATAACAATGAGTGCACCAAATGCTGTTACACAAATGCCAACAGAAGACTTTGAACACATTGTTTTTGTTCTGGCTTTCCAAGGATTTCAGTATATAGGAGATTTCCTTGCTTAAATTAAATTTTTATAAACTGTTTAAACACTAGCCACCACTTAGAGAGTGTTTGTGATGCTCCAGGTTTGCCTACCGGTACGTTAAATGGAACTGTTGATGGGATCCCCACAACCTTACCCTTTTTGCAGATGAGGAAACTGAGGTTCAGAAGGAACCAAGCAAAATCCCTAAGTGTCTCAGCTAGTAAGTGACGAAGCTGGGTTACAACTACAAACCAGTTTATTCAAAGATAATTTTGAATTCTCAGACACTTCAACATGTTAAATAAATTAGCATCTGCTAAGGAAAAAAAAAAAACTACAACTTCTTGATTTGGTTCTACTCCCTGCGATGGCAATTGATGTCATTAATCTACAAAATGAATATACTTCCCCACTTGCCTGACTTTTAGAGGGCTCGGTTCCCCTGGGTGCGGCAGAAACTGAATATTTACTAAGGAAACAACTAACAGTGATTCAAATCTATTCCACCATTCAAAGGCTCTTTTATGTCAAGGGTGTGAAACTGGCCTAGACCGTTTAGCAAATGCTGAGAGTCCTTAGGACTGGACAGAACTGAAAAGAAATGGTCATTCCCTTGCCCTTTAATCATGAGTTGGAGAAGAACCAGCAGAACATTGTATTGCTGTATCAGGTGACACAGCTGCTTTGACACAAGATCTTGGACAAGCATTTTTTTCACTTGGGGACCCACAGTACAACCAGCAGAAGAGAAACTTACAAATTAGGCATTATCTTTACAGCGGGCTTGTGGGGTGGGAGTTTTCTTCTTCTCCACCTATGGAAAGGAACACACACAATGGAAATCCCATCCCTCAAAACTACACCTCAGAGATAGCATCACCTTTTAATCCACAGCCTTTAACTGCCGAGATAATTCACACTTTTATAACACAATTATGTGTTAATATTATATCTACACACACACTCCACAAGCAGGAGAATGGGCAGCACAATAAATCAACGACAGTGGCCTGAAATATCAAAGGCATGTCTCAAAGGCAGTGACTTAGCTACATGCCTGTTTAGAAAAATTTCCCCTCCCTTTTCAGTCTGTCTCTGAATTTAATAGATCACTCCAGAGAATTGGACAATCCCATCATTTCCACATCTCTTTTTTCCAAGGGAAAATCCAAACTCAATTTTAGATGTATTTTTCTCAAAAAGGTTTTCCCTGAACAGTAATACACAAATAAATGTAGAACTATTTCAATGCTGATAATGAGCCTTTAGTAGACTTTTAAGTTTGCAATGAAATATTTCACATATTTTTCTTCAAATATTCCAAACAACTCACTGAAAGGTCAGAGAACATGGTTTCCACCATGTAACACTCTAACAATTGTGGACCAAAGCAATACAACATGGCCATTGGTCACATGGCTAGGAAATAGTACAGTTAAGATCTAAACCTAGGTTTCCTGAGGCTAAAACAGCCAGAAAAAACCCAGTCTAATATGAGTCAGTCCACATTCACACAAATTTCCTTAAACAAAAGTCAAGAAAATATTCCAAGGGTAGATTTTAAATGTTCCCTTGAGATATTTTTTATAAATTCAGGCATTCGACAGCCTGCCACCACATAAAAGACAAAGAAGTGAAACCAGACTCAGAATGAAGACCAACACAACTATTTTTACTGCCTATGCTCTGTATAAAAAGCAAAAAAAGGAAAAGCTTAAAGATCAAATGACAGAGAACTTTCTAAATCTGCCACTTAGTAACACATTGCCAAATTCTTGGTGTCTTTGCCCTAAGAAGTTTAAATTCTGCATCCCGCATCCCGCTACAAAGAGTTTCATAATCTCTCTCTGTCTCTCTCTCTCTCTTTCTCTCTCTCTCTCTCTATCTCTTTTAAAATATGCTACATTCGGGCCTGGGATTTATCTCAGTGGTGCTGACGCCTGCCTCGCAAGCACAAGGTTCTGAGTTCGATCCCTGGTACAAAAAATATATATATATATTATATAATATATATAAATATATATTTATAATATATTATATATTATATAATATATGTTTTATATATTATATATAATATATGTTTTATATATTATATATATTTTATATATTTTATATATTATATATAATATATATATACACTACATTCTTGGTACTATGGGAGAGTAACAGGCTTAATGATTAATATATGCTTAACAGAGAAAATGTGTAAATGTACAAAGAGAATTGTTTTCCTATCCTTGACATTTTCTGTTTTCCTGTCACTTTTGCTAATTTTCCATGCATGGCACTGTCTGATAAGGACCCAGGGTACTACAGAGCCAGATAAAACACAAAGGATATGACTTGTGCCTCAAGATAGGCACAGGTGCACACAAAAGCCCACCCTGAGCGTCTTTCTTCTCTGTGTCTGCGTTTCAGATCATTTATAAAACAT
This sequence comes from Heterocephalus glaber, assembly GCF_000247695.1. The sequence continues at coordinate 14,132,591 of NW_004624751.1, read as the reverse complement.
TTGTGAGCAGCTGGTAATTCTTTCCAAATCCATATTCAACCTTCTGAAGTCACATTAGCAGACAGGGCTTCAGCATTTGTTGCCTATGAAGTAGATCAATATGCTCTGAATTCTGAAGGTCATCAAATCCTCCAGGTCAGGGTGGAGAGGCTGTGGGCCTAAGAAGAGGCAGCAGCAATCAATCACAGTGAGCCTTGCTGAGCTCCTCCCTGTCCAAAGCGAGAAACCTTGCTGAGTCTGGCTTGCCTGGCTTGCCTGGCAGTGGTTGAGCTGCAGAATGGCAGCTGGGCTAAAGCCCAAATGAATCAGTCTGAATGGGGCTGGAGCATCCCAGTGGCCCCATGATTAAACCTCAGCAGAGTTTCTGAAACATCTGCAGGTAGGAACATTCCAGTAAGGTGGATTTCTCTCCACAGCCTCAAGGCCTCTTCCACAAACTACTGGGCAAGATGACAGGAGAGGAGTCAGTTCCACATTTCAGAGGCTCCTCAAACTGTGGCAGGGTAACATCCTGATACACCCATCAGGAGTCGAACATATCTAAGTTGAAAAGTACTGAGTGCTCCTAACCTACCGAACACCATGGCCTAGAAACAGTCTACTGTAGGCTCAGCTCTGTGCCCAAAGACGCTACCCAGTATGGTGAAAGAGTATTGCTAGTCAGAAAAAAGATTGAAATTCAAATTCAAGGCTCAATTTCCACTAAATGCCTTTAGCTTTTGCCCCACTACTCAGTCAAAAAGTCACAGGTCAAATTACTGCAAATTGTGGGCCATCTCCATATATTTCTGTAACAACCAAGTCTCTTTGTTAGTAAGCATATACCCTTGTTAGCAGAAAAAATAACATACTTCAAAATTATCTCTAGGTCGGTATTCTTCCTAATCATTGCTATACCTGAATAATATGTACAAATGGAAACTCTTGCCTGTGTTTAATTTGGACGTGACAATTCAGGGCTGAACTGGGTCCAAAAACTGCTAAGAATGGGCTCCAGTTCAATGGAGACAGAAGGTCAGTGTGTTTGGTTGAAGTCTTCAGCTCTGATTTTAGATTGCATATTAGGAAGTCTGTGCCACTCACAACCATGAGTGAATGTCAATGTGTAAATGAATGAAATGTAAAATTCCATTGGCTACAATGAGACCCTTTCATCAGAAAGCTGAAAATTCTAGCTTAATTCTCCCAAGTCCTTCAATAGTTTGAGTTGGAAAATTTTCATCAAACTATAAGTTGATTTTATAAATAAAACATATCACATCATATATCTAATGTCAAAAAAGCTCTTGGCTACCTAGGATCTAATCACTGCTCACTACCTCTCCTGTTACTGGACAGGATTATAGATTCTTCATGGGTCCTAGATAGGCCACCAAAAGTTTATGCAAAACTCACGACCCTTTCAAGACTTAAGTTAAATCATGTCACTCTTCTGCCCAATGCATTCCAATGCCTCCCTAGCTTCCAGTGAGAAGTCAAAGTCCATATTTGGCCACTAAGCCCTACTTGAATTGGCTCCCACTAGAGCTCTCTCCCTTCCCCTTGGCCCACCCTAATGGTCCCTTGTTATTCTCAGTTACACGTTGGCTGTAGCTCTTACCTCTTCCTGGATACCTCTCTTCTGGATATATGCTGAGCTCATTCCCTTGCTTCTTTGCTTAAGCTATCCCATTTCAATTAGGCTTTGCCAGATGATCCTCTGTCTTTTTTTCTCCCCTACTACCGTGTTCTACTGCTCCCTTTTTCAATATACCTAGTCTCTTCTGGAATATTATTTAAATTACTAATGTATAATGCTTATTTTGGCATCTGTATTGAGAGGGGTTCTCTAGAGGAAGAAAATAAATAGAAAATATATGTGCAATTATACAAAGGGTATTATCAGGTAGGCTTATAGGATCAGTGGCAGGAGAGTCCCCAATGGCTATCTACATGCTGGAGAGATGGAGGATCCAGAAGCTGCTCAAATCAAGATGGAAGCCACACAACAAAAGGGATCAAAGATGCAACACCAGTCCAAGATTGAAGGCCAGGAGCCTCACTGGAATGTTGCTAGTATGAGTGTGCTGGAGAAGGCTGAAGAAGCTGAAGACTGATGTCACAGGAGTCAGAGATGCACTCACTCAAGCAGACTGGAGCTCTTCAAAGTCATAGGCCAACTTTCTTCATTCCATTTCATGCCTGAAAGGCTACAAGAGTATAGATTGGTGTCATGCACAACTGGCCTGGGTTTCCCCTACTTTGTTTGCTAGCCAATCTGCTAATCTCTGAGATATCCCCACAGACATACCCAGAACTGTGCTTTGTTATTCTTCTAGGCATGTCTTAATCTGGTCAAGCTGACATCTCACACTTAATGGTCACAGAATCTGTATTTTCTTATTTGGTTCACTCACATATCTCAAATCACCTGAAATCATGCTTGACACATAAAAGGAGTCCAAGAAATGTTTGTTGAATGAATCCTGAAAGAAAATCTAGTTGGATATAGAAGCCAGAATTTTCTCTTTAAGCACTATAGCTTGTAGAAGATTCCCACCAAGAAATATTGAAATCTATCCCTTTTAATATAATCCATTGTAGATTTAGAAATTTTGCTTTTCTTACCTTGATTTCTTAAAAATATTGGTTTACATCTCCAAAATAATCTTCAAATTGGTAAAAGGAGTTTCAATACATCTCTGTCTATACCAACAAAAGTTATAGTTTGGGGTGGGTGAAATGGAGACACGTGAATATGAAATTTTTCAATTGTGCATGAACACTTGCTTATTTGTTTTTAGAACATTTTCATAAACTTGACAGCAAGTCAGAAAAAGCTGAGTGAGGTATTCAAAATTTAACTGGATATCATTTTTAATATTCATCAAAGCTGTAACATCTTAAGACTATGAAAACATGCAGAATCACATTCAAAAAAAGACCCATACCTTTTAATAGAAAATGTAATTTTAAATATAGTGAGATTCTATCAGTTGTTTTGAGATAATATGACAGTCTTTAAAAATCAACAGAAAATATATTTACAAATCTTACAAGTCAAAAAGTATGACGTTCTATGAAGTGATCAATCAAGAAGAGGTCTGCAAATTTCTGTGAATAAAGAGAACAATTACGGAGTACATACACAACTCAAAGCCAGATATGGGGCCTACAGAACTGAAGAGAACTACCCTTTGTAAGTTTTAAAGGCTGTAGCATCACAAGTTCAACAGGAAACCCACCATGGTCACACACAAGGGTCCCAGCCCTAAGTAACTTGAATCTTCCATAGAGAGTCATATTTCGAGCCTGGGAAAACACAGAGTTAATCAAGGAAAAATTAAGAGCATCAAACCCTTTAGTGTATGGTTTATGTTAAAATGGAATTTGACATTTATTTAATGGGCTTTTCATGCCAAACATCTCAAATCAAATATTTCAAAGTATTAGAAATGAGTTAACCATTCCACCATTCCCAGGGCAGAGGAGGTGAGCCAATCCCAGCGCCCAGGAGGAGGCTTCCCGCTGCCATTCCACCACTCCTAGGGCAGAGGAGGTGAGCAGCACGGGCACCAGCAGCACACACCCTTATCCCCTGGGGAAATGAGAAGACACATAAACAAGCCTCAAAAACAGACTTCCAGATCACCTACAGCAACTCCAAAGGGAAACAAGATGGAAAAATCTGATGCGCAACCACCTGGGCTCCATGAACTGGCAACAAAAGAGGATCTGGAAAAAATAAAACCAGAAATAATTTCTCAGATAAGAGCAAAGATTGTGCCCATAGTGCAAGACATGATTAATAAATCTAGAGAGGACACAGATAAAAAAAATAGAGGA
>NW_004624751.1:14049838-14125966 GCF_000247695.1 Heterocephalus glaber | reverse complement strand
ATGTAATTTATTTTATACCTAAAACGTACCAATAAACTTAATGGAGAAAAAAAAAGAAATGAGTTAGCTATAGCATTGTGTCAATTTAAAATATGGAATTGAGTCATTGACTTAGACTTTGAGTGTCAAGATAAAATTATGTTACATCTGTGCATAGTATTATAATATCGAAGATAACATAGATTCTCCTTATCAATGTCCTGTGTCAGTCAGCTTTTAGTCACTGTGATAATACCTGAGATAATCGATTTAACAGGAGGGAAGACTCATCTTAACTCCTAGTTTCAGTCCATGCATACTTGGTCCTTTTGCTTCGCCTGTGGCAGCAGAGTACAGCATAGCAGGAGCACTCGGTGGAGGAGGCCTGCTCACCTCATGGAGACTGGGACGTAAAAAGAAAGACAGAGGAGGAGACACAATCTCACAATCCCTTTCAAGGCCTCTTCCCCAGTTATCTCCCTTGTTTCCATTACCCCACAGCTCTGAAAAGTCCCACTACCTCCCGTTAGTGTCACAAGCTGGTAACCAAGCCTTTAGAACATGGGTCTTTGTGGGATCCAAATCATAACATTAAATTTTTATACACATAATAGTTACTTACTATCTTATTACTGTATTTTTATATTTCCAATACTTACGTAGCATGTGGACAAGTTTTATTTTAAGGCAGAGAACTGAACTAAACAGAAGTAAAAATATAGAATCTAGTGGATCCATAAAAAAATTTAAAATAGCACTGTCACATGATCTAGCTATCCTACCACTGAGATATATGCAAAGGAAATGAAATCAGTTTGTTGAAGAGACATCTGCACTTCCTGTTTATTGCAGCACTATCCACAATAGCCAAGAAAGAGAATCAACCTACATGTTCATCACTGGATGTGTGGATAAAGAAAACACTGTACACATGCACGCAATGGATTACTATTCAGCCATTAAAAAAAGAATGAAGTCTTGTCATTTCCAACAACATGGAGCATACCAGGTGAAATAAACCAGCCACAGAAAAACAAATACTACATGATATTTCTCATATGTGGAGTCTAAAGAAACTGACCTCTTAGAAGTAGAGAGCAAAAGAGTGGTGGTCAGAGGCTGGGAAGGATAGGGGAGAAGGAGCAATAGGAAAAGCTTGGTCCATGTACACAAGTCAGAGTGAAACGAGAGGAGCACATACTGTTCAGTTGCACAATTGGGTGACTATGATTATAAAAGTGTATTGAACATTTCAGAATAGAGATTTTGAATGTTCACACCACCAGAAAATGATGAATACTAGGTATGATAAAATCTTACAGTGAACGTTTAAGTTAAAAACTTATATCATACTAGTACTGAATTGATTCAAAACATTTACTTTTCATCTCATTTTGACTTTGATGAAGAGCCAGAAGTTGCACAGTGTGAGGTTTGGTCAATAAGGTACCACCTTGAGGACACCACCTTGACAGAAATTGTAGTAAACATTTTGAATGCTGTTAGGGCATCAAGGTGGCACAGTAACACAACTGAAGACTCTCATGAAAGCGGACTTCCCGAACTGCTCCAGAAAGTGGCAAGAATGATGGGATAACTGTGTTCAAATTGAAGGGAAGTATTTTGAGGGGGATTACTGGCAATGTGTCTTTTACTATAATTTTTTATTCTTAATTTAAACATTCACAGTATTTTATCATACTGAATATATAAGGCAATAAATATTCTAATTACTCTGATTTGATTAGTAAATAATGTACACATGTGTCAAAGCATTACAGTATATTCCATAAATATGTACAATTATTACATGAAAATCAAATATAACTATAATTTATAAATGCCGGCTTATGAGAGTACTAGGTTGAAATGAGGTTTGTCTAGCTTTGCATATGGGGTCAACATTACTCAAAGACCCCTTATAAATGATTGCAAAATCTACTAACTAGGATAACCTATGCAAGACTTTCCAGGACTGGGAAAGAAAGAAAGTTATCAAACCCAAGTTCTTCAACAATGACAGCCATGAAAGGAGTTACAGTCATAGCCCTTAGACCTGACCTCTCCTCCTCTCCTTAGCAGCCACTTTTATCCAGAAGTGGTGCCATTACCGCCATGACCAAACTAAGGGAATTTCTTCGGAGATAACTCTCACTCAGGAGGAGTGATTGTGCATGAGTACTGCTTTTCAAGGTTAGAAGTGCTGCACTCTAAACAACAAGTGCTGAAGGCCTTCTTGAATTCTGAGGGAGATCTACAGTATCAAGTAAATCCAAGAACATTTAGTTAAGTATTTAAACTTATACTTCCTCACAATGACCAATTCTCATTTGAACAAATCAGGCTATTCTTAACTAGATTTTGCTTAACATTTTAGTTGCTTAACTAAGTATATACATACTCATTTTCCCCTGAGTTTTGCAGCAGAAATAAAATTCCACTGGGATCTGGCCTCCTAGATTTGGAAGGGGCAAGAGCTGCGCGGGGAGATGCCTGCTTGTGCATGACTGTGGTGGATTTCATGCAGCTCTAGGCTTTGGCTTCAGATAATTCAGGTTTCGAAGATTGGGGTTGCTGTCAACAGTGGATTTACCAAGGTAAGGAGGTGCTTCTCTGCTCGGACGGGTGACCAGCACCAGGAGTCCCTGATATCATCCTCTCCCATAATGTCTAGACAGAGCAAACATTATTTCTGCATTTCCATGCAGTGCATATAAAAGCTCTTAGACTAGAAGACCTGTGTTCTCTTTCTGGGCTCACTAGTCATAGGCCAAGGAGTTTCAGACTCCCTACTCCATCTTCTCTGAGTGCTCTCAAGTGTAGGATGAAATATTTTGCAAATATAAATTTGAAAATATAAAATGTAATAATGTGAATGTGAAAATATCAATATTTTTATAGAAATGAGCAAAGGGCATAAAATAGTAGTTTGTAAACCTCAACATGCATCAGAATGAGCTCTAGAGCTTGCTTTAAACTTTGACATATGGGCCATGGCCAAGATCTCCTATTCATGGAGTACAGTGGAGAACGTGCTTTTCGAACAGGCTCATGGGTTACACTGATGGTACTGGTCCAGGGACTACACTTTGAGAACTTCTGGAATATGCACTAAAGACAGTTCTGCATTCAGTTAATTTCTAAAATGGGACTACTACATTGTCGTGAGTTGTGGGGAAAAAGTTACCTCTTCTGGCTCCTATTTCTGAAGGTGGTCTGAAGGTGGCCTCCTAGAAGGAAGGATGTCACACTGGCCAAGTCTTTTCCCATCATACCTCCCTTGGGAGTCAAGACAGCCATTGAAGCGCCCTTCCCCTCTCCTGTAGCTGAGCCACCTCTTGACAGAGTGGCTGCTGAATGGCACACAGAGAAGCAAACAATGGCGCAATGACTCCTGGCTGCTTGCAGAGAACAGAGCACATGAACATTCCTGGTTTGAGGTTCAACATCCGGAGTCTCACTGGTGAGTGTGAGTGGAGCTGGCTGGAGACACCCATGCTGGGGTGCAGAGAGACACAGTGCCCACTGCTTTGTGTGCAGGTCCCTCGAGACCCCGGTCCTGTTGGCTGCAGCTGGTCATCCATCTGTCTGCACTTGGTGCAATTAGGAGACAGAATAACATGAAGGCCAAACCTAAGTGATCCTGTTTTCTCTTTCTTTTTTCTTTTTTCACCAGCTGCTGATGGTTGGCAAAGAGATTAAAAGCAGAAAACATTAGAACTCTCTTCCCAATACTAGCAGCAATGAATGCAGAAAGGGGGAAAAAGGTATTTTTATGGTGCTACCAATAGTTGTCAGATAATTATTCTTATTTAATGTGAACAATTAGCCTACTGAATTTACTCTGCATTCCTAGTAGCTGTTCTTCCTGTGCCTATCTTTCATGTGGCCCATTTTCCTCTTCATTAAGTCCAGTGTTCTAGTGTAGTTCAGGAAGGATATCAATAGGAGATATTAGAAATAGTAGATATTTATATTATTTTTCTGTAAATAATTTCTAATTGAAAATTTTAATCTAATATTCTATTTTGGTGGATAATGTTTTGGGGGAATATATATATATATATATATATATATATATATATATATATATATATATATAATACACACACACACACACACATTTACCATGCTCCTGAAAATATATAAGATACATTAGAATACTCCATTTATAGGCATCTGTCTTCTTTGCAAACTTTGTTTTGGTACCAGGGATCAAACTTAAGACCTTGTGCTTGTGAGGCAGGCACCAGAACCACTGAGCTAAATCTCCGGCCCTTCTTTACAAACTTTGACTTGAGCAATGTACTTTCCTTTTTAGATGACCATGCCCGGTACCAACCTCTGAATTAACCAGGGAATGATGTGCTCCTGTGTGTACTGAAGATGCTTCACTGGGTCTTCTAGATAAATGGAGTTTTCCAATGGAAAACTTAGAAAAATTACTTTTCTTTGGAAATAGCCAGTGTTAAAAAGATGGCCACCAGAGCCCAGAAGAACAATTCCAACTTCAGACACTGGTATCTTCTTTTCCATGCATCTGTTTTTTACTTCAGCAGTGTATGGCATTGCAGAAAATGACACAGCTGGGTTTCCCATTGCATTCAAGATCAACTAGAGCACATCTTCTTCAGCAAGAATGGCCTGGTACTGGCATCCTGGCCACCCTCAGCCACTGGATGGGCACAGTCCAGGGGAAGTGCAGCCCGGGCATGAATGACCCACTGAATTGGAAGACACAGCAGCTGGAAGCCTCCTGCCAACCTCCCAGCTTGAATTTCCTGCAGGGAGAGCTGAGCGACACACTTCACAGCCTCCACCGCATATCTGCCTCCTTGCTGTTTCCTTAGCCCTATCTCAGTACTTTTCCTCACAAAAGCGAGCAGTTCAGAACCTCAGGGAGGAAACAACATTAACAGTATATGATGTGGCCATGGTCCTTTTTATTATTCTGGCAGCGAAAGTGATTCCTATTGTGCAATATCATATTTCTTTCACTCAGTTCTTGTATTTTAGGGATGAAACGTAGTTTTAGCACTGAGTTTTAATCTGAGGAGACCTAATTTAAGGGGGATTTCACCCCTGCTCTCTTCTCCAGAGCATTCCCCTAGAAAGCAGACATCCTGCTGTGACAGCCTGATGGCCCACATATGACTGCCCAGAGGACCTCAGGACTGAATGATTTGGGCACAATTCTAGCAAAGGCTTATTTATGGGAATGAAAACCAGTGGATCATTCTGGGCCTCACCTAAATTCCAACAAGTGATCTTACCCATAAAACTCCCACAAATCATGTTTATCTTATTGGTATAAACTGGGCAGGTCTTTGTCTTGTGTTACAAATGCACAGGCTAATGTCCCTTAGCTGCTGCTTCCTTCCATTAAATCTATGCTCACATTAGTCATGCCTGCTTTGCCTTGAGAACTGCTTGTATTTGCTTGATTGTTGCATTTTTTAGAGTCCAGAGCATGTATGTTTTCTGAGTTCTTTGGTTTTCTATACTCAGTGCAGAACGCTTTTCAAAGCCCAGCAACCTGATTCAAATTGTCTAGAAAGCTTTCGTAGGATCTGTCCCTCGGGCACACTGACCCCAAATAGATTCAGTATTCCATAATTAACCCAGAAGAGCCCATCTCACTATTTTTGGCACAAGATAACTGAAACAATCAGATCATGTATTCAATTGGCATCACATCAGAACAGATTTGCTTCCTTAACCTGAGTGAAAAATAGGAATATCACACTAACTGACTTGCAAAATAGAACGTGTGTTCATTTTCTATATCAGGTAAGCTTGTTGTTGTTTATACAAAGCTTTCCAAACACACCTTATTCATATAATATTACATTTCAGGACAAGGGCAGGTGATTACAAAAATCCTGTACCCAGGGCTCATTTGCATACTTGTCTATCTGAGTCAAATACAGTAATTTAACTTTGAACTTTTCTCTTCCTTCATCATGCTTCCACTTTTTTCTGTAAGACCTCTAGACAATTCAAAAATATTGAGTGTCTACTAAGTATTAGGTACTAAAGCTAGATGCTATGCATGAAGTAACAAATTAAGGCCTTTGAGCTTATACTACAATGTAAATGCCACAAGAGTAAGGATTTGCTTTGTTTATTGTTACTCTTTACATACTATGCAGAAGTAATGGTAGGGCCAAAAACAAAAATCAACTTACCCAGGCATGATTCTGGGTTGAAGAAAACTTCTAGTCAGAAACCTAGATAGCCCTAGGTTATCATTATTTACAGCATTATCATATTGATGGGCATTGTTCTCATATCTTTATATATCCAAGTCTAGATAGGCACGCATAGATATCTATATATACATATAAAAATTCACTCATGCACAATTTATTCTCATTATTTGTATTGAAGTCCCATGAAGTTATCACAAACAGTAAATTAGTGAATACTAAAGCAATGCTCCTAAAAGAATTCCCAGGTTAGGTTCCTAAAAGCACCTAGCTGACATTTTCATGAAAAAAGTCCATAATTTTTTATATGTGTATGTTTCTTATTTGACAAATAAAGTCAATTCATTGACATTAAAAGCCAGCACCACTCGTGTCTGATCCAAACTCAACTCATGTCTAAACAATGTTTTCCTCTCTGAGACACATTATAGACTTCTCATTCTTAGGGACAGTATACACAGATTCAGCACTGCACGTGAGGCCATTTTAAATAGTTAAATCACAAATGAAACAAAGCACCAAAATGCGGGAAACATGGCCTTAACTCCATTGAGAAGGAGATGTTTGTTTACAGCAGGAGAGCTGAAACCAGAAGCCAGAGTGTCACCTTGGCTAAGCTCACTGGGAACACAGGCACCAGGCTGTCATGCCGCCCAGAACATGTCCACAGTGACCTCAAAAGTGGCATAAGCATTGACTTTAGGGTTTCAAGTAAATATTAGCAAGTAAGCAGATTCATAAGAATGAACTCTGTAGATAATAAGGACTGACTGCATACACACAAACACGCATACGTATACAAGCACCTATGCGTGGGGGTGCATGGTTAAAGCCTCATGTAGAGTTCACAACAGCCACCTTTAGCAGATGATGACCTCATCCCTACTTTGTAAATGAAGAAAACTAAGTGGCTACCTGAGGGTGCTTCTATAGAGCTGGACAGACTTTGTTTACCTGATACTCAGTAAATCTGAAGTATTAGTTTTTTGACTTGTTTTTCCTTTATCTGCTAAAAATTTTATTGAAATATAGCATGAAAATAGAAAACTGCACATATCATAAACATATATGCATTTTCATAAATTAAAGAAACCCAGGCAACAAGGGCTAAAGTCAAGAAACAGATCAGACACCCTGGAAGTTCCCTTTGGATCTTTTCTACTCGACACCTGCTCTCCACGGGCAGCCATAGTCTTGACTCCTAATCATTAGCTACTAGTTAAAGTAAGAGTCACATGATGCCCGGATCTTAGTTTCTAATATCATTCTCCAAAAAGAAAAGACAGGGTCCTTGGAGATGTGGCCGATTCTAGAATTGAAGCTGGAAAGCCTGAAGCATCTTGTACTGCTAGAATACGAAGTGATACACACACACACACACACACACACACACACCACACACACAATGATGGGTATGTCAAAAGAATGCAGGAAGCAACCGAACAAGCTCCAAGCAGGCAAAGCAGGAACTTGGTGTAAGAAAATAAATTGGATTAAAACCCAAAGTGTAAAATAAATGAGTCTATACTGGTATAAAAACGTGATTCAAAAAATAAATAAATATGGAAGAATAGACAAATCTCCTGTGCAGAGTTCCAAACAATTTATTTGGACAATCCACCTTCAAGAAAGTGAAGACCAATTTTTCCCTTCTTTCCAGGGAGCTATGAAGTTGCTCTCTTCCTATGAGTACAGTTTGCCGTTGTCCTAACTCTTCTCACAATCTAATTTTACTGCTTTCATCTTTATTGAGTTCTCCAAGGAGAAGAAAGCATCCAAGTATTCTGGAAATATAACAAACTAAGATTCAGGAGACCTGAGTTGTCTTAATTCTGACACATACTACTGGGCTAGTCACAAACTCTGGAGCCTCTAATTCTTCTTTGCAAAGCTTAGGAGAGAATTCTCTTTGGGCCATATGAATTTTCATAATTGTGGTTCTATGTACAAATTCTCAAGATTAAGTTCAAATACCAACATTGACATTTACTAGCTATAAAATTCTAGACAAGCACCTTAATCTCCTTCAACTTGAATATCCTTATCTATAAATAGGGTTAGTATTAGTGTCTACATCTTTAGATTTTTATAAGGATTAATGTATACTACATTAAAACATGACCTAGAAAACAGTACATTCTAGAGCAGGGGTAGTGAACCTATGGTGTGCATATCATAGAGGGCTGTTTGTTATCACTGAAAGTTCTAAAAGGTTCGCCATCTCTGTACTAGAGAACAACAATAATAATAACAGCAATAATATGCCTGCTCTTGAAATAGAGTGCCCTGGTACAAAGCATCATCTTCAGACAAGTCTCCATTGAACAACACAAGGATCTCTTTCTCCACCTTTCCTCTCTGTATGTTTTTCTGGCTTCTCAACCACTCGTCTGATGGACATATTCTCTCTTTCAATATATTGGTAGATGTAATTGACCAAGAATTAAGACACCACTGGCCTAGTGTTGTTTTTCCTCAAATCAGTACATTTGTCAGTGTCTACTTCTCTCCTTTAATTCAGTTTTTGCCGTTTGCTGGGAGGTCTTGCTCATTTTTCCCAATTCCATATTCTTGAGGGACTCATAATAGTCCCCACTTTGGGCCGTAAGCTGAAACTGGAGAATTTCTGCGGTTATTTTGAATACATGAACAACTCTATGATTAGATTTCAGTTGCATACATAGCAATATCTGCATAAAGATCTTTAAAACTTGATATTGAGAAAGAGATAAAATAACCGAAAAAAGGACAGACTGTCACCACGACAAATTGAAGAAAGATGTTAAGCAGACCCATTTCTTTATAGACAAAGGCAAATAGAAACGTGGCATCTAATTATGGGCTTTATTCAATATATAATTTCTAGACAATATTCTAATACTAGAAAAAATAAAATGAGGTTCAAAAGACACTATTCATGAAATTTACTTTTGTATTACGAAGTTTCTCTATGAAAGAACTGACACAAACTCCAAGTCCTCCCCAGCTGATACACAGACGACCTTGGCAGGAAATCATAAGCTCCCTTGGTCTCCTTTTTTTTTCTCATCTGAATGTGTAAACGCTAAATTTCCAATAATGCAAAGATTTTACAAACTGCTCTTTTTTATTAATAGTCATTATCAAGTGTTTATGACATGCAATAATACATGAATACATGTATAGCCACCACTAATTAAAAAATCAAATGTTGATCATGAATTAAGTCCTGTGCGTTGAGCTTCTCCCCACTCAAGACTGCAATGTGTACAAAGATCTTAATAAGTTATTCTTCTATAAGGTTCAGGAAATGCAATTAATATTCAATAACTTGCCCAGAGTCCTGATAAGAAAAGTCAATATTCAGTCACAGGTGACTAACAAGGAAAATTCACCCCCACAAATTGTTAAACAAGCTAGGAAAAAAGTGACTGCAGATACTGTGAGATAAACAAGGCTTTCAAATGAGTTCAGGGAAATTTGTCCAAGTGGAGAATATATGTTATTATTTCACAGTATGTGAAAGGAATAACCAGAAATAGTCTTCTCAAGGAAAAAAATCGAGGTCTTTTAAGATTAAGAATTAATTTTCTAATGACAAATATTCCTTCAGCTTTGCACATATGTCTAACCATATGGGAATTGACAGATTTTGTAACTATTACTGAGTTTTACTATACCTGTGATCAAAAACCCATTTTTAGTTTCATTTTTAAGATTTGTTGATTTTATCATGCTTTGTTTTTAAAAATAATTTATTAGAGAAAATATAGAACATTTTATAGAAGTAATTTGGAGTATAAACTGAATTTTTATCATTGTAACTCAGACTGTTCCTTGCTATGAAAGTAATTAATGCAAATTATCAATAAGATAAATAGCCAATTATCTTGCCATCTGCTGGGAATTGAGAAAATTATCTCCCTTTTATAAAAAGGAAAAATTCTTTGTGTCTGCCAAGTATCATAAAGATATTAAAAACCCACACAGATATTTTCTAAATTGACTATTGTAAAGAAAATAAAACTCAAAAAAAGAAAACAGGAAAATGAGTAAAGCAAACTATTAGTTGTATCAGAAAGCTAGGAAATAAATGAGAGGAAAAAACCCAACAACTAACCGAAATAACTCAGGATTTTGAATGCAATATTTCTTAAGGAATAGGTACTATGGTTATAAAATATCTAATATATTCAGATAATTCAAGAATTAAAGGTAAGGAAGTTGGATAAAGCAATAGCTGGTAATGGTTAAGGATTAATGATGGCACTCAGATATTGATATACTTACATTTTCCATAAATGCATCTTGGAAGATTACAGTGTTGCTAGAAAGAGTTGCTCATTTTTGGTTCTTAAAGGAAAGAGATAAGTTTAAGGTAAGATTTTTAAAATGAGACACCACGCCTACCCAGGCATAAACTCTATGAAAAGAGAGACTGTTTCTAACACGCTCCCTTTTCTTCTTCCAGAATCTAACACTCAGTAGTGCTCATTAAATTCTGGTAAAATGAGCAAATATTCATGAAATCACAAATGCAAAACTACAGTTCACTCAAAGGCAAATTGATGGGAAATGAACTCTAAATGCTTATATTTGAGACACTAACATGTGAACAATTGCTGTAAATAGCAATAAATAGCAACTCATATCCCTATAGCCCAGGGAAAATGTAAAAAATATTGAGTAATTAGGATCAGTTACTCCATAGAACAGTCATAGCTCTTTATGCAATTTTTAGTAATCATTTCTGAGCAAGCACGTACCTAATCATTTCGGAATAATTTAGATTAAAAATTCATACTCTTTTCCTTTAAACTCTGCATAACTCACCCTGAAGAGAAGCCAACTCAGTTTCTCGTACCTCCTACAAGTGCACAAGACTTATGGGAGGAAGACTTCCGTTTCCCTCCTATTCTCCTCCAAAGCTCAGCCCTCCCACCATGAAATAAAAGCCCCAGTGTTGGAACTTCCCATCTCTACTTTATCTGTCTCTTCTATCAAACTTCTAACTTTCCCTGATATCTGCTGAGGATTTGGATATCTCATAGCTATTTTCTTCTGTACCTCCATCCTTGAAAACACTGTGAATGATACCCATGTCTTAAGATAGATGATTGATCTTAGACACTGGCACTGAGTGTTTAATACCCCTGACCTCCTCAACTTCAGATTCTGACTACGCCAGACTTCCACCCTATCCCATAGCAACCGCAGAGCTTTGCTTTCCTTGCCATATCTTTAACTTCGTCTTCTATCAATGCACACTCCTGGCTTCTCTGCCACCTACACTTAAAATCCTTCACTCTATTTCCCTACCTCCAAGTCTTAACCTGCAAAGCCCTCTGCAATTCTGACCCCACCCACATAAGCAAACTCTCCTCTTTGCAGATGTCCTGGAATACTCGTTTCCAAAGCAGCTCCAAACTTCAAACTCACTGATCTTTTTCGTCCTGCATTTTTTCAGTTCCTTCCCCCTCAGCTCCTAAAAATTCCTCTGTAAGCATTCATTTCAGTTAAAAGCCTTATGATGCCCCACCTGCCCAGTCTGATTTATTTGCTCCTCCTTCTGGTTCCCAACATACTTTTTTATATGCTTCTAGGATATACTTGCTATGGCAGGAAGCACATCTTGCTCATTTTTGTGACTGTAACACATAGGACAATATTAGAAGACAGTAGCTAGCTCAAGCCCTCAGAATGCTTTAGAGAAAATATTGAGAAGTGGCACTAGAGAAACTGGAAATAACATTAATTCCAAGCTTTAAATTTTCCTATACTTAAAATTTAAATTTTTCCCTGGTTTGTTAATGCTGCTGGGCATTATTACTCACATCTAAATAATGACTGAATTGGGGGAGGGGCTGTAGATGAATGCTACAGTTATTATACAACTATGATATAAAATATTATAGTTGATTGGAGGATGATCAAATGAGGGTGTTTTCCAACTTAAAGAGGGAAAAAAAGAAATGGATGAAAGCATGTATTCCTCTAAATTTTTAAAGTCAACAAAACAGTTATTTTTGTTCCTGAAGGAGTGTTTTGAAAATTGTAAAGAGGCTCACAACCTGGTTAAATCTGAGTCATCAAATGAATTATTTAAAACCAGAAGTTTGAGTTAGGTTTCGTTTTTATGTAAGAAGCCAGCTAGCAAAACAAGTCTTTAAAGAAAAAAGGAACTGATTAATCTCATCCAATCCACATGTTACTATGCCATTATTAAATCACAGCTAAAGCCAGGCATGGGGGATTGCTGCCATGTAAGCATTTACATTTTAAAATAGAATGATAGCTAGGCTCATCCAACCCATGGAGTCTTCTTCTCCATATCTTATTTCTCCTTTAAAATCACCACCAGTTCCCTGTTGGTCAAAAGACTGGAGCTGCAATTCAATGTGAGCCACAAACTGTGGAATCTTGGGTCAGTCAATTGACCTACACAGGTCTCAGTTTTCTCATCTGTAAAACGAGAAAAGATCATGTGAGTGATTTTCAAATACTGTGTTATTCCACAGAACTTCTTTTTCCCAGAGGAGATCTTACAGGGAACCCTAGTATGGACCACCTGAAATGTAGCAGCTTTGGCAAAAGAAAGATGAAGATTCAGCCTCCTTCCTCTTCCTCCATGCATACCCTAGAGCTCTGGGAAAGAGTGGGAAAACCAGCCACCCATCGTGAGCATTGTCTTTCTCAATGAGTATGGTGGATTGAGGTAGCCTTGTAAGTAATGATGATACCATGGCAGACACCAAGTTAAGCACCCACCTTAGCTCATGAGGAAAATAACACATTTTCCTGGTTCTAACTGAAGGTAAAATGGGAATCTTGTCCTGAAATGACCTTGGAAGAATATGTCCACCGACTCTACTGATTTGGAGGTTGACTATGTTAAATAAAGGCGACCTGAGGCATTGACTGTGTTAGATAAAGGTAAACTGAGGCATAATAAAATTGGTAAGAGTTTATTCAAGCAAATAACATTCTTGAGCAGAGCAGCTCGATACCAGAAAAGGCTCAGGCGCTCCACGAGGGAGCGCAGAGGGGAAGCTGAGGGGTCGGATGCGGAAGTAAAGCACAGAAGTCACTTGATCGGCCACAGTTATACAGTTGCTTTATTTGATCTGAAGGACTAAAAGTTTGTTGGCTTCTCCTGATTGGTTGAGCTTAAGTTCTGACTTTCTTCAGTGTGGGCTCGTTGCATAATTAGCTCAAGTTAACCTTTCTTCGTGTTTGTGTATTTACTGAATTTTAGGTCACTTGTAAGGTCTAAGTAGCATCATCTGCTGAGAGATCCTTCAGGTCTGCTGTGCACTGTATTTTAGGGAACAACTCCCTGCATGATATTTCTGACCACCTCCCTGCCCCGCACCCCCACACTCAGCTCCTCCAGGGACTCCCATGGGCCCCCGGGCCCAGAGACGCACTTGGCTTCCCCTCCTCCACCGCCCCTGCGACGTGGCCTCTTCCATGACCTCGCCTCACCCCAAGCAGGGGCACCTGACTCAGAAGCTTGGGAACTCAGATTCTGCAGCAGCAATAAGAGAAATCTCGGAATAAAGGAACCTCTGGGCCCTGTATAACCCAAAAATCTCTAGATTTCTCACATTACCCTACTCAATTAAAATAAGCCTAGGCTTTCCTTCTCTTCTCACCCACATTCAAAGATCCAGTGCGTCTGAAACTGAATTTTCCTCACTCTCCATTCTTTAGACAAAGTGAGAAAGTGCTTTCAAAACTAGCTCTAAATATGGCACATTTTATCTCTTCGAGGGGAAAAAGGGAGAAAAAAATATCTCACTTTCTTGCTTCTACAACTTACTTCAGAATTTGCCGAGGAATTCCCACAGAATTATTGCAATTAGAAAAAAGAAAATCCTATTAAACTAGGAAATGTCCACACATTCTTCAGCACCTGAAGACCAGGAAGCAACTCATGCAGCACGGATCACTTTTTCTCTCCTACCCTGGGATTCTCCTGTAAAACACAC
This sequence comes from Heterocephalus glaber, assembly GCF_000247695.1. The sequence continues at coordinate 14,111,808 of NW_004624751.1, read as the reverse complement.
ACACACACACACACACACACACACACACAGAGAGAGAGAGAGGAAAGCAAATGTCACAGAGCAAACACAAAGCTGTCTCCAAGCTCAAGGAATTAGAATTCTGGCCTCTTGGCCTGTTCACTCTCTAAATGTTTACCCGCCCGCCCACACTTTCAGACACCCCAGACATGTACCTTGGAGCTCCACATTTCAAAAGTGAGAAGGCAAATGGTACCATCCAGGGGTCTCCAAGGTGACCTCCCTCTGGCCCTGTTGGAAAGGGGCTCTGTCTCTTCCAGCTGCCCTTCTTCCTCCTTCAGACCCATCTCCTGGGTCCCACTCACTCCCACGGGGGGCCGGTGATGTGGTGGCCTTGAACTGCAGATCCCAGACTTCCTGGAGCTTTCCTGGCTTTGTGAGTGTCCATTTAGTAACAGGTGAGTCATTCTGCTCGAGGAGCTGATGAAATACCAGTCTCTTGCAAACTTCCTTTGGCCAAAGTGCTAGCTCAACACAGGACTCAGCACCCCAAGGAAATGGGGAAGAGGGTTACTTGTCAATAATCCATGAACCCAAAGAGCCCCAGACATCTGTCTTTGCAGCCTAGTCAGAACTCAGGAGAGGCTGAGTCACTTGGTGACATACGTCAGGTTAAATAGCTCTTTCCAGAGCCTACCCTCTGCTGAGACTTTCCGGTACACAGGCTGACTTTCCTTGTGGCCCTTCCACCATCTAGGGAGGTTTTATACTTAGAAATCTTCAACAGGAAGAGTAGCTACTCTTTTGTACAGCTCTTTTCTTTAAAAAGATAAGTGAAAAATAAAATAAAACAAATCATTGTGTTTGTGAAAGAGTAAGTCTTCTACATGTGTGAGCTATATGTGTGTGTGAGTGCATTGTATGAATGTGTGTGCATGTGGGGTGTGAGTGTGTAGCCATAGGTGTGCATGGGCACATGAGTGCGTATAAATACATGACTGTTTTAGGTCCTCTTCTTTTATACTCCTTTTATTCTTCAACACTGATGTTCCAAACACTTGCATCCCCACCATTGGCAATAATTTTATGCCAACTTTTTTTCTGCGAAAATTAATTCCAATCTTTCCATCTCAGTGATGAGGTACAACACGATTTCCATATCGATTCTCCAGCAAATCAAGGAATAAATAGCTCATGCGAACACTTCCCCACATCACCGAGCTCAACTCATTAACTCCAACTTTAACCTTTTTTGTTGGTACCGGGGATCGAACTCAGGACCTTGCACTTGTGAGGCAGGCGGCAGAAGCACTGAGCTAAATCCCCAGCCTTCCAACTTTAACTTTTAAATGAAACATCTCACTTATTAAAATCTTATTTTCCTTTGTGAGTAAAGCATATAAGCATAATTCAAACTTTTCTTTCTAGCTGAAGATCATAGTTGGGAGCCACTGGTATTTTTTCTTCTCTGCTGCAGTGTAATCCACTCCCGCTGAGCCAGGACATGCAGGCTGACAACTTCGTACACAGCAAAAAGGTTCCTGTTTTCTTCTACCAGAAACTGGCAAGAGCTCCCTCCTGTCACCGCCTGCCAGCTGCTGATAGCCTGGTAAGTTATTAGCTCCATCTGCAGCCAATCAATCACCAGTCCTACACCTTTCTACTGGACCATCCTTCTTTCATTCTATTTTGATTTATTTTCCTCTCTTTCTGCCCTCTTCTCTAAGGTCCATTCCCAGCACTTCTGCTTTTTCTGCTCTCTGGCTGCCCTGGCTAAAGGATGTGCTGTTTGCTTCTACTCTGGTCAGGGACACTGTCGCCACCTTGGGGTCTTCCTGTCTCTAGTGTTCACTTGCTCACTTACTGTTTACTTACTAGCATTTACTTTGCTTGTTTTGTTGGGGGGATTGGTTGTTTTTGTTTTGTTGTGTTATTGGGGAAATTTTTTAAACCTAGCTCCCTTTGCTATCCTTTCTTCTCCCTGCCTCCTCATTTCAGGTTTGGTGCATTCTGAGGATAGGCGCTTGCCCCAGTGCTGCCCTCTGGATGATCTGTGATCTGCAATTGTTTCCTGACAACTGGAAGAATGAGAGCTCATTCCTTAAAAATATACTATCCTTAAGAAGAGATGAAATCAGCATATTTGGGGATGAATACAAATTTTTGCTCTAAAAATGAAAAGTGTAATATAAAATATAGGCAGAGGAATCAGCAGAATATCTGCTGCAGAAACTGAAAGCTACATGTCCCCCCCCAGTGACCCTGGAATCCACAGAGGTGTTGCAGAACCCTGTCCTTCCATGACCTCCTCTCCCTGTGGGGCCAGACTGTGTCCACTCTGCACAGTCGGGGAGCGGTGCCACCCCAACCCAGGGCTTCTTCCTTTCAAGGAAAAACACTGCTTCGCTTTCCACCACTTTCAGTCACCAAAAGTGTCACTTGTTCAAAATTGTACAAAATCACACTTACATTTCAACAAATGCAAATTTATTAAAAAATAGACACAAGTGCCAAGATTGCATTTGCTTATTCAGATATCCAAACTAGTTCTCTCACAAATATTTGTTGCAATTACTTTTGAATTAAACTTTAGAGCAGAGAAGGAAGATGTACATCTATGAGTTGTTCATTCATTTCCACATTTCAGTTCCTTTGGACAGTAAATCAACGTAATGACACTTGGGCAGTCCTCCGTAGATTATTATCAGGCATACCTAAAACATGAGTGGGACTATTCTGGAGAAGTCCTAGCATGTGATAATACCTTGCAAGGAATTAACTGTCAAATTCCTCTAATGAATATAATCACCCACCTTTTTATTCCACTCTCCAGTCCATCACTTAGCTAATTAATTCCTCCATAAAAGTGAACATATTCAGGTCCGTAAGTAAATTAAAAGCATTGGCCATAACCTCTTAGGTTCCAGTTACAGCTGTACAAAGTTAATCATAGTCTCACCTGTCAAACCCACTTGTTGGTCCAGTTAACACAGCCCTGGTCACCTAGGGGAATGACAAAGCTTGATTCCAATACACCAACATCCTCAACTCAAGTGTCAAAACACACACACACACACACACACACACACACTTCATTCAATCCAGAAGGTGATTCTGGCTTATCAGAGAAAAAAATGCACCTCATTTCACTGATGAGCAAATCTGAAGGCAAAGTTGAATGATTTCACCATTAGAAAATGGACAGGAATTTCACTACCGAAACCAGCAATGGTTTGTTGTCCCAAGGCATCAGTACATAGAAAGCTGTCTGGCATTGAAGAAGGCTTCAGGAGACAAAGACTATCATACAGTTGGAAATAATCAGTGCATAGTTTGATCCACACCATGGAAAAGTCTTGAGTGAATCAGTAGAAGACTCTAACAGCAAAGGGCTTATTGTACATGAGAAATTGTAGATTCCTTCTAGTTAATGACAAGATGAAGCCCTAAGGCCAATCAGGCTTCACACCACAAAACCTGGCTTGCTTAATCCAGTGTAATACCTGCTTGTATGAGTTTCCTAATGATGACATAACACAGCATCACAGACTGGGTTGCTTACACCGCAGAAATTTATTTTCTCATGGTTAAGAGGCATCATGGTGACTTCCAAGGGGCTGAGACAGTCTGCTTTGTGCTTCTCACCCAGTATCAGTGGTTGCTGGCGACCTTTGGTGTCCTTGCCTTGTAGAAGCATCACTATCATCTCTGTCTTCACCACCACAAGACATTCTCCCTCTGAGCTCTGTACGAAAACTGCCCCTTTCCAACACGCCAGTCCTGTGAGACTAGTGCCTAGTCTCATGACCTCATCTAACTAAACTGCAAAGATGATTTCCAAGTAGGGCCATATTCTGAAGGACTGGGGGTTAGGGCTCCAACATCTGAGTTTAAGAAAGTCAAGGGACACAATTCGCCTGCTCACATCTACCCTAGAGATTATGCTAAGGTCCAGGAGAGGGCAGTGAAGCAGTTAAAACAGGAGTGGGTTTGCCAGCAGCGGGATATTCAGTGTTATATGGAGCCACAGTAAAATTGAGACATAGAAATGGGTAGCTAGATGGGGTTGGTCATAGAATTTTAGGGTTTAAGGTCAATGAGTCTCCTATATTCTGTATTTAGAATTCAGCTCACTTCCTCCGAAGATGAAAATCCATTCAAAAGGATGTGCAAATCTCCCTTCACTTATTTCCACCCTAACCTTGCATAGGTCAATGTTGTTGGTTGTTTTAGACAAAAGAATTAAGAGAGTCAACAAGGCATCAGGTGCTTTCACTTCACTCAGGACAGAGGCAACGGGAAAGAGCCTGCACTAGACCTTTGTGTAAGCATTTCCTTTCTTCTATGTACAACATACAGATTCTCAATGGGTAAAACCCTTCTGATACAATATTACCAAAACATGATTTTGAATTCCAAATAGGGAGGTGGTGGAGCTCAGTCCCTCTCACTCCCTTGAATATGGGCTGGGTCTAGTGGCTCACTCCAAAAGGAAGGGGAAGAAAGTCAGCTTACAATGCAGACAGGTGGTTAGCATGATCTTAACGGAGTGACCAGCGTGACACCACGCATCCTAAGTCACATGGACACGGTGTCACTTGGGATGTGATGGGAGGAGAACGGTGCTTTGTCTTTGTGTTATTCTGTCCTCAACCCATCACCCAGTCTTAAAAGGAGGAAAACATCAGACAAATCCAACATGAGGAATAATCTATGGATCGCCTGACCAGTAGCCTCAAAACTGTCAAGATAATGAAAACAGGAGAAAAGTCTTAGCCACTGTCACAGAACTGAGGAGGCTAAGGAGACTCAGAACTAAAAGCAAGGTGGGATCCTGGGTGGGATCCTGGGACACAAAAGGGAAATTATGGAAAAACTAATGAAGCCAAAGGCAGGTAGAGTTCAGCTGATTTGAACTAAGGGGATTACTCAGACTTGTTGACTGTACAATGTTATGTAAAATGACTATGGGGGAAACAGAAGCTGGATGAGAGCTATGCAGGGACTCTTGTAACTCTTCTATAGATCCACAATTATTTAAAATAAATTATATCACAAATAGAGATAGAGATAGATGTATATTATAAAGCTTAACATCAAGCCTTACTCTCTACAATATTAAGTCTCAATATGAACCCACATTTAATATTCTATGTATAATACAGAGTCTGAAGTGTAACCCTTTAAATTTGAACGAAAAGTAACAAGCTGCTACTACTTACTTTATTAAGACTTCAAAGTTCTTCTGTGCTGGAGAGTGTTAAAGGGTCATAGGCTATGTCAGGGTTATTCATGACAGAAACCTACTAAAACCCCCTGCTCGTAAAACAAAAGCTCTTATTCTTACCACAATTCAAAAGACAATGTCTATCACATGTCAGGGTCACTCATTCTGAACCAAAAAAAAGACTGTCAGAGTGGGTTTCAAATGCAGTTCATGAGAACCTCATTTTAGTGACTTCTCCTTAAAATTAGCTTTGAGAGTAGGAGACCACGTTGGAGAGTTAGCATGTAGTTTTCCTTTGAATCCATTTTCTCACAGTTATTTAAAATGTAATGCTCTGGTTGTTTGGATTCTCAGGAACACTTTGTTTACATGTATATGAAGAACACTAAGGAAAAGGAATTTATTTCTAGGTTCATGGAATTTTAAAAAGAAATCAAGCTGACATGCACTATAAAGTCAGAGCATCATAGACACTAACAAAGCATCTGCTTCAGACCAAAAGAAAAAAATAGTTTGAGTGTTCAAGAAATGTAGAGGAAAAAAAAGAGCTTCTATGAAGGATTTATCTTACTGTCTGAACCATATAACAAACTTTGAAAAACCTGTTAATTTAATTTCTTTGGGAACCCGAGACTTCCCTAACTCCACAGTCCAGTTTGTTATTTTGGACCTGGAATTTGGTTCTTTTAGCCAAGTCATCATCTACCCTATAACAAAGTAGAGAGACAATCCTCTTCTACACTTCTACCAACCTTGCTAACTTCAGCTACTGAATAGAGTACTTCTAACCCAGGCCACAGATAATGCCAGTTGTGGTTCTAGATCCCCGACTTTCTTCCTAATTAGTATCACTCGCACACTTCAAATTCCCTGAGGTATGTTCCATGTTCTTCCCCCAAGTGAAATATCATTTGGGAAGCAGATATCTGATAGCAAGTTCTTTTCTACAACACTTCACTCACAGGATGTCTCCAGGGATACTTCCACAATGCTCCTAAATATTTGTCCTTCTTAGCAGGACCTGCAAACTTCACAAGGTCTACTTACAGGGCTTCTATCTCCCCCTCCAACCATCCAACAAACATTTATATATTGAGTCCCTAAGTTGCTTAAGATTCTGCCAACATATCAATTCTATTGAATCAAGGAAATACAGTTTAATTCCTCTTTTCATAGAAATATGTTTCTATGAAAATATAAGTTCCCTAGGAAATGCAGTAAGCAGAATTCCTCTCCCACCCAAAGATATCCATGTTCTAATTCTTAGAAATTGAATACTTTAAATTACAAGAGGACAAGGAATTACTATTGAAAATGAGATTAAGTTTGCTAATTAGCCTTTTTAAAATAAGGAGAGTACCCTGAGTTATCCACATGGATTCAATGTAATCACAAGCTTCCTTAAATCTGGAAAGGGGAGGTTGATGAGTTGAAACCAGAGCGATGGAGGTTTTAGGAGGACTCAGTGGGCCAGTGCTGGTGTTAAAGATGAAAGAGGCCATGAGCCAAGGAATGAAGACAACCTCTAGAATCTAGATCTCTAGAATCTAGAACAAGGATTCTCCTTTAGAACCTCCAAAGGAGAATGCAGCCCAGAAAACACTTTGATTTTAGCCCAGGGAGGATCGTTTCCATATTCTGACCCCAAAGAGTCAATGGTTATACCTTTGGATTCTCTTAAGCCACTAGGTTCTTGTAATTTGTTACAGAAGCAACTGGATTCTGGTATAGACACTATTTATAAAGGTCTATTCTTTTCACTAAATTGGATCCCTCTTTCCTCCAGAATTATCTTTGCATTTTCATCTTGATGCTTTTCATTCATGCTGACAATATTCTTTAAATGTGACAGATCCTTTGTCATCTGTTCATATTTAAGTATGTATATTGGTAATATAAGACTTTGCGTCCCTCCCTTGACAGGGAATACTGTCTCCTACCTGTATGAACAGGACCCAGAGGTAGCAAGGGAAACACTTTTATAGTGCAAGTATACCCAACCACCACCTTGTAATAGAGTGCAAGAAAAAGAAGTAAAAGGGATACAAACAGGAAAGGAAGAAGTTAGATTATTTCTATTTTCAAATTACATGATTCTTTACATATAAGATCCAAAAAACTCCACCAGAAGAATGTTAGATCTGATAAACAAATTCAGCACAGTGACAGTTTACAAAATCAACATGCAAGAACCAATAGCATCTCTGTACTCCAATAATGAACCCACTGAGGAATAAATCAAAAAAAAACTCCATCCACAATAACTTCAAAAAATAAAGCATCTAGAAATCAGCCTAACTATGGAGATGAACGATCACTACAATGAAAATTACAGAGCATTGAAGAAGAAATCAGAAAATGGAAAGGTCTCCCTTGTACCTAGGTCAGCAGAACTAATATTATTAAAATGGCCATATTATCAAAGATGATCTACAGAGTCAATATGATCCCTATTAAAATACCAACAGCAACATTCTTCACAGAGATAGAAAAGAAAATGGAATCAGAAAAGACACAGAATACCCAAAGCAGTCCTGAGCAAAGACAGCGATGCTGGAGGCATCAAAATACCAGATTTCAAATTGTACTACAAAGCCATAGTAATAAAAACATGGTACTGTAGTACTGGTGCAAAAACAGACATGTAGAACAATGGACTAGAACAGAAGACACAGAAACCCTTGAACCTACCTTGGAGGAAAGATAGCCTCTTTAACAAATAGTGCTGATAAAAGCAGCACATCCCAAGTTCTTCAGTCAGATAGCTGGACACCCAGTACTACCAATGTGAGCTTCCAGACTACTGTGGGTTAGATCCAGACCATCTCCCAAAGACCCATCTGTTGAAGGCTTGGCCCTCACCCTGTGGTGCTACTAGAAATGCTGGAACCTTCAGGAGGTGAGGCCAAGTGGAAGGAATTTAGGTTCTTGGGGATGTGCCCTTGAAAGTGATATCGAGACTCTAGCCCCTCTTATCTTTCTATATACCCCTACTTCCCAGCCCTCATGAGCTGAGCAGTCCAGCTCTACCATGCTACCCCACCATGATATACTGCACTACCACAGGTCCAAAGCACCAGGGCCAAGAGATGATGGACTAAAACCCCACATATTGTGACAATAAATCTTTCTTTCTTAAAAGTTGATTTCTCTTGCATATTTGTCACAGTTGCTGAAATCTGATTAATAATATATATATTTGAAGGCCTAAGAACAACAAGAACCAATGTTGTAAGTTCCAGTGCAAAAGCAAGCAGGCTGGAGACCCAGGAAGACCTCATGTGTTAGCCTGAGTCCAGAAGCCAGAAAAGATCAATGGTCCAGCTCAAGTGATCAGGCAGAGGAGCTCATTTTACTTGGCCTTTTTGTTCTATGGAGGCCTTCAACCAATTAGATAAAGCCACACACATTAGAGAAAGTTATTTTATTTCTACTGACTCAAATAGAAACACACAGGCACACCCAAAATCATGTTCCATCCAATATCTGAACACTCTCTGAGCCATTCAAATTAACACACAAAATTGACCATCACCAATGGAATGAGTCAAAGTGATGCTGCATGATTTGAATGATACTGCATCTCCCAAATTTTGCACCTTTTGAATCCAGCTACTAAACAAAAACTTGGGGGATATGTATTAGTCAGCTTTTCCATTACTGGGACACAATACCCAACACCCACATCATAAAGAAGGAGAATTTTAATTTGGCTCATAGTTTCAGGAGATTCGGTTCATTGGTGGCTGGCTCCAAGGCAGGAGCATCATGGCAGAAGGGTGTGGCAGAGTAAACCAGCCAGATTCATGGCACCTGGGAGGCAGATTAGAGGAAAAGTTCCAGAGAGGAAGGGGCAGGAACTAGACAGAGCACAGTGTCACACCTCCACGCCCCACCCAAACACACCCAGAAGTGTGCTTTATTAATCCCCTGAGTGAATCCCAAAGCCAACCAAGTTGACATTTCACTTTAATCATCACATCACATTGCTTGTCACCTTGGTACCCAGACACATCTCCTCAAGCCATATTTAATCTCCAAATAAACACAGGTCGTAAGTCTGCCTAACTATCCTATGTATAGCTAAACACAATAATTCCTTCCCAGTCTCAACATACCCAGCATTTCTAAAAAGTCCAAGTTAAAATCCTTTTTGAGATAGAATGCAAACTCTTAGCTGTGAACCTCTGTAAAAAATCAGAACAAGTTATATTATGCCAAGGTACATTCATAGAATAAGACTTCCCACTCCCAAAAGGAGGAAGGGAAGGATAGAAAAAACATCAGACCAAGGCAAGACCACATCCAGCTGGGCAAACATTAAGTCCTGTAGCTCTCTGTCCAACACCCAGGGTACATGGTGGTGAGATATTAGTTCCAAAGATCATGGGTGCCCCCATCCCTTATCATCTTTCTAGCTGCAGCCCACATAGCTTCTCTCTTGAACCTGATCCACTCTTGGGCTGAAGCTTTCCTTGGCAAATGTCCCCTACTCCTTGTATCTCTAAATTCCTGGGGTTTCCACTATACCTCTGACTTCATTCCCATAGATTCACACATTGCTCTTTCAGGGTCTACATGTATTGCCTCCCAGACTTTCCTTTGAAATATGGGTGGATATGGTAAGTCTCCCTGGCGTTACAATTCTTACATTCTAGACATCAGAGATGATGCCCAGGTATGCTGGCAGCTTGAGCAGTAGCCAAGGCCCCTCAGACTACAGCTTTAGGGCCCTCTATCTGCATGGATGGATGAGCACAATGAAATGAATCCAGGGGAACCAATTTTCCATTCTCTTAAAATGGGCTAACAAAATAATTTTGACTGCTGAAACCTTATCTCTGCTACAGAATCTTGCAGGATTTTGCAGTATAGACTATTTTATAGTCAACCCCCACCCAAGCCAGGCCAAAATCAAAAAGTTCCCCAGGACCTTATTTATTGGAACCAAAAAATTCATGACTGATCAGAAACTTAGAGGTTTGGAAAGATGATATTCCTCTGGGAGAAACAGAATGCTGACCAGATAATGAATGAAATGAGGCTGGTTGCTAAGATTTGGGAAGAATAATCAGAGCAGGTCCTGATGGCACCTAAGTTCCTGGTTCCAGCCACCAAGATGTGGTTTCTCTTCTGCTGTTACATAGCCATGATAATTTGTCTCTAATAAATTCCTCCTTTATTTCTGAACTAGTTAATAACAATTGGAAACAAAGAGATCTTGAATATTTGTTTCAAGAACCATTAAAAAGAGGGTTACAAATTTTCTCTCCACTAATTTCCTTTGTAATAGTGTCTCCTAAGACAAAATCTTGGGAAAATGTGGAATAAAATGCATTGCAACATTTGCCTCATTTGTAATAAGAAAATTAGAGACAGTTTTAGCCAGTTATATTGAAATTGTTGAATAAATGACATTAACTCTGTAACCAATACTCTTAAGAGTGTCATATGTCCATTGAGTGTGGTGCATATTTACTTGGCTTCTATATGTTTGCTATTACAGACAGGAGTAATATTTATAACACTAGTTTTAAAACGTTGGGATAAATTATAAGTACATGACCACAAGTGTTCCCAAAAAAAATGTGTACTGGAAAAAACTCTAGAAGGAAATAAACCAAAATTACAGCGTGAATAATATATGCTAAAAGATTCTGGCCCTGTTGTACATTTTTATAGCAAGCAATCATTGGAAAATTGTTAGAAAATTAGTAGTTTTCAATTACGTAAGTGAAGAATATAGGCCTTTCTGTTTCTTTCCACTCACAAGTACAGTTGAATGGGTATTCTGGCCACATAGTGTTATAGATAATACATTCTACTTACAGCAATTCTTACCCACCATTTAAAGATGCAAGTCATAGACAATTCACTGCTCTTTGGTAGTCAGTTAACTTATTTGTGCTTTACAGAACCCAAATGCAAATCGGGATCGCTAGTGGGCAAAGCTCATGTGATCCAGCCCATTATTGTTTCTTAATCATGCAGTTAACCACCTAAGGTGACCAGTTGTCCCAATATCCCATAATCATTTTATTGAGGTAATTATAGGTTCTTTGATTTCATTTTTTAATAGCTTTTCAATGGAAGCAGAAATGCAACACCTTAAGCTCTCTTTTGCCATGTGCTTGAGCAACTGAATAAAATCTCTTTATCTACCAATGATTAATTACCTCAAAATTATTGAAATATAATTAAAAAGTATTTCACATTAATGTAGCACATTCATCATTGTATTAAAAAAAGAAGAAAGAAAAAAATGAATTCCCAGCCAGTAATGAATACCTGTGACTCATTGCCCCAGAACTAACAAAGGGAAATGCTGCAGAACTGGTAAGGAGACTGAAATTACTGCTGTAGAATTATTAAGGTAGTTATTACAAGTTAATTGAATATCAGTTGATTACACAAAAGTACACTTACTGACTCTTTTCAAGGTGTAAGGATTAAATTTAGCAAGTAGCTAGCAATTCAGGTAGCACTGGTTTTTTTGTACTTTCACCTTGGAATCTTAACTTTTCTACATACAACCTGGTTATTCAAATCAGTTAAAGCATAAGTGTGGAAGGGCTATTTTGTGCCATGGATGTACTAGAGATCCAGAGAGGAAAAAGCTAGTATCACTTCCTGCCCAACTGGAGTCCACTTTCCAGCATCCTCCCATCTCCCCATGTCACACTCAGCATCTCTTGTTTTGAAGGCACAGTTTTCGAAGTGAAGCCTGGAGCACCATTTATGGTTCCTACACAATCAGAAACATGTTTGTAGACCTGCTTCCTGAGAAACACCTCCAACGTCTTTGGGATACTTTTTTCTTCCCTGAAGATTGAAATGAAAACTACTGTCACCTCGGGCTGCACAACATTCACCCGGAGTCGGGCTCCCCACATCAAGCAAAGCAGAGGTGACTGGATGCACACAGTTCTTCCCTCCTGTTCTTCAGTCAGGTACACATTATAAGAGGTCATCAAGAAAATCCTGCATCTTCCGCACACCCACAGCTTTCTCTTTGCCAAGAAATAGGTATATACCTAACAAAATCCCCTTCTGTGTCTCCTAGATTGGGGTATTAAACTGGAGAAAGAGAGACTCAAAGCAGGTACAAAGTAGAGAAAAGAGCAGCACATATAGCTAAGGACCAATGCAAAAATGCGTAGCAGGATATCTAACTTTGTATTCATATGAAATGTTTTAATTCACAGATCCAGTATGTTCTGCACATTGGGTTGCCTGTTAGTCTTCTCTGAAGACAACAGAAACTTGTATTGTTGGTAGACATTGCTGCACCACAAGTAAAGAATACACCTCAGGACGATGTCAGTGGACCGGAGACACGGAGACACAGTCCCAGTGACCACATTTACCTCCTGGCTCCAGCCACGTCTGAAGACAGTGCATCCCCTTAAAGCTTCCTTTACACAAAGTTTTGTACCTGTTGTAACCTAGACTATGCTGGTTCTCTGTAATCTACAACCAGAGAGTTTTGACAAATACAGTTTTATAATACTTACCTGAAAATAATCAAAGAAAACATTTAAACTAGAAAGAAAAGTCATTAAAGGGAACCAAAATGGAAGACAAGGTACTGGTATCCCATCCACATTTTTCCTACAGTTACAATGAAAGAAAGAAAATATTCTACCTCAATATTAAGAATTAAAGAAGTTAAGATAAAAGAATAAGAGTGAAGGTAGAGTATGTTCATATATGGAATGGAAAAAACTTTAGAATGATGGTTCCAGAACAGAATGCAATGTTATAGCATCACAATATAACAACAATACTGTGTCCATCAAAAATCAAGAAATGAGAGAGAAGTGAAGAATAAATAAAAGTCCACTGATTCTGCCGAAAATTTAAGATTTTGTTCAAAAGCAATGAATTCAATTTATCAAAGTTATTTCAAAGAAAATTTAACCTTTAGAAGTATCTTTGAGAAAAAATGTGAATAACTGATGTAAAATTTAGCAATTTTTTACTTTCTTTTTGGTAATTACTTTAAGTAAAAGTTAAATCAACACACATCGTATAGAACATAATGCTGTTTTCTACAACTAAATATGTGTTTGCCTTTGTCCTCATGGACAGGACCTATCACAGTGATAGTCACAGGGTGTTAACAATTGTGCATTCTGAGCAGTCAGATCTGAAGTTAGTTTTTGTGTTCTCCATACTTTATGTTTGATATGAATTTATTACAATGCAGTTGAATATTTTTTGTAAAAATAATAACTATTATCCTTGAGGAATCATTTTCTGATTATCTGTAATTTGCTGTTTCCCGTTGTGCTTCTCAGTGAGAACTGCGACTGAGAAGGAGGAGCAGGGTGACCAGACTTACACTGGGCCAGGAACGTCATTCCTCACTGGCTCTTACCCTCGTTTGGGGTCCAGGAATAGTCTCAGAAGGAAAACAGAAAAAAGTCCTCCCTCCCTTTGTTGGAGTTGAAATTTTACTTGCAAAACAAACCACAAGGAAATAAGTAGCCAAATAAATGAAATAACTACAAATGCTACAAAGAGTTAAGGAAGAATCAAACAAGATGAAAGCACAGAGACAAAGAGAGATGTGGAGTCATGGAGAGCTGGGAGCCTCATCTCGCAAATGCCCGGGAGAAGGAGTAACCATGGAGAAAAGGTCTCTGCTCTCCACACACCTCTAAAACCAGAGGAAGAGGACGAAACTGAGGGTCGAGGAGGCAGAGGATGCAGCTGTGGAGATGTGAGGCCGGGTGGACAGGATGAGGACAGTTCTAAGGGTAGCAGAGCTCCTTCCTTCGGGCAGGTGCTGAACAAGACAGCAACTGCGCATGCTCTCTCTACAGAAAGAAGACAGCGCTCTGGTGCTGTGTGGGGGCAAGGGAGGGAACAGGAAGGCCGCGGGGAGAGCAGATGATTGTCTGCTGCCATTGTCCACATTCCCTTTGGTCTGTGTGACTGAAAGAGGAAATGTCGCACGCTCAGCTCTGGATGTGACTTCTGGACCCTGAAGGAAAGCTGCAAGGGAAAGACAAAATTGCAGACATTGTTAGCTTAAAGACCAGTGAAGCTCCAGGAAAGTGGGTGAAATTGGCTAAGGGAAGGAGGAGAGGGAGAAGGTAAGGGGCTGCAGGAGGCGCCCAGGGGACGCTGAGGTTTAGAGGCGGAGCAGAGAAGGGGAACCCAGTGAAGAAGGAAGGAGCAGCAGTTAGGGAGGAAGGAACCTGGAGAGATGCTTCAAGATGGAGGCAGACACTGAACCTGAGAGACACCGAAAGAGGTTACATAAGGGCCAAAGAGTGAATTTGACAATGGGCTATTTTGTTTTCCTTAACAAAAACCATCTCAAATAAGTGATGGGAGAAAAGTCCAAATTGCAATGGTTGGAAACAGTAAGAAACTGAAGACAAAGCAGGAATGTCTGTGGTGGCGACCTGGCTTCTCCCAGACGGGTCTTTTCCCCTGAAGAACAAGACAGCTAGTGACTATTCCAGGGTTTGTACTATGGAATCTAGGCTATCCAGGCTGTAATTTACACATCAATATCTCCCTCTACCTTTCTGACACCTCATTTTGAGCACAGGGCTTCAATTCTTAAGGACGCATCACTTTCTACAGACAGAAAACAAATGGAGCAGGAAAAGCCAAAGGCAGCTACCAGCTGAGTAACCATTTTGTAAATAGTTCTCCCCACAGAAGCACTACATTCCTGTCTCCATATCTCATTAGCCTTACTGTTGTGCAAAGGTTTTTAGAAAATATGCATGGGCACACAGTTCTCTACAGAACTAGGGAGGTAGGGAGTGAGGTGAGAATCACTGTGGTGATTCAAACTCACCCTCTGTGCCTCAGGCTGTCTGTGGATTGGCAATGCTGATAATCCTGCAGGGGAGTGGCTGGGCAGGGGAGCAGGACACAGCAGTACTTTTTCCTATTTCTAATGAGATATTTTTCTTCTCTCCCCCTAAACCAATGACATAGAGAGATTGGGAGATTGGGCCCAGACTACAACAAAAGGCCAATTAAATGGCAAATGGACATTTTTTTTTTAACTTATAACTTCCACGATGGGCTGATGCCAAAGAGTTTTTGAACCAGTAAAAGCTTGGAGGTAACAGAGGAAAAGGTATTGCTCTCAAAACTGAAAGGGGTTTGATGGGACGCTGGAGACAGAGGTTGGAAAGCAAAGAATCTATCCCAGTTAACAGGGCGACAAGGGAGGCTGCCCAAGTAACACTGCCCGCCCATTTTGTTCTTTTGTTTTCTTTTAGTTGCTGGTTTTGCTATAGGTAAGAACCTGAAGAGAAAAGAAAAATCACATGTAGTCCATTGCTTCTGCGAGTTTTGAGAGAAAGAAGAGATGATGGCTGACATCCAGGCTGATGGGATGAGGATAAGAGATTAGCTTTGAAATATTGATTAAAATATATTATTAACATTAGTATTAAACTTTTATTTGTTTCTTCTTACTTTTCTAAAATAGCTGTTATGGCATACGTGGCTCATATTTGTAGGTCTGTGCATATTTTTGAGGGCAGCAGCATTCGAGAGATAGAAAGCAAATTGTACTTCTGCACGTGCAAGGGGGAAACGTGAGAGTGGAAGCTTTCAGACATATTAGTTACCTATTGCTGTGTGAGGAAATGTCCCTGGAGCACAGCGACTTAAGTGAATATTTATTATCTTCCAGATCCACATGTCAGGAACCTGGGCACAGGGTTTGGTGGGACTCCTGGCCTCAGGCTTCTCAAAGCCTGGCTGCAGGTGTTCTCAGGGCTGCCTCGCCTCCAGCTACACAGGGAGGATTCACACCACACTCCCTCCGAAGGTGGCTGTTGGCAGGATGCACCTCCCTCTAGGGTGCTCCTGTTGGGCCAAGGCTGCCTTCCGTCCCTTGCCAGGAGGCCTGTCCACAACAAAGCTCCCTGAATGGCCTCACTTCACCAGAGGCTCAGGTGAGAGCTCAAGGCAGACACAAGTCAGTCTTCTCTGACCTCCTCCTGGACATGGTGACCCATTACTCAAGTCCTCTTCTAGACCCCAGAAGCAAATCTGAGGTCCAGCCCGCCCTCTAACGGAGGAGAATGCACCAGGGCATGGACACCTAGACACCAGGATCCTAGCAGCCAATTCAGAAACTGCCTACACAGAACAGGGAAGAAGGCAGCATACGTGTACCACACAGCCCTGGGGACAGAGAAGAGAGCCTTCTTCACCATTCAGGAGAGGTCCAGGTGATGAGGGTACAGGTAGACTGCTATGGTTGGCAGTGACGAGCCACAGGATTAGGACTGGCGGCAATTTTTTTAACTCCATGAAGAATGAAGTAAGGGCATCCTGTGAAGGAGAGGATATGTGTGACTTAGGGACACGAGCAAAGCTTTAAAAGTAACCTCTGGGAATGGGACAGCCCCTTACCAAAGAGACACAGCCCTACTACCAGGCAATGCCAAATGGAAGTTTATTTATTTTCTTATCTATCTTCAGTGGCACTGGGGATTGAGCCCAGGGCCTTTGCACTGAACTATCTCCAGTCCTTTTTAAATTTTGAGACAGGGTCTCACTAAGTCCCGAAGATTCCCAAATTGGGCTCAAACCCGAGGTCCTCCTACCTCAGCCTCCCAGAGCACTGAAATACCAGGCATGCAAATGAAAGTTTAAAATAACTAGAAAGCAAAAAATCTAGACTGCTCGACTGTGTGATTTTTTTTTTCTCCTCCACCAACTTTTAGCTGCCAGGGGACTCGCAGAGAAAGTAGCAGGAGATATATGCCAACTCTAGGGTAGGAAAAATTTTTCAGCCACTTGTGAGTACAGCCAAGAAATAATAGTGTGAATTATAACTCATTTATATTTCTCTCCATCTGATTCTTCAAACCCACCCTGCCCAGCAGGTCTCTTTCTACTGAGCAGGCCAACAAATTAAATAGCCTGGTGTGTGAGCTTTTGATACGGCTCTCTTAGACCTGTAGTGCATGCTAATAGTCTCCTTCATTCCTATCTGCACCCTCTATGGCTGCCCAGCGGGCAAAACTCTCCAAGACTTCAAAGGAGATCTGCAACATGGAACAGACCCAGGGGCCCTGTGTGCACCTCACAGACACACACTGGTGATAACAACCTCCAGCGCACCACTTCATCTTCCCTTCATCTAACACTGCTTGCTTAAATCCAGCTAATATTTATGGTAGGAAACACATAACTTTTGCAAAATAATAGGCTCCAGCACACCTTTAAGACACCCAGAGGTTGGTTGGCTTGTTGGTGAGTTGGGTTTAAAGTGCACAGGAAGAAAAGTCACGCAAAGATAGGAGGAAAAGCAGCCTGCTTGCCTGTACTCTGCTTCCTTGGACGACTGACTCCCTGGTTTCCCTGGGACTCTCTTGGTTTTAGCACTAAGGTCCTGCATGTAGGAAACCTGTGTCCCAGGTAAATGCAGGTGTCCAGTCACCCTGATTTACCTGTAAGCATTCTCTGGACCGGTCTGCAGCAAAACTGCATGAGACAGATTCCTGGAACTGATCTTGTCCTAACTTCTGATTCCTGCATAACGTGAGCCCAGACCATGGTCTTTCCTTGACCCCTCTGGCATCTTCTTCAAAACTAATTTCCCAGGAAGTACCAGATCTCACAGCTTATCACTGTTTCTATTTTGGAATTAGTTAACAAAATCCATCCAAAAAATGATTCGTGGCTTATTATTTGCAAAGCACAGTGACAGATGCAGCTAAGGATGTAAAAGCACTAAGAGCTATGCCTGTCCTCAAGAAACTTGCTAAACTGTAAATATAATAAAATCTGTACCATTAGAAAAAAGACCAAAAAATAACAAAACTAAAATACAGAACAAATATTTACAAAATCACAAATCAAAATATGATGGATTGCCAGCATGCCCTTGGGAAAAAGGAATGGCTTTTAGAATCAGGAAGCTTGTTTTGTTTTGTTTTGTTCTGTTCTGTTCTGTTCTGTTCTGTTTTTGGAGGGAGGAGGTTTTTGCTTGCATTTTTCTTTTTACAAAATAAAGATAACATATTTAACAAACATCATGGTTTTGACAAAGCAGAACAGAAGGGTGAGTATCACTGTAGACAAATCTTCAAGCTTGAAATGCATGAGCATAGGCATCAAACAAGCCACACCAGGATCCCAGTGTCACTGCAGCCACATAATATGGGCTGGCAAACTTGTCAAAATACCCTTCTTCTCACTTGAGAACTTGAGATGATACAGAAGTCCTTTACATAATGTTCAGAATCAGTTTGCCCTTTAGGTAGCACATATCATCGAAAGTGTTCAATGCACACTTTCAAAATTGCTGCAAATGATGCAATTCAAATTTTAAATAAGTCATAAATGCTGCTTCCCAGACCCTGTGGACTTAAAAGGCAGAAGACTCCTGTATGTTCTTGTCTGAAAGCATGTTCATTCAAAATAGGTTTCACTTTGAAAATGCCAAATTAATGCCAGCGGTCCTGCAAAGAATTAGGACTGAATTAATCTCAGCAACAGACTGAGATTCAATTTAGGCTCACAAACTTGAGTTACCCCTTTTGCTGTTGCTTTAGTTATATACTGCTACACAGCAGAGTTCCACAAAACGTGTCAGTTTAAAGCAACACACAAGTACTATCTGACAGCGGAGGAGGGTCAGGGACCCCAGAGGCTGCCGTCAATGTGCACGCTGAGCTATAGGCATCTTTTCCGGTGAACTGGAAAAGAAATCTGATAGCAGCTCATGTCATCATCCTCCCCCAAGGCCCCCTGTACTAGAGACTGAACCCAGGACCTTCACACTGCATCCCCATCAGGGTACATCCCCAGCTTTTTCTTTTCCAATTTTTATTTCGAGACAGGGCCTCACTAAGTCACTTAAGTAACCCAGGTTGGGCTTGATCTTTCAATCCTCCTCCTGCCTCAGACTCCCAGAGTGCTGGGTTACAAGCTCACACTTCCACCCCCAGATCCATATGATTATTTTTTTTCAGGATTAATTTCTTTGCATGTCATTTTACATAGGATCTGGGCTCCTGGCTGCTGTTGGCTGGATGTCACCCTCAGATCTGTGTACCTAGCGTACCTGCGAGGAGAAAGAGGAATGTAGGCATGTCAAAGCAGCAGGCAGTGGTCACAGTGGGCATCTGCAAAGCCTTCCTCCAGTGCTTAGCTCTTAGGGCACTTTGTCATACTTTGCAACAAGAATGAATAATGCAGATTACACTGGATGACAAACTAATGCTACAAACAATGCCTCTTTTCCTTTCCTTTTTTTTTTGAGACTGGGTCTTTCTAAGTTGCCCGGGCTGGCCTCAAACTTGCCATCCTCCTGTCTCAGCCTCCCAGGATGCTGGGTCTCCTCCTAGCCTTCCAAAGTAGCTGCCACGTGGATTTGTACTGTTCCTCAGACCCGGGCTGCTTTGGCATGGGTGTGTTCTACCAACAACTTCCCTTTCTTTAAAACTATATTCTGTACCTTCTAATGTACCTTGAGTTTGCTTAAACTAAATCTTAATAATCTGAAAACTATAAGAATGACCACATCAGAAGCATCCACAAGTAAAAGAGATCATGGCTAAAAGCTGTCAGAAACTAGCTCCGTCACGGAAAATCAGGCCATTTGTTTTGGTTCACGTAACTTAACCTTCCTGGACACTAATCGCCCTGTGGAAACATGAGTGTTATACCAGATAATCTCTCAGGCTCCTTCCAGCCCCAAAATGGTTTCAAGATTGTATAACCTGCTATTAGAAAAGATGCTCCTCTTTGTAAAGGAGCCTTGCCCCAAACCCAGAGGCTGTGCACCCGAGATCCAGCCCCAGGAGTGAAATGCAGGGTGATGACAATGAGTGGCTCTTATAAGCTTCACTTGCAAAGCAGCCTCAATTTTCTCCCTCATTTTGCCACCCAGGAAGCTAGTAAAAATTATCAAAGCTTTTCAGAGGTTGAACGAGCATCTGGTACCAACAGTGCCACATCAAACACTGAGAAAGTCTCTGGTGGGGGAGGGAGCAGAGGCACGGGCTTGTAGACATCGCCGAGGAGAAAGAAGCTGGAGCTGAGCCAATCCAGCCTCCTTTGTCCTCTCCAAAAGAGACCTGGCACAGTGGCTTTAGCCAGTAGTGGGTGCACCATGAACAAAGGAAATTGAGGGGTTTGTTCTGAATCCTCACCTTGCCTTGAGAGCTGTTGTCTTTCAGAAGCAAATTCACAATAACCATACATGGGACATGAACAAACATGCAAGGATTTGTGATTGTTAACCTTGACTGTCAACTTGATCGACTTGAGAGATGCCTAAGAGATGAGTGAAGCATACTTCCAGGTACGTCAGACTGGGTCGTGCACATGAGACTTTGGAGACTATGCTGGTCCTTGGCCTCTTCTCTGGGCTGCTCATCTCCTGCTCTTCCCAGCTACCATAAGGAGGGAAGCTCCCCTATGCCAGCCACATCCTTCCACCATAGTGTCCCTGCCTTTGAGCCAGCCAACCATGGGCTGAAACTTTGAAACCATGAACCAAAATGGACTTTTTCTCCTTTGAGTTGTGCACATCAGGTAGCTTGTCTCAGCAACAGAAAGGTGACTAAAACAGATACACCAGTGTTCACTGAAACGTATGCATCCCTACAGGAAAAAGGAACTACAAAAACCACTATCTTTAGCATGTGAACTAGTGACCTTGGGACCTGAATTACAAGAGTAAGATTAACTGGATTAACTGGAAGTGTGATGTTACTGGGCTCTGATCTCCAGCCTAGAGGCAGGGCCATCAGCCCGGGTCCTAGGGGTGAGGTTTCTTGGCTAACCCAGCTATCTTCTGTGCTTAGATGGGTCATGTCACATTGGCCAGGTGACTGTCCTTGATCCAAGTTTCCAGGTGGGCTCCACACCCATTCAGAAGAACAGTAGTGACACAGGCAGTGAGAGAGAGGGTCCAGGGAGACAAAACACTTTGTCTTTTTCAGAAATCCTTTGCATTGTATTCTAACCCCATATTAGCCTCATGAAGCTCAACTCTCAGTGAGGTATCTTCCCTCCAAGCTCCAGGAGAACGAGTGATGGCCCCAAGTCCCAGCAACAGTACTGGCCATTCCACACCCACAGTGAGCTGAAACACTGGGCAGTCTGCATTCTTTTGTGAGCCTCAGAACCATAAAGCAAAAATCAAAACACAGAGACCCTGTAACATATCCCCTCTCCCAGCTCTTAAAATGTCTAGTTGATAAATTGCTCCATTCAGCTGCAAATGTGGAAGCGTGGTCTTCAAGCCTATTATGTATGTATGGCCAAAGTGTCTTGATTCATGTGACCACGTGACCTGAAGATCCCTCTGTAAGCTTTCTCTATGCTGGGATAAGCATCAGTAGGATAGAAATATATTTTTCTCTCTCCAACTTAATTGTACCTATCTTATTGCTTTTCTTGTATGTACATAAGCAGAAAGAGCTAATGTAAAGAGTACATTTTAATAAAATTTCCATATCTTTTTGTATGCAAAATTATATAAAATATGTCTTGTCCTTTTGTTGGGACCATTTACAAGCCTGGGGACAATGACACAGAGTGTATTAGGGCCACCCATGCAATCTCCTAATGGCAGCTTGGCCCAGAGCCAAGCTTTAAGCCAATCCTCAGGGAATTCAAATTTAAAAGTCAGCTGCATTAGAGGTAGTGATTCAGTTTGGAGAAGATATCATCTTTCGTGATTTATTACAGCCAGGGCTTTGGGTACATTTAAAAGATGATCTTGTTTAGTTGCATTTTCAAGGGAGTAATCCTGCATGAAATGAGAAACATCTGAACCAGGAGCCGGCGGGGGGGGGCTCAACTAGAGCTCAAATTACATGCCAAGCACAGTTCTTCTTAGAAATAAGTCTTCAAGTACCCCAAAACCTACAATTTTAATTCCCAATATTTAACCTGTGGCCATTAGGTAGAGGTGTTTCTATTAAATGATGACAAAAGCATTAATTCCCTATAAGAGTAATCATTTAGTACGAAGAATAAACTTGTGATTTGAAATATCAGTCTTGCTAGTGCCTATAATGTATTACTAATTTATACTTACTCTCAAAAAAGCTCCAGAGTTTTTCTATCCACAGCCTGCAAGACTCTGCACCAAGACTTGTGACCCTACAGACCCCTACTCTTGGTCCCTACAAGCTCTAGTGTGGCTCCGATGTTGTCTGCTTCAACTGGACATCCGCTGCTGAGTCAGTAACTCTTTCCACAATATTTACGTCTTTTAGTACTCACTTCAGATTTGGATGGGGTAAGAGTTAACAGTACTATTCAGAACAAAGCAGCTTAGCAAAATGTTATTTCTATAAAGATAAATCTCCGTATGCTTTTTTTTTTTGGACAAGGGAATTAAAAAAAAAAAAACACCATGAGCCTTAGCTCTATTTCCCACTGGTGTCTTCATTTTCAAGTTTTATTGCATTCCACAGTGGTTTTGCAATGAGCTCTATCAAGAGTCTCCAAGCAGAATGTAAACAAGGCCTTTGCAGTGACTCAGGCTAGAGCAAGGAACAGAGCTGGGAGCTGGAGATCTCTGCTGAGCTGTCCCCAGAAAAGTGGTCACCCCACATCCCCCACTGCAGAGTCACTTCTGACATGCACATCTGCAAATGAAGTTGCAACCAGGAAGAAACCAGGCAGACGCTCCCCTCCCTTTAGGAAAACACCAGCTCCATTGCTATCAGAAACGTCCACATCTACTCTGGTTTCCACATTGTGAGCTCATACAATTCGACAACACTGTGAGGCATCAGTCATGGCTTCTTTGGGGGATCTGTGGCCCCATAGCCCTTCCTCCAACTCCCAGTTCAGGTTACTTCCACTCCAGAACTGAGCCCAAGAACTTCTCACTGAGCTACACCCTCCGCCCTTATCTTTCCTTTCCAGACAGAGTCTTGCTAAGTCACTCAGTCACAGAGGCTGGGCTTGAATTTGGAATTCTCCTGCCTTGGCCTCCCCAGAGGACTGGGATTGCAGGTGTGCACCATGGGCTCCAGCTCTGATCATCATCTTCATAGGTCTTTATTGTAGTGAGAAGTCAATGCACAAGCAATGTAAACAACAACAACAATTTCGAATAATGAGTACTGACTGGAGCCAATGCAATGGAGAGCACTCAAACCAGATAATGGAGTGAAGAAAGCCAAGAGACAGTGCCTTCCTTGGCTTTTGAGTTTCAAAAGTCAGTCCCAGGACTGAAAATACTGGGAAGTAATATGTCTGTGTTTTCTGGGATAAGAAGAAAAAGGGAAGAGAAAAAGTCAGAGGAGAAAACAAGGAAGACTCAAAGCTGGTGGGCACCTGAGAAGCCCCAAGCCCTGCCCCATTGCCTTCCTGGCTTGGAAGAGGACCCCAAGCCTAGAGCCCAGACCCTCTTCCTGAAGGGCCCAGGATGGTCCCAGGACAAAGAGGACCTCAGACTAGACTGGGCTGTGGCCCAGCAGTTAAGTAGCAGTGGAGGGAGAGGAGGACTACACAGACAGCAGGGGACCTAGCCACCCTGCAGGGGCAGGGAGTCTTTTCCTGTGGGCTATACCTGTCAGGATTGGGGTGGACAACCAGGGGGAAAAGAAAAGGCAGGAGGGAGGAGCTTCTCCAAAGAGTGCAGTGAATTGGTGACAGTGACAGCCAGACCCCCACTGAAAGTGGAGCAGGTATGAAAGGGGCAGAGTGAACTTACACAAAGCCTTGGCTGTCTGGCAGAACAAATGCTTATAACAGGAACTGAATGCCATTAGAGAATAATAAAGTAAGATGCATGTTCTACACTCAGGAATCTGTGGCTTTTGATACACACCCTAGTCAAATGTTGGGGGGCAGGGGGAATCGGCTTTATTTCCAAATCCAGAGAACACAAAAGAAATGAATAAAGAGAAAAGCCCGAGAGGAAACCATTTCTCTTAGCAAGTCTACCCTAACATAACAGAGCCCCTCCCTCCCTCTCTCTCTCTCTCTCTCTCTCTCTCTCTCTCCTGGGCTGTGATCTTTCTGCCTCAGCTTCTGAGTAGCTAGATTACAGACACACAGTACTACATCTGGCTAAACAGCTCTTCTCTAAGATTTTCCAAAGTAAGAGTACCCACATTAGACTCCCTCTTTTTGTGGATTTGAGGGTGGAGTTTGTCCCACATTTTGCAGTTATAACCTGACTGGGAAGCCAAGTTTTAAGTTTCAAACTCAACGTATCACTCCTCTAAATGCCTATGGTTCAAGGTAACTTTGTTCATCGAGTTTCTTTAGGAGTGGATTATTATTATCAAAAAGAATATGATCTGTTTTATATAGATATTAAACACGATATGCCTATTATTATATGAATATTGGATATCATCGAATGTAGGAGAAGAGGTGAACAAATAACATGAGCGTGTAACACACGCAATCTAAAACAACTGACCTAAGTACACAGTAGGTGTTTGTGCTATCAGTTAAAGATAACATCAAGTACAAATCATTTTAGTGTTTTTTTAAAAAAATCTGATAGCTACTTTTAATCCAAGACCTAAGTAACGATTTTCACTTGAGCCCCAAAGTGTCGAAGAAGCTATGTTCTTAGTCACTTATTTTCCCCACCACTCTATATTGTGAACTCATAACAGAAGAGTGGAGAAGAAAGGGAGAAACAGGGCAAGGGACAGAGGACAAGAGCATCACAACCTCAGGTCCCAGAGCCTAAAAGGCATAGCAAACATTTGAGACCCAGTCTGTCAGGCATTTCCAATATTAGACAGTTTAAAGGTTAGAGCTCTTTGCTTCAGGCCATCATCATCTTTTAAGCACATAAATAAGCTCTTTTGGAAAAGTCAGAAATGCACCAACAGCTCTCAGGGAAGCTCAGAGTTAGCTTGAGACCTGCCTCCGGGCCTGTCTGCTTCCTCCGGTGGCATCGGACCTTAAGTTCCCATTTAGCGGCTCCCAGAGTCCCTGAAGTTCTCTCATTTAAACAGACTGATGCAGAGCCCTGAGGGCCCTGGCAACAGAAAGCCCCAGGGGACCAAGCTTTGGCTGCTTCACAGTGCGGACTACACCGCACTCAAACTAGACTCCAGGTTGGTCTTCCTTTTGTACTAGAAAGAAAACATGAAAATGGTGACATTCTCTAAATCCTGTGAGAATCAACTTCTGTAAGAATGTTTAGAGATCAGTGGTTTGAGGAAAAGCATCACAAATCAGCAGGATTCTGTCCTACAAATCAATGGTCAGAGCAAGCACAAGATCTGATTCCCATAAAAATAACCACAGTAAAGGCTCATTCTGACACTCAGCAACATGTCCTCTTCTTCACACAGACCCTCTTGTGTGAACTCCTTTCCCATTCTCAAGGAAGTATTTCAAAATTTTAAACACAGTGTTTGCTGACTGCTTGACTCCTGCTTTCTTCACACTCAGAATTTTTTAAAAAATTATTTCTTTCTTCAGCAAGAAGATTGAAGCAATTTGCCTTCTCCTAGCTCAACAGAACTCTGCTTCACCATCGCAACCATCACCACCAAACTTAATTGCATTCATGTTCATTTGTCACTTCCTTTCCACCAGATGCAGAGAAGGCCCATCTTCTCTCATAGGATGCTCATCAACATTTCCTGTGTCTCAGTCATGTTCTCCTCACTAGGACACAATATCTGACACCCACAACATAAAGAAGGAGAGATTTCTTTTGGCTCACATTTGTAGTCCATTGTTGGCTACCTCTGCATGGTGGAAGGCTCTGGGGAAAGAAGGCTGCTCAGCTCATGTTGTCTTCGAAGGAGAAAGGAAGGACAAAGCCAGGGAGGGAGAGGAACCTCTCCATTCAGGGTCTCAGTAACCCACTTCTTCCAACCAGGCCCCACCTTGTAACATGAAATCATCTATAAGCTTTCATAATCCAATCACCTTTCAAAAGCCCCACTTTTGAGCACATGAGGCTTTTGGGGGGACATCAAAATATAAATGACAGCACTCAGTTTGTTCATCCACACTTCCCCTCTCTCCTTCAAGGATCTTGGACCATTAATGCCTCTTGTCTCTTCAATACTCTATTCACCTCTCCCAGATCTGCCATGTATTCAAGTTTAATAGCTCCTTTCAACATTTAAAGCATTCAAGTTCACCTATCCTCAGAGAACTAAAGAATCACAAAAAATTTTTAAATATTCTAGTAAAGTGAAAACAGAAAACTTCCTGGAAGGAAAAGTATGCATATTATATAAGCCTCCAACAATGACTCTAAAAGTTGTTAGCAAGGGTTTAGCTCTTTAACATTTGATTATGAAACACATTTTTAAGTTGACATCCAGAATTCTTTATTATTTATTTAAATGGTTGCATGGAATATAACTTCTAGCATAGCTTTCAAGTTTGATTCTTTTTAATTGAAGTAATTAAAGTAAATATCAGAACAATTTGATCCCTACCATCACCAATTTTTCAAATATATATACAAATCAGCTTTTTTCTAAAAGTAATTTCACATTTTTTCCTTTCTCCTTGAAATCATATTTTTGTTTCATTTTCCCATACAATTCACCATAAAGTGACATATTTTTGTACTTAAATGATTTCTATTGATCACCCTATCATAAGTGATAATGCATTTAGTTAATTTTAAGTTCATACAGTGTTGAAATCATTGTGCTCATGTAGTTCTAAGTGTTGAAATTTTGGGGGTCAGATGTTTTAGAAATCAGTATTAATTGTCCATAATTAATAAAAACAACATAAATGTACAATGCAATTTGGTAATTAATACGCAATAAGAAGAAAAACATTCTGGAAAAGCATCTCTGAAGGAGATGGTATTATGGCTTCTATCTAAATGTCCCTTCAAAGCCTTATGTGCTCATAGGTGGGGCTTTTCTGAGGTGGCTGGATCTAGGGTGTATGAATGTGGATTAAGGATGTGTGAATGTGAATTAAAGGTACGATAACTAAATTAGTGCACTGATTCGTTTATCATAGTTCTGAGTATGGATAATGGGAAGGCCCATCCTGGGTGTGGGTGGCACCACCCAAAAAGTTTTTAGTCTGGATAGGATAACAGGGAAAGGGAGGCTTGGTGCTACTGCTTGCTGCATCTTGCCTGCTCTACCATGAACTGTTTTTCCACCACAGCACCCCTCTGCCATGTC
This sequence comes from Heterocephalus glaber, assembly GCF_000247695.1. Next base: position 14,084,511 of record NW_004624751.1, on the reverse strand, counting down.
ACATTGCCTTGGAACCAGCCAACTATGGACTGAAACCTCTACAAACTGTAAGCCAAAATCAACCTATTCTCCTTTAACTTTGCATGTTGGCTATTTTGTCTCAGCAACAAGAAAAGTAACCAAGACAGATACATAGGCAAGAGTTTACTATCTGAATAAAAAGAAACTTCTCTTATGCCAATATTGTAGAGTAATTTGAGTTGTCCTCTTGTCTGGCCTCCCTAACATTTATTCATTATGAATAAGGCCACATAATGAGAACTGATCTACAAGAGGGTCCAACAATGTAGGGTTTTGAAAAGAGAAATGGGAAGCAAAATGACTTAGCACCTTCATGAACTTTTTCTGAGGCTTATCATTTTCCAAGAAAGAGCACATCTGGTGACTGAGTATCTAGAAGCTGAATCCATTCAAACTCTCCAGGCTTCCATTCACACCTTGGGAAGTTGGCACCTGCTCCTGAGGTGTGCATGCCTCAACTTGAGCATCACTGGAGTGCTTCTCCATGCACAAGTGTCCCTGGTCACCTATTTTCTACCTGTCACCTTCCCTTTGCACAACTGAAAGGAGAAAGAGTTGACAACCAAAACAAATGTTTTCTTCTCCTTGGTGAAAATGGAGTAAATTACACTGATCAGACATTTGGCATGACATTTTCCCTGCATTCATCCACAGTTTGAGACCTTAAGAGAAGTGATATTTAAAAGGTCACATCTTTAGTTCATTCCTGATCATGCTGCTTTCCCATGTTGCTAGGGGCCTAGCTACAAGTTTCTCATGGTAAAGGCCATCTACTGGATGTGAGGATTATGCTTTGGGGCAGGAAAAAGAGGCCAAAGCAACCATAGTTTGAAGTCATTGTCATACTGTTTATAATTACAGAGGACAACTGTGGAGATGTTTCTGCTTGCTCACAATATAATGAACAATGGAAACATAAGTGGGGCCAAGAACTGAAACTATTTGACTCAGTCATTTTCTTGTCACTGAGACACAATACCCAAAACCCACAACTTAAAGGAGGAGAGGTTTCAGTCTATGTTTTTAAGAGGTTTCATTCCGAAGTCAGCTGGCTCCAAGTCAGGAAGGGCCTGCAACAAGCAGAGCTGGTCATGTCATGGCAGCCAGGAAACAGAGTCAGCAGGGAGGAGCTGGAAAGGGGGATAGTCCTTTCCAGGCCATGGCCCCAGACCCCTCCCCTTTCCAATCAGACCCCATTTCCTAACAGCACATTTAGCTATGAACTCATCAGTGGATTAATCCACCAGTGAGCAGAGCACTGTCATGATTAAATCGCCTTCCAAAAGCCCCACCTCTGAATGACAAAAGTTTGGAAAGTCATTCTTGATCTAAACCATAAAACTATTAGAGCAAATTGATGTTTCAGACCATCTCATTCCTCTGCTGGAATCTAGAACAGGGTCAAGAACATGTGGCCTACCATTGCTTCAGTTTAAAGACTTTTGTAAAGAGTCCTGATCCATGGCAAGTTGCCTCCATTAGCCACAGCCTGCAGCTGAATCACGGAGTCCTGTGTTTCACATGGAGATGTTACGAGCTGCTGGAAGTTCAAATTTTGAGATCTTTTCAAATATTTGCTCAAAAACCATTTCTGAACCTTCTTAAAATGCAGATTACTGGATCTAACACAAGACCTATGGGAGCAACAAGAATTAGTGGTTTTAATAAGCAATCAGACTTTGAGGACTAATGCCTCAAGAAATCAAGCTTAGAAAAGGATAAATCCATAAGATTTCTAGATCAGTTCAAGATATTTTTGTTGCTTAGTTATATTTATTTTTTAATATTACACATATGATCTGGGCTAATATTATTGCAAAAATTAGGGAAATTAAAATGATGAGATTAAAGTGGAATGTAAATCCTTATATTTCCTTCTCACACACAAATGAATCATCTGACTTGGAGATTGTTAGCTTCAAGCAAATGTGAGAACAGTACAAAAATAAAATAAAGTCTCTAAGAGAAGGCAGTGTTCTGAGGACAGGGGAACCAGTAGAAAGAGGGGAAATTTAAATGAAAGTTACTGTTCATCCTTCCTCTCAGCATCCTTCCTCTCTCTGTATGGCTGAGTTATATCAGGCATTTTTAGAGCTTCCTCAGATGTCTGTGTGGCTTTTCAAATCATTATAAATAAATTACATATCAAAAATTGAGTGAAAGTATGGAAGAGCTATCCTTTCAGAAGTTGGTGGGAAAGCTTCATATCTTTCAGATTTCGTATCTGAAAGAGAATATTGGAATGAGATCTTGTTCCTTACGGGCCACAGTAATTCTTTTCAAAATATGAAATGATTCTTTTCTCTGTCTTTTCCAGAGTCCTTCGGTAGAAACCATTTTCCTCCATCCCATCCCACCTCAAACACCTCTGTTTCCAGGAGCTCAGAAGCTAGTGTTTTGGTATCCTAAAGCCTTATTTCCAAATTGAAACAAAGGCCCTGTAAAGTTTACCCTGAGGGCTGTCCAAATGGAGAGAGAAGGAAATTTCTGACAAAACCATCCCTGAAGAGGGGATTTTTTTCCCCAAGAACCAGAAAACAATCTTGCAAGTTAAAGAAAATGGTGACATAGTTGAAAAGAAGAAGTTTGGGAGTCCCTAAGTGAGACTGGACATGGGGAGGCCATGCTGCAAACAGGGTGCATGCAAGGGGCTTTGCTCAACCCCATTAGCCCCCCAAGCCTTAGCAGAGCTGATTGAGCAACTTCTGAGGCCACACAGTCACCACGCCCATGACCTCCACCTCTCACCAAAGATGGCGCTGCTCTTCTTCCCCTCTCGTCCCATGAGGACTGTGCTTCAGCAGCAGCCAGTTCACCTGTGACCACCAGCCTACAGGAGGGATTCCCCACCTGCAGCACCATGTCTGATAAGCTCAAGAGAATGGAGCCCATCCTCCACAAGGTGGTTAGGGTGGACTATCAACTTGATTGGCTTTGAGATCTGCCAGGGATTTTGGTGGGGCACACTCCTGGGTGTGTCTAAGTGAGACATGATGACATGACCTTTGAGATCCATGTACCTCCCTGTCCCCTTTCTCCCTGGCAGTGTTGCCCTCCTATGCTTCATATCTGCCATGAACTAAGCAACTTTCTTACAATGTACCTTCTGCCATGATGCACCTTCCTTGCAGCCTATTACCCATGGACTGGATCCCCATAACTGTGAATTAGATTAAACCTCTCCTCCTTTAAATTGTAGATGTCAGGTATTGCGTCCTAGAAATGGGAAATCTGACTAATACACCTCAGGTCAGTATACTGTGAAGAAACTACTGAATGGAAACCTCTGGAAGGACGACCTGTAGAACTGAGCCTGAGGTGGGCCCTGTGCACATGGATACATGTACTTTCTCAGCATCTTCATTCTGTCTTCTGCACTGTAGGCAGGATGCTGCCAGTCAATTTGAAATATCTAAATATATCAGCTCATGCTTCCAACTCTCCCTTCTTTCCAACATGTCCTCAGCACCCTCTAAAAAAGGCTGGGGACAAAATGAAATCTTGTAGAATAATCTAAACAAACTTTGAGATTCTACAATTCAAACTATGTCATATGTCTCTGCTGTTGAATAAGCTAAGACTACCAGCTCATTTTGGTGACACAAAGGCAAGAAAGCTAAGAATCATCCAGACTTTCTTTCTGAAATCCCTACATTCAAGCCTATTAATTCTACCTCCAGTACAGTAGTATGGGAAATAAATATTTATCCTTTGCTCCTGTTTCTAGCACAAAGCTCCTAAAACCCTTGGAATTTCCTGAGTGATAAGAGGGTCTTTTGTTGTTCATAATGAGTCCCTTTCCTGCACACCTGAATTTACCTTACTGGGATGCCTTATCCTGTCGCCCCCAGATTGCTTCATGATGAGAGCTGGTCATGAACCAAGTACATGATCGGAAGGTTAAAACTTTTTCACCACCCCTCAACCTCTGAGGAAGAGATGGGACCTGGAGATTTTATTTAATCATCATTGACCAGTGATATACTCAGTCCCACCTACAATATGGAACTAGGATAGCAAATCCAAAATGAAAAGGCTAAGGAATTGAGGGGGGTGTGAGCCCATCCTCATGCTGGGAGGGAGGCTAACCCCAATTCCATGAGGACTGAGGCAACCATGATCAGGACCCTTCTATACCTCACCGAACGTTCCTCTTCATCTAACTGCTCATTAGTGTTGTTTACAATAAACAGCACTAGTATAAATAGTACTTTCCCACGTTCTGGAGTCATTTGACCAGATGATTGAACCTGAGGAGCGATCATGAGAATCCCAACACTCTAGTGGCCTGGGTAGAAGTGTGGGCAATTTGGGAGCCCACCTATGGCTGTTATCTGAAGTTGGGACAATCATATGGGATGATGCTGTTATCCTGTGGGTTCTCCACAAACTCTGCATAGTTAGTGTCAGAAATGAACTGAAGTGCTTTGCACTCCATTGATGTCGGGGAGTTGGAGAGCTGGTAGTTGTTAGAAAAAACACCAAGCGCACATTCCAATTCCAGCATCTTTCCAACTCCACTGCTGCCATTCCAGTCCAACTCATGATGCTAATCTTGCTGGACTGCCTGCCTAACAGGCGCTTCACTAGCCTTTTCCTTCCTCTCTTGTCCTACACCACAGTGAGAACTCAAACGACAAAAGTTTTTCAAAACACAAATTATCATGTATCACTCCTCCGCTTAAACTCTCCAGTAGCTTTTACGACGCTCAGCATAAAACCCAAGCAGCTTACTCTGGCTCTCAAGGCCCTGTGACCTGGCCCCTGCCTGCTTAGGGAACCTCATGTTTGACCACAGCCCCTTATTCATCAAGTCCTCTCTATGCTGGCCTCCTTCCTAGTTTTCCACTTAACAAATCTCCAGTCTTTCTCTGGCCTGGAGACTTTTGTGTTCATTGCTGTCCTGGTCCAGCATCCCAACACTGTCTTCAGCATGCTAATCTGAGGAATAGTTCAGAAGTCAGCTCAGAGACCCCCTCCTGGACCACCTCTTCAAGGACAGAGGTTCACCATGCCAGCAGCCTGGTCTTCTGCTCTGCGCATCCTTATCAACATCTGGCACACTTCCTGTTTATTCATCTCTGCTGTCTGATTACATTCACTGGAACACAACCTCCATGAGAAATAGGACATGGTCTGCCTCATCCCGCACCCCAACCCGAGGATCCAAAACAGAACCTCACCCACCCAGCTGATTGCTGAATATTTCAAGACCAAGAGGTTGAAGACCTGGGGTTCACCCCAGACTGACCAAGAACTGAATTAATTTCCCAGAGACCTGCAATGACTCTCTGCAGATCCTCTGCTTAGCGTCTGACTGGTGATAGTGTCTCATGCTGAGAGTGAAAGTATTTCAAGGGTTTGCTCCCTGAAAGGGCTGTTTATTAGAGCATCAGCAACTATAAACAACTTGTAAGCAGCCAAACAAGAGGGCCAGAACCAAACAAGGTCTCTGGCAAATTTCCTCACTCAGTGCCATGCTTTCAACACTGTTCCCATGAAAACCATTCATTCTGCCAGGCAGTTGGCCTCCCATCTCCTTGGGCATTAATTGCTCTGCCTGGTGGACCATGCAGAAAACACACCGCTCTCAACATGACATAAGGGAAGGCAGGGAGGGGGCCTGGCTTTTCAAAAGTACAATGAGTTCCAGTAAGAAAACAGAAAAATTTTCCAAGAGAGAATGCTTCCCAGTGGCAATGAAAGCCCTGTCTGAAACCAGAATGGGACTTTAGCCATGTAGCCTCGATATTCTCCAGGAAACAAGGCCCTGGAAGCTCCAAGGAGAAACAAAGATTCATGGTAACTCTTGGCATTGAAATCTTAAAGGCTTTTTCCCTGCAGAGACAGCCCTGGATGGCCATCCATAGGATCTGTTTCCTGTTAAAAAACTAAAAGCAAGGCAGGTGTGATGCGGTGGCATGCACCTGTAGTCACAGCTACTCAGGAGAGGAATCAGGAGGATCTTTGAGCCCTAGAGTTCAAGACCAACCTGGAGAAATAGAGAGACCCTGACTCATAATTGAAGACACAAAGAAAGAAAGGAAGAAGGGAAGGAAGGGAGGGAGGGAGGGAGGGAGAGAGGAAGGAAGGAAGGAAGGAAAGAGAGAGAAAGAAAGAAAAGAAAAGAAAGAGAGAAAGAAAGAAGGAAAAGAAAGATACAGTTGGTGCATAGCAATGTTTAAAAGAGCAGTCTCCATATAAATATGACCAGCAGTTAAGGTTAATGATTAACTGCACATTCTTTCCTCTGCCATAATAACCCATCTCACAAGGGACATCTCAAATTTCCAAACACAGTTTGTACTTAAAACCTTAAAATGGAAATAACCTTTTATCCAGTATTCCACAACCAGAAATCCATCTTGAAACGAAACAGTAAGGAAATACAGACAAGAGGGTATTTTCCAGGATGTTCAAAATAATGAAAAGTTATGAACAACCTAAATATCCATCTTTAGGGAAACAAAAAAGAAAAATTATTGAAGGTACCTATGGTAGACTGTTACATAGTCATTTAAAATCATATTTATGGGGAACTTATAAAAGCACACTTGTGTTTTAAAAGAATTCCACTGTGCTTCCAAAAGGTTCATAGCAGCATTGGCTAATCCAAAAGAATTCCAGAGTTTCTTCCTATCCTATCTTTTTTTCTTTTTTTCTTTTTTGAAATTGGAGATATTGCCAAATGGTGGTGCTGAAACAAGGGAAGTTGCTTGGAGAGGCATATAATTCACATGTAAATCTATAGCCATAGGAAAAAAGAACGCTCCTGTTCTTGGAAGAAAGAAACCATGGCAAGGCCTGAGTTTTGTACGCTCCCTCCTAGCATGTGCTGAGCCTGTACTTTCAAACTGTTTCTTAAGCAGCTGCAAAGCAGCTGTTGCAGCCTCCTGAGATAGGTAGAGAGGAGAAGAAATGAAAATGAGACAAAAAATCCACAGAGATTTCCACACCACCCAGACCATAGGAGGTGTGGTGCTATTTAACATTACAGAGGCAATCTTAAAGAAAGCCCTATCTGGCTTGGAAAATGCTTCAGAAAGTTAGTTGGGTCCTCCTGGTCCTGTGTGTGAGTCAGTGGGACTGATTTAAATCCCTTGCAGGTGAAGGAGAATGCTGGGGAGAAGGGATAAGTTAGCAGCTTCCTAGGTGAAAGAAGAGAAGAAGGCTGTACGCTGAAGGACTCTCAGAGACAGAAAAAAAAAATGAGAGAGAGAGAGAAAAAAAAAATCTCATCAACCTCCCAAAGGACCACCCAAAAGCCATTTCCTAGACTTCCTGTAATAAAGGCAAACAAGCTTTGCCAAGATGGCAAAGTTGGGGAAACATCTTTATGGAGTTTGGGAACCTAGATGATCTTTAGGAAGGCCTTACAAGGTAGGGACATAGTTGAAATAGGCCAGAATTTATGACTTCACAATGGTGGATCGAGTGACACAGTGAAGTGAGGATTTTGAAGAATAAGCTGTTAGGGAAAACAATTAACTGTTTTGGTGGTTTATGATCTTGTCTTCAAGGGACAGGGATTTCCTGGGCCAAGTACAAAGATTTTTGTTTGTTCACTGAGCTTTAGGGGTAGTTGGGAATGTTAGTTAACTTACAGACAGAAAAGTATGCATGACTCCAATATTGCTTAATACAGAGATGGGGAATTATATCGGTTTTTAGTCCTGGAAGGATTTCAATTAAACTGGTGGCTGTGTAATTGACACCTTTCTCTGCATCTCCCTAGGTAGCTTGGTAACATCTACATTGCTCACAAATGCTTGTAGAGTGCTTTCTTTGATGGCCCTAAGTCAGGGTGTGTGCCTTGTTTCTAGGTTTGTGTAGTCCTCAGAGATATATGTTTGAGCATATAATGATTCTTTTGAGAATGTGGAACCTGAGACATAATAGAGAGGGAAGAAGGATCCACAAAGTTTGAGTAAGTTGGGTTCCTTGAAACACTGAGAGATCTAAATTGTACCTCTGGAGGGCAGTTAGGAATGTGGATGAGATGCCTCAGGGAAATGAGAGAAGACAGATTACAGCAGCCAGTACATCTCAAGCATGTCCCACAGGCCCTGCCCTGTGCTACATGGTCACAGGCGAGATTTCTACTAGCGTTGAGATGGCAGGAAAAGCAGGCAGGCAGAGACCTCTCCCAGGAGAAATCCTACTCCTTCACAACGTGCAAGGTGTGAGGACATGTGGAAAAATGTCTGTACTTTTCCAAGGGCACCTTCCAGCCTGCACGGTGGGGCTTACCTGGGCCCAACTTGCTCTCTTGCTTTCTACCCTCCTGGCATACTCCTGCCCATGCCTGGTGTCCCTGCCCTGTTTTTGCTGGGACTTCCTGCCAGGCAAGGCCTCTGGGAGCCAGATCTCTAGCTCCCTGCTGCAGATCTCAGCTCCCCTGAGTAGGGGCTTCCTACCTGCTTCCCCCAGGATGAGGCCAACGTCTTCCACACTCTTCAGGGTAAGGTAGCTACAACACAAGCAAACACCTTTCTTTGGCTCATTTTGAAGGTTCCCAGTATAATTCCATGTGTTGTTATTGTCTTAAAATTCTCTCTTCTTATTCTTCTTCTTCACAAACAGGAAAAAACATCTGAAAAGTTGGGACTGGGAAATTCTTTTCCTAATGATGAGAAGATTATTCCCTAAAATGATTTTGTTCTTAGGGGCTCTTAAATTTCATTCTGTAAAGAATCAGCAGACCCGAGAAAGAATAACTGGTAAGAGAAAAGTGTTGTCAGTAAGCACTATGCTGGAGGGGTAACATCAACAGAAAGAGTAGGGAACAAGGTCAGATTCAAAGCCATCAAACTTAATTGTGAGGAAAGACATCAGGACCTTCAACAGAAAGTGGTCAATGTGCTTTGCGTGACCCAAATCACCCCAAATCATCCCTCTAATCCTGCCATGCCTTGACCTAGTTTTTAACTTCTTACAGATCATCATATGTCAGAATCCTCAAATTCCACCATTAACTCAAGAAAGCAAAATAAATCTTTCGGTGAGTAATAAAACTGTGGGTTTAGTGACACTCATGATCATTTGCAAAACCACATATTGTACCATGAACACACAAAAGTCACATTCAAGACATACTTGTCAGTTTTCTGCTCTCTGTCACAAAATGGCTTGTTTTTCCCAAAGATTGAATATTTGTGGCTACATTTCCAGAATGAGGCTGATAAACTCTGTACTCAGCACCTTCCCAAATAGATGTCTATCAGCTGCCATTATCAGAAGGTTTGTTCATCAGTCCCTACCATAAACATCCGTGCTGTTCTCCACTTTAGTATCCTTTGCAGAAACCAAGCCACAGCCCTCAGCTATTGTTTGTTTTGAAACCAAGGCCAGTTTCTGCATCCCTTTTTAAGGTACTGAAATTTTACACAGGCATCCTTACCACGTTTCGTCTCTGTCCTGGCAAATGCTCTCAACCCCCTGTTCATAGATGATTCGCTGCAGAGACCTGTATCTTTCTGGTCAGTCATGATTTTAGCGTTGTCATTAAGACTGTTTCTGTTGCGAAAAGCTCAACACTAAGGCATATTTGGCAATTAATGTTTTCAAGGTTGAATCTCACAGACAAATAATTTTATAAAATGGCACTAATTCAATGAACCCTACATTTAATACACCATGAAAGAGGCTTTACAGATCATTTTCTGTTCCCAGTAAAATAGATATCGGTTCTGTACAAATAACTCCACAGTGGCAGAGCTAAATGATTTCTTTTGTTGATGAGATGAAGCAATGTCATAAAGGTAACTGATTTTTAACAGAATACATTTCAAGTTCAATAATGAAAATGGATGAGACGGACAAAGGAAATATTAGTGTGGTTTTTCACTCAAGGTTCTCTAGAGAAAAAGAACCGATAGGATGTACTTACATGTGAATGTATATACACATATAAATGTATACATGTACTTTTTTAAAAATTTACTTTAAGGAATTAGCCTACTTAACTCAGGCAGGATTTCTATGTTAGAGACGGGAGGCCAAAATTCTTTATCCAGAAAACTGCAACTGATTACACGAGGCCCACCCATAGTATTTTTAAATTAATCTCCTTTACTTAAAGTCAACTGGTTGCATTTATTAATCACATCTAAAATATAGTTTCTAAGCAATCCCTAGACTAGTGTTTGATTAAATAACTAAGTGATATAGCCTAGGAAAGTTGATACACAAAACAGTCACAGTGTGACAGTCCTTATGAATCCATAGTATTATTACAAGTCCAGTATTCAACAGCAAAGACTTCCTCAGAATGGGCATGACATGAACAAGACATTGAGCACCTAGCTGCTACTGGGCAAGAGGTCATCTAATGACAGAAATGGACCGTCATGGAATTGCATAAATATACCTGTAGTATAGCCATACATGCTGTGGAGAGACACACCGTTAGGTCCGAAACCCAGCACTACTCAATCATTGCTTTCAGCCTTTTGTGCATTTTTCTAATCAAAACTAGTCAGTGTTTGTCTTAATTAAATCATACCACATTGATGAAAAGTGTTAAAAAATCTCAAATTATACAGATTTAAATTTTACCCAAGAGATGCAAGTTTTCTGTTGTCAGGGTAGAAGGTTATTTTTAACTTGATGGCAATAGCAAAAATAATGTTGAAACAAATTCTGGTTCATCAACTTATTAAATATTCTTCCTGGCTTTCCTAGTGGTTTTACCATATTAAAATGCTATAATTAAGAAGAGGGAAAGGAATGAAAAGGAAGTTGCTAAAATGCATAGAATCACTTTTATTCTAACTTCTCTCTTTCTTTTATATTCTCGTTTCACTTCTTCTTTACTCGTTTATGTCTAAAAAATTACATTGTCCTTGCACTATTAGAACTGACAGAGCCAAGTCTCCCTAACCTGCACACCCGTCGTTAGTGTAGCGTTAGTCTTGACAGCTAAGATACGGAACTAGAGTAGGTGCCCATCAACAGATGCATGGATAAAAAAAATCGGGACAAATATACACAATGAGGGAATCTAAAGCAAAAAAGAAAAACAAAATCATGTTATTTACAGGAAAATGCATGGAACTAGAAGACATCACGTTAAGCAAAATGAACCAGACACACAAAGACAAGTATTGCACATTTTTTCTCATATGTAGAAATTTTTTAAAGTTACCTGAAAATAGAGGAGGGATTCTAAGGGAAGGGGACCAGGAGAAAAGGGATGAGGGGCAGGCAAGGTAGGAGGGGGCAGCAGGGGCAGTGAACATGGTCAAAGCACCATTGTGTATGTCAGTAACACCCTGAAACCCATTAATGTATGCAATTAATATGTGTTAATAATTATAATGACTTTTTAAAAAAAAGAAAACTTCTGAGGGCCAATGTGTTTCATTTTCAAAGGAAATCCCTTATTCTGAGCTCTACAGTAATTACTGTATGTCAAGTTGGTTGGCAGCAGCGCCCGGTAGCCTGACCCAGCGCCAATCCAGATGTGGTCATGAAAGTGCACGTGGCTGGGGCTAACACTCAACTCAGCAGATGACGCACATGATGTGAGTGGCCTCATCCAATCAGGCCCAGGCCAGAGGAGCCAAGACTGTGGTTTCCCAATCTTCTCCTCAAAATCCTGCAAGCCTGCAGCCCATAAACCTTGCCTGAGGTTCCAGCCTGATGCCCTACAGAAGGCAGACTCAGGCTGCAGCATCAGCTGTTAGCTGAATTTCTAGCCAGCCAGTCTGCCTCCTGACGTCGGGCAGGCTGGCTTCGAGAATGGTGAGCTAGTTCCAATCCATCATTGCAAAGATGAGTGTGCGTGTGTGTGTGTGTGTGTTTACTATTTTTCTGGTGAACCTTGAGCAATACACAGTTTCTTCCTTGATTTTCACATATGTATTTTAGATAACAAATACAATTTCTTATAACAAGTCTTCATTTACATAGTTCTTTTTCCATTAACTAGGTCATTTATTTCAGTGGTGTGCTGTCCCTTAAGTTTTAAGCTGAGATTCAGGGATGATTTTGTTTACTTTGGCCCCTTGGGAAGCCACATACCTGCTCACTTGTCGACTGCAGAAGGCAAGACTAGCTACACTCTGATCGCCTCCCAAATTGTTTCTTTACTGCCCAGAGCTTGTTAGTGAATGGACACTGGCCAGGCTACGTGGATGCCAGGTGTTCAACATGGAAGCCGTGTGCTCGTACCTGGAAGGGACACAGATTTGCTGTGGTCTAACTAGGAAACCAAAACAATATGGCACCTGGGGGCTGTCCGCTGTGACTGCTACGGATCATTCCATTGTTATGCCTTCTTAGTGCCCCCTCCGTGGGGCTATTCAATTGATTGCCATTTGCCTAATTAACAGTCTGAGAATAACCATGGTTGAGGATCAGAGAAAAAGCAGAGCAGACATTTAATGATATGAACGTGAGTCTCTTATGGGGCTGCTTTATTGATAAGGCTTTGCTCAAATGGGTAAGAGTTGCCTTGTTGCTAAGGTAACCTGCCTTCAGGAATAGCAGATCTATTTATCATTCCAGCAAGTGGCCTCTCGATTTAATAAAAAGAAAAAGTAAATATAGCTGCAGAGCCATATCAGAAAGAAAATATCAAAATAAAACCCAGAATGGCAACATATAATGCTGGGATGGTGGGTGTTGGGTTTGAAGATTGGAATTAAATGTGTTGTTTTCCCCGAAAAAAGCCAGCTCTGGGATACTACACCAGATACGTAAGTATCATATGATTTTTTCCCACTCTCTTCTGCCTCTCTGATCGTATTTCTTGTCACTGACCTTGTTCTCGCCTTTCCAGCCTCCCAGGACTCTAAGCCACTTCTCAAACCTGCCACCCCAGCTCCTGTCTCAATTCTACATCTGCTGTTTTGTCTGCGTAGAAACCTCATCCACTAGACGTGCACAAGGCTCCCCCTCTCTCATCCCCCAGTCCTCCATTCAGAGACTCCTTCCCTTGCTTCTCGGAACAAACAGCCCCTGCCTTGCCCACCACCGATGCTCTCTATCCTGTTACCCTATTGAATTTTTTCAGAGCATTTATCACCACGTGGTGTTAATCCTGCACTTAGGGTTCATCCTCGGCCTCCTTGCGGGAGTGAAAGCTCCGTGAAGAGCAGAGCGTGCCTGTCTCGCCACTGCTGTGTCCTGGGCATCTTAAACAGTGCCTTGCTGCTTCTACACATGAATCATTTGCTAATGAAAGAAGTTTTGTTCCCAATCTTTAAAACTCCAGTTAAGAAGATAAAATGTAGATAGCAGATTCCAGCAGAGGTCACATAAGATTAGGTGGTGGAGCGAGCAGAAAGCTTTTCTTTCCAGGGTTCAGCAGTAGCTGCAGGCTCAGGCTGGTGTGCAGCAGCTGGGCCCAGCTGGACACCGCCGGACACACACTCCTCCAGAGCTGGCACCAGGCTGCTGCAGCGCCTGACCTCTGAAAAGACCCCTCCCCATCCTGCCCCTCCAACCATCTCAACAAGTTTGCAGTCTTCACTCCCGCGGTAAGAGCCTCTGTGCTGGAAATGTCTTTTATTTTTCTGACTGACCACAAGCTGAGAGCCACCTACTTCTTATCATACCAGTTCTAGCCTTCGTTAATTACTATGCCCAATTAAGTACAAATTTAATTCCTGTTCTTTGATTTATAGTCTCAGTTCTGAACCTTGTCTGGCAGGGAGGAAAGCTACACAGTAACCATGCTCAAGAAAGTTCCGCGTCAATTGTTTCCTCCGCCATCACTCATCTACTGTCTGTCTGAACTCCCAAATCATATATGGTACAGGTGGTACTCCACGGTTTTGTACTTGATTCCATACTGCCATATCTTAATTCCCAGTTTGCCCTTAAATACGATTTCCACTCTCCAGTTTGATTTTAGGTCCAGATGGCAAGCCTTGGAGCTTTTACTTTTATCTCTGGCAATACCTATGAAGGTTTGGGCCTTTGGTCGGTAATCAGTGTGTACACACATGTCAGTTTCGCTTGAGAGGAATAAGAGGAGTAGTTCTCACACCCGTGAGGATGAGCAATGCTATGGCCAGTCATGGATGCAGCATCGTGTTTTTCTGATCTGTCATAAATCACTCCAAACCTTACTAATTACAGTGTTGAAGGCACTGGGGAGAAATAAAGGTATGAAAAAGGTATGTTAGCACAGAAGAATGGATTTTGCATGAAAAACTGAAAACTATTATTTCAGTTCAGCAAAGATGAGTTGACTAATAAGAGCCTGACAGCTATTTTTAGCCAAGTTTCAGGGCTCTGAAAATTGCCCTAGTATCAGTAGAGGTTGTCCAAACTGACAACCTACTTCAGCTCCGCTGTTTTGAGTAGTAATCCTGACTTTTGCCTACTTTTTCATTTGTTATTTCCTAGCAGAGGCAAATTTGTGATTTGATACCAATAATCAATCTCATGATTGTAAGTATTATTTTTAATGCATAGTTGACTCTAATACATAGTTAATTCAATTAAATAGGTTTGGACCAAAAGAAAGGAAGGATCTATAGAGATGCAAATGGAGCTATGCAAGCGAGGTATCGCTTGAGAATTTAGGAACAGACTGCCACAATGACACCCTGGACCTTCAAGGTAAGACCATCTAAATTATGAACTAGAAAACATGATGTGGAAATGTTGAAGTGTGAACCATGCACGATTCTAAGCCTGTATCAAAATGCAGAGAAGGGCCAGGGATTTAGCTCAGTGGTTTCACCTCCTGATGTGCAAGCACAAGTACCCGAGTTCAATCCTCAGTACCAAAAAAAAAAAAAAAGTGCAGAGAGAGAAGCTGGGGAGAACATCACACACGACCAAGCTGACATCAGAAAGGCCCTTGCAGCACCCCAGGCAGGACTCCAACCAGAACTCATCTGTTACCCAGTGAGCAAAAACAGAGTCACCACCTTCTTAGTACTAAGAAAGCCCTGAATAAGCTACTAATTTGGAACTGGGAAATAGCAGGTGAGGAAGTGAAAAGCAAAGATTTTATTTTTAGATCCCAGAAAATATTAGGGTGGGTTTTCAGCTGAGGCATCAATGCTTTATTCCCTAGGTACAGCCGCTTTCATGGCAGCCTTTACTCCCTGATGCCTGCCTGTAACTTAGTCTTGGTTACACCAACCAAATCCAATGATTCTTCTTGTGATGCACTACTCTACTTAGGGCTGTTACTGGCAAACAAGAGTAAATTGGCTAATTAGCAGAAAAGAGGTCCCATAAAGGTTAGGAATCTTCAAATGGGTCAGAGAATGAGTTCATAAGGCAGCATGCCCATGAATAAACCCTAAGTCACACCATCTAATGGCCCACAGGCCACTGCCACTCTCCCAAAGCAAACGCCCAGGCACCCAGCTCATTTGCAAGGCCAACCACACTTTTGACTTCTGCTGTCAGTCACATGAAAACTAAACTAAGGCCCTGCTTCCTTTGGTTGCTCTTTCTAAACCAAAGGGCACATCCCTTGTATGACTGAGATCCCTTGTCCTTGCTTAGGTGCAATGCATGTCACCGTGCTGACCCATGTTGGTGCCAGAGGTAGAGGGAAAATCTGTAATGTTAATTCTGCCTTTAGTTAAAGTTCTCTCCTTTTTTGAACTTTGCATCTTTTATTCCTTAAAAAAATACTATTTATCTTACTGAGTCTGGGCTGCTCCTCTGAATCTGTCTGCTGGCATGAAAGCCTCCCTCACTCAACCTGATCACAACCCTAGCAAGCAAGGCTGAGAGGGTGCTGCATACAGAATGGCTGCCAGAGATGTCCTTGTCCTAATTCCCACAGCAAAGCGGGCCTTGCCGAGGTGATTAAGGTTCTGGAGATGGGGAGATCACCCAGCATCATCCAGGCACCCTTCGCTAAGCACAGGTGTCCTCCTAGGAAGGAGGGAGAGAGCAGCAAGAGAGGACAGCGGTGGCAGAGGCAGAAAACAGAGAGATTCAAGGACTCCGCGCTACCAGGTGCGACCATAAGGAACCAGGCCACACACTCAGGCGCATTGGCAGTCTTTCAAAACTGCAAAAGGCAGGCAACAGACCCCAAGGCTACTTGAGGGAACCAAACCCCTCCATCGCCTTGACTTTCAGCCCAGAGGGACAGATTTAGACATCTGAGCTCCAGAACTCTGAGAGGGAACATCGGTGATTTTTAAGCCACTAAGTTCAGGGTGACATTTTACAGCAGCAACAGGAAATGAACACAGTTGTGAAATTCTACAGTTAGCAGAAGAGTTTTCCAAATTGGGAGGCAGTCAGAAAGCATGGCCGTTGCCCTTCACCTAATCCCTTTACATTTTCTATCTATATTTTTACCTTTTCACTCAGACCCCAATACTGAGGTGCCCTGTGGTTCTCATAATCCGGCTACAGACAAGCACCCTTTCTAGGTAAGGACGCATTCTCTGCTTGGCCTCTAGCCATCGGTTCACAGGTATCTTGAATCATTTTATGCGCATGTGTTAAATTTTCCTAGATCAATTTTCACTTGTTAGGGGACAGGAATCCTGCCATCTACTGCTTGGCAAATGTGCAGGACCAAAGCACAGACACTAAGCCTTACTGCTACAGCAGCTCTTCTCATTTTTTCACTACAGAAAAATGAACATGAATTTATTTTAAATGGTTGTAATCTAATATAGGTTTCCTTACTGGAATAAAAATGGTAACTGCAATGCTGACTTCAATCATTTACCTAGTGCTTGATCTTTCCATGAAAACCTAAAATGTTGTGATGTTATAAAAGATAATACCTTGTTCCTTGGGGGAAAAATTGTTCTCTCCAGGATAAATAGAGTACACTATGCTTTCAGCAGCTAGTTGAAGGCTACATTTGTGAACTTAATAGGTAAAAGATGAACATTAACATAAATACAGAGCACATTTCCTTAGTGGGTTGGAATTCAAAATTCATTTTATCATAGTAGCGATGTGATTGTTAACGTATAATAATCGTTGTGATCTCATTGTAGCAACAGAGAGAAAACGCTGTCTTTGTAGAGTGTGTGTATGAATTCCACCTCAATTAGGGATGAGGTCTGTCCGGAGGAAACTGAAGAGCTTCCCACAACATGGCTTACAGCAGCACAATTCACAACAGCTACACCTTCAAAGTGGCCTGTATGTCCAGCAACAGATGAGGGGATAAAGAAAATGTGGTATTTACACATAACAGAGTACAGCTCTGCCACTAAAAAGGGTAAACTTGGGTTATTTGTAGGAAAAATGGATGCACCATGAGACCATAAAGTTAAGTGAAATAAATCAGACACACAAGCTTGAATATTACATAGTTTCTCTTATATGAAAAACCCAAATTATAAATAAAGAGCAGAATAAAAGATAGATAACAGGAAGTAGGGAGATAGATCTTCCTCAAATGGGAAGGAGATGAAGAAATGGAGTGAAGGGGGAGAAGAGACGGAAAGGGGATGAAAAAAGGAATTAAGATGTGTTGTGTACATGCACCAGCTCCACACAGAATATAAACATTATGTACTGCAAACATGTAAAAAAAATAAAAAAGGAGGAAACAAAGTACAGTGAGAAAAAAGGCTAAGAAATGTGAGGTGGGGTTCAGGGCTAACTGAGGGAAAAGGTGTCCTCATGGTGAGTGAGAACTGACTCAGAAAAAATAAATAATATCAAGAAACAAAATTTTCACTAAGTTTAATAATACACACTCATTCCTTTGGTGTGGGTAGTCACAGGGGTGGTAAGGTGCGTAGGTGTTACATCCCACATCAAACCTGGCAAAAGTAAATATAGATCGTGTGCAAGATCCACCACCCCTCAGAGTTGCTCTCTGTTACAACCAGGTTCGGGAAGAACAAATAAGAATCTGGGCTCCAAGGCCCACTGGAAATTGGTTTCTCATTTCTGAGTGTGGAGCCCTGCATCACGTGCTGAGTTGGTCTCAAATTGTTCCTGCGTTTCTGAGATCTCCAGTAAAGACTTTCACTCAAGGAAGAAAAAACCGAATCTAGAATCATGCTAATAAAAAAGGTCCATGAACACACCCACTCACTTCTAAATATATGATTCTGAACTACTTGTCTGGAACACAACTCTAGAGAAGGAAATCCTAGTGCTCTAGAATTATGCAAAGACTTAGCCCTGAAAAGAAATGTTATTTCCCCATGGACAAGTGTGACCCCTAATGTATGTGAAAGTAAACAAAATTTGAAAACTGAAGACACACAAGCTGAAATAGCTTATGGTTCCTCTTGTATGAGAAACGCAAAACACAAACGAAGAGCAAAGTAAAGGACAGATCATGGAATTAGGGAGTTAGAACTTTTGCAAAATGAGAGGGGGACCAACACATTGAGCGAGGGAGGGAGGGAGGCAGGAAGAGAAGGGGATGAGAAAAGAATTAAGGAGTGTTGTGTACATGGCCCCCCCATGAGGACTGCGATCACTATGCGCTAGGAACATATACTAAGAAACAAGAGAAATTAGGGGGAAAAAAGAATCTCCCAGTATCTTGCTCTTGAAATTCCCAGCTTCTCAAGCTCTTACAGAGAAGCCAACTAGTTTATGGTATTTTATCACAAGGCCTAATGGCCTGAGAAGTATGTGCACATCTGTATAAACTATTTGCCCATGCATATGTGTACACTAGCATGTTAGAATATTTGCTCCTCTGCACTAAGATCTTCCCCACACGTCCTCTGGACCATGTGCTTTGCATTCAAGCCACTGGCCTGGCCTGATATAATTCCCTTGAAATTGATCTCTTGGCTTCCATTCTTGTTTCCTATAATCCATTTTCCATGGAGTAAAATCAAATTAGATCATGCCAGTCCTCCGCTTAAACTCTCCAGTGGCTTTTCTTTACACTTAAAATCTGAAGTTCTTCCCTTGGCCTAGGAAGGCCTCTATGGGCTAGGCCCTGCCCCCTTCTCTGACCCACTGTCTGAGCTCTCGTCTCTGACCCTCATCACAAGGACCTTCTACCTGTCTTCCACTGTGCATGAAAAGCTCATGCCCAACTCAGGGCCTCGGACCAACGCTTCTCCCCAGCCTGAATGCACCTCAGTCCTCACGGACCTAACTCCTTCTGGCCATACCGACAGTGCAAAGCAGCCATCCTAAGACTTTCTTCACGAGTACTGAGGTACTGACCCAGTCCTGTTACAGCCCATCCTATGGATACGCGCTCAGCCGGGCGGCTAACTGCACCTGGTGTTATATTTTCATTTATGGTCT
This sequence comes from Heterocephalus glaber, assembly GCF_000247695.1. The sequence continues at coordinate 14,065,305 of NW_004624751.1, read as the reverse complement.
TGTAAAAGGAGAGAACTTACCCATCACATTTACTCTGGTACTTGGCTGCCCATAGGCCCTCAGAAGTATTTGCTGAATAAATGAATTAATACAGTAATTTATTAATAGAAGTTTGACAAACTATTGCTTTAGAGTCAATTGAACTGAGCAGGATACAGTTGCATGAAGCCTGCTTCCACTTAGGTCCTTTTCACGAACAACCTATGTGGGGGCGGGGGGGAGCAGATGACTTTATAAAAATAGCCTGATCGTGGATCAGATTTCTTTGAAACACCTACAAGCAAGGAGTTTGAGGCTAACAAGAGGATCACAGGTTTCCAAAAATAATCTTCCCTTTAAAAACGGGCAACCTGCCATGCTTTGTAACAGAGCTCCAAAACCCTGTACCTGAGCCCTTTCTAGGAAACCTCAGTGCCTTGCATCTTATTCAACAGTGGCTAATTAGCTGTGCTCTAAAAACGCCCTAAAGTAAATAAGAGGTGTATCTGATTTGAAATGTATCCAAACATTGTCATTCAGTGGAGATAATTCCCCAGTAAAGGATATCACATTTAAGCAAGAAAAGCTGAACTCTTCTCTGCTCCTGAACAAGATAGTCAAGAGAAGGAAAAGTTAATTTGTATATTTCGTTTGAAGGGAATTAGGTTCTGAGGCAATCAGCCTTATAGAATGCCAACATGCAGACAAATTGTTGAAATAGGCACATAAATATTCTTAGAGAGTCCAACATCTGTCTCTACGTTGTCACTTTGCAGACACAATTCCTGTTCAAACACATGAATACCTGTGGTATAAAGGGAAATGAGAATTTAGTGTCAAAATCAGCTGTAGGCAACACTTTGCATTAGACAGAAGTTGAGGTCCCCATCCCTAATCTTACACACACACACACACACACACACACACACACACACATACAGAGGCACACATACACACCCATGTGCATGCCTGATCCAGTTAAAAATCCAAGAAAGAATTTAGGATTTATTCATATTTCAATATGAATTTACATCTGGGTCCTACATTCTCGAGAAATATTTTAGCTTTCTCATCTTTTAACTATAGAAAAAAATATTTTGTCTCTGACAAAGGCATCTTGCTGTCACGTGTGGAGCTGAGGATTGCAGGGCTCCTATTTGGAGTTAGAAACTTATCTCTTTCCTGAAATCACACCATTTGCATAGCTACTTACTCACTCCGAATGTGTCATGCTGGAAAAACAGCTCTCGTCACCCAGAAGAGTCCTGTCCCTGTTCTCTGGCTGGATGGAACCACGAGCAGAAACACCGGCTCGGGAACTTCCGCCTGCCTGCCGTCTGAAGCAAACACACCCACACCTCGCCCACCTTCTCTTCTCCCAGCAGCTCAGACAATGCTGCTGAGTCAGTATCAATTTCTCAATTATTCATTCCCACTGTACTTCAGTGAAAACAAAGACATTCCTATCCCTCTTGCTTTCTCACATTTTCCTTCAAAAGAAAGATCTTGTCAGAAACTATTGTGACTTGTTAGAAATCTACGCCTAACACAGCCTAGATGGAATTTCTGCAAGGAATTGGCATTCTGAAGAAGCACCCTAGACAGAACTGGTAGATCTAACTCCATCAAAGAAGAAGAGCAAAGAACCCAACTTTGAAAAGCAAAAACAAATGATTCCTGGCCTCACGCAACCTGCAGGCTCCCCGCATTCGCTCTGTGCTCTCTTATCATGCACAGCGGTTTGCAAGCAGGGTGGTCCTTCAGTGGGGGGAGGTTTCACGCCTGCAGATGAGCTTCTGAGCCCCTTGGCCCTGCCTCCCTTTGATCACCACACCTTAACAAGGGAATCGTGGTTTTATTTTTGGTTTTATAAATCCAGCACCTGCTCCCGTGTCTGCCACAAGATCATTGCTTGTGGGTTGGACAAAGGAGCAGAGACACACCCATCAGGCTAGAAATCCACCTAGACCCTTCCCAGCCCTTCCTTTAAATTTTAAAATTTAGAGCTACACACAAGTGTTGCCTTCTACTGAAAGATGTAGACCAAGCACTGTCAGAGCCATGTGAAATGGCAATTGACCAATCAATACAGAGAGGAACAGAAATGAGAAGTGGATGAAGGATGCTGGTGGGATTTGTGTCTTCCATCCCACTGTGTCTGCATTTTTGCCCTTCCTTTAGCTACACAAGCCTTCCAGGAAATTCCTTTTTCCTAAGTTGCAGTTGAGTTGAATTTATATAGTTTGTCATGAGAAAAACATTCTAAATACCCTAGCAGGTGTTCTGTTTTCTCAATCTTATCATAAAGATCTTGAAGAGAATACCTCACAACCTGCCATTTTAGTGACTTCCATAGTACTCACCAAGGCCTTTGGTACACTAAAGCTGCTTGGTCAGTATATGGATGCTTTCTTGATAAAGTGCTCAAAGCCTCTCCTGTTTCTTATTCAAATAAAACGGATGTAGATAAATATGGGAATGGGAAAGCAATGGACAACCGAACTAGGGTGACACTCTCGTGGTGGCTGGCCTCCAAATTGATCCCCAGAGACACCCCCACCTCCTGATATCCCTAACTTTCATAGTCTCTCAGGAGAACTTAACAGTTCATGGCAGACTAAAGGTAGCAAAGCAACAAAGGAACCTTAACAGCGTCTTTCTGCCCCTTTTATCTTATCCAGGCGACCAGGATTAGGGTGGTGCCAAACCAATCAGGGCACTGGTTTAGTGATCACACACCCTTAATCCCAGCACCACACACTCTAGATTCAGCCACCTCTGAAAAGCCCTATGACTGCATGAGGCTTTGGGGGGACATGTAGACAGAAGCCATAACAGTCTTCCTCTATTGTACCAAGGTTGGTCTGTGTGACAAATAACATGCATGATGTAAAAGACTGAGGCTTCCACCTTAGGGTTACTGTAGCTCATTGGCCCTCTTCTTGGAATATCTCTGATCTGAAGGAAGCCAGCTGGCACTTTGCGAGCGTCCCTATGAAGGAGGCCACTGGGCAAGGAACTGAACTCTCTGAGAACAGCAGTGAGGAACGGGAGTCTGCTGACAACCCCATAAGTGAGCTAGGACTGGATTCTTCAGTCCCAGTCTAGGCTGGAGATGGCTGCAGCCCAACCGACATCTTCACCTTAGCACAAACCCTGAACCAGAACCGGCAGCTAAGCCTCTTTTAGAACTCCCACCCAGAGGAACTGTGCAATCACAAGAGTCACCAACGGTGATGACAGCTCCTCTGTTTCCAAAATCCGTCAAGGATCAGAAGGGTCCAAGGAGTCGATGCAGCATGTGGGTGTTCCATGGCATTGGTTCACAGGGTTGATAAAGGGAGCAGAAAGCGAAACAAACAAAACAACAGGATGAACATGTTCTGTGATGAACAAAAGAATTGGGATTGACAGGAGCCAGAGATCCTCACAGTGAGTGCAAAGGAAAGAACTATGAGTGTCATTTCTGCTACAAGGAAAACAAGGGCTTTAGAGACAGAAATCATTGCCAAAGTGAAGGCCTCAGAGGTCTCAGCCACTCAAGTTGGCAAGTATCTAAACCCCAGAAGTGTATGGCAATCAAGCATAGGAGGACACTTCATCTTCAGGTACCAGTAGTTTGCTCTGAACGCCATTGAACTTTGTACTGGGTACATGGGACTCTGTGTCTACCAAAAACCACAGCAGGAAGTTAAGAAATATAATCAGTGTGTCACTTACTGCCGGGAGAGAGATTGGAGACTTCCAAGGCTGTCCTTTAACATTTTTTCAGGAATTTACATTCCCCACCTTCTAGAATCTGACACGTGTTGGATTGTGAATGGCTACAGGAGATGAGGCCCAGCTGCAGAAGTGAGTCATGAGTACGTGACCTCAGGGTCATATCTGATCTCTGGCCCCTTCTCTTGAGCTCTTACCTTACGCTATTCTTCCCAGATGCCATGAGCTGGGAACATTGTCTGCCCCACACCCTTCTAGCCTTGAAGCCAGCGGCCCATGGATGGGAACCGTGAGCCAAAATAAAACTCTCCTCCTCTAAGTTATGGGTGTCGGGTATTTTGTCCCAGCAGCAAGAAAGCTGGGACAAACCTTACATCCCCCTATTTGTTCATCACAGACACTCTGGCTGCTCTCAGACAGGACCCTTTCCTTTTGATGTTTTCCTCATGCAGATCATCTGTCACTTCTGTCTCGACTTCTCAAACATTCTGTATTCTCCTAGTCATGGCTCTGATCATTCAGGAAATTGACCAGCTATCTAGCCTGAACCAGTTTTTCCATTCTCTAAAAACCTGTAATATTTTGAATTTAAACCACAGAATTTGCTGCTTGCTTATGTATTGTATCATTAACTCTTCCACAAAATGCTTTGCTTTCTCCAAAGACTGTAAGTTATGCAGTTATTTCATTGTATCAAAGTCAATCCTTTCCACAGCCAACGACCTTCAAAGTCACCTCTGGTGCCTTTTAAATAGCTTTCTTTAAAAAATACTGATTTCAAATTGCCATGCCAGATCTATTGACTCAGAATTTGGGGGAGTGAGGTTAGAAGAACACCAGGCTAACAAGCTCCTCCGGTGATTGCTATGCAGCTCAGCCTGCCCGGCTCCAAGGAGTGGTGATGGCTACATCATTAAATGTTTCCACAAGCAGTTTCTGACCAACTGAACTGATTCTTCCAATATATCCCACTGGTCTCCTTGGAAGTAATGCTACAAAAACAGGGGAAAAAAAAATACAGGCCTACCAAAAACTCTAATGTATAAAATTGATTTAATTTTTTCTTGACACATCTACAGTAGATGAATACTTTTTTAATGAAGCAAGTAGAATAAAATGTTAATGATATGATCCAGGATGCATGGGTGTTTACTTAAAATTCTTTCAAATTAGCTGTATATTTAAATTTTTATTATTACATAATGAACAAAAATTGAAAAAAATCCTTTATATACAAAATACCTAGCCAACCCAAATTTATTCTTCATTCTTATCCTTCCTTTCTGCTTCCTTTGTCCTTCTTACTCTTGCCTATAGTCACTAAAAAATTCTTGAAGAAGCATTTGTCATCAAGAATAGGTCTGTTAGACCTGAGCTTCATTGTGTGTTTTGTGAAGAAAATATTTTAATTATGCAAAACATCAACTCTAATATGGGTTGTAAATACTGCTTTAGATACTTCAGTAAGACAGTGAATCTACACAAAGGGACATTTCAAAGTATTTAATGGCTTCAGTGAAAGATTAAATGTATAACTATTATATACATATATATACTTCAAACTATTCAACATTATTTAAGCATAATTACCCCCCAAAGGATAAACTATGACAATAGTAGATATATTTTGATAGATAATTAAATTTAATATGAGACAAGTAGTTATCTATCGATCTAAAATGAAATCTGTTCTTCTGCCAAATCAATGAGTACAACTCATGGGCTTAAAATGGACATACTAAGAGAGAGCAATCTATCAAAACAAATAAATACTGCATGATATCAGATAAACACTGTGTGAGATCTATTTAATTTGAAGTCCTATCTTTAAGAACAGTGAGAAAAAGTATAAAGAAATTCTCTGAGGAGAGTTTAACATGCTGTCTTGATTATGCTTATGGGTAGATCAAGTTAGTGATCATGTCACTGCTGTATTAGGCAAGCTTCTCAAGAGAGCTGAGGGCAATGGTTTACACATATGTAGATACTTAGAAAGAGATCTAGTCTGAGGGATTAGCTCATGAGACCATGGAGGCTGAGAAGTGCGTGTTCTGCCACCTGTGACCTGGAGGCCCAAGAAAGCTCATGGTACCTGTCTAGTCCAACGGAAGGCCCAAAGATTGGAGTCCCGTGGTGTAAGTGCTCATTAGAGTGTACAGGCCCACAGGACAAATGTACAAGGACAGAAGTCAGATGTCCTGACTTAATAAGAAGAAGCGAATTCATTCTGTTTAAAATGTTTAATTGGGAGACATTAGGGTAGAATGTCTCTTGTACTTTAAGTTCCTACATAAGCCTATATTATAGTTTATATCTGGATGTCCCCCCAAAGCCTCATGCTCTAATAGGTGAGGATTTGAGGAGGTGTTTGGATCATGGGGGTGTGATGCTCAGCAGTGGATTAATCCACTGATCAGTTTATAGCTAAATGTGATGTGAGGAGGTGAAGCCTGGTTGGAGGAGGTGGTCACTGAGGGCGTGGCCTGGAAGGGTCTAGCTCCCTCCTCCTCCCTTGATCACTCTCTCCTTTCTGTTCATTTTTTTTTTTTTTTTTTTTTTTTTTTTTTTTTGGTGCCAGGGATCGAACTCGGGTCCTTGCACTTGCTAGTCAAGTGGCAGAACCACTGAGCTAAATCCCCAGCCCTATCACTCTCTGCTTTCTGCCATGCCACCCTGACTAGAGCCAGCCAAGACTATGGACCCAAACCTCTACAAACTATGACCTAAAATAAATGCTTTCTCCTCAGACTTGTGGGTGTCAAATATTGTGTCTCAGAAGAGAAAAAACTGAGACAGCCCAACATAAATAATAAAGTAAAACCAGAGACTTTTCCAATGAGAAATCCCTTACCAACTTCCAACCAGGGTCTTTCCACTCCACCTAATCATATATACTTTCATCTTCTTACTCCTGTGTAAGCCCAGGGTGCTGCGGTGCTGCCCTCTGTAGCTGCCTGACACCTGAATGGTCTTGTGCTCAAATAAACTCCAACGATTTATTTTGTCTAAAGTTTTTTTTTTACCAACTCTTTCTCTACCTTTTTATTCTATCTGTGCCATCAACAGTTAGATGGCCCCACCCACACTAGTGAGGACAACCTTCCTTCCTCAGTACCCCCGTCCAATGTTAGTCTTTCCTGAAACACCATCACTGACACACCCAGAAATAATATCTTGCCAACTATCCAGGTGTCCTATAGTCCAGTCAAGTTGATACAGAAAATTAATCAAGATGATCAGACAATGCATAGAGAAGAATCAAAGATATGCCCTCAACTGAATGTTAGCAGTCATGTTTTCTCAACTTCACTTAGAAGATGGTTTTGACATTCGTAACTTGCAAGAAAAAATTATGAAATAATGTATCCAGGAGTTTCCCTATATTCACATAAAAATTAACATTAATAGCTGTAGTGTTCCTCTCCACCACATCTGCTCCTGACTGCCCCAGTTCATATGCCAACGAGGTTTCCCTGGAAATGGCTCTAATACGCAAAGATTTTTCCCTATGAAACTTTCACCAATACTTTCCCACCGACAATGAGGTCATTCACAATTCCTCAAATTCACAATTCCTCACCTTCTTACCTCTCTACTTTTAGTCTTAACACCCTCCCTGCCCAATACTCCCTCCTCACCTCCCCTTCATTTGTACCCCAACCTGTGCCTGTCAGGCCTCCCAGAAGCGCTCCTCCCATATGAAGCCTTCCAGACCACTTCATTCCAGAGTCGCCTCTCCCCATCCGGAATTTCTCTGATGCAAATGATGCACAATACTTATCTAGAAACATGAGATTTCTCTCTCCTATTAATGTAAATCATCACTTACTTACTGGTGATTCATCTTATCAATTATCTTGTACCCTTTTGGAAAAGATTTGTCTTATATTTCTTTGTGAGCCCAGCAAGTCCTTACAACTGGGAGAAAATAATGTATAATTTTTTGTTGATTGTTGTTATTTTATGGAAGAAAAAAACTAGGAGTATTTACTTATCTGTCAGAAGTTTACTGTTCAAGCTACTATTTCGGTACCAAGTCACTTCATCTTTTCAGCATTCTATGAGATCAGATTTTTTATAATCTCCATTTTTCAAGTCAAGAGAATAAGATATGTTGATTACATTGAACATGGCCTTACAGCTAATAAGTGGATTACCCAGGAGTCAAAGTAAGGTCGTGCATGTCACAGGTGAGGACAGTGTGTTTCTTTTTGATGAGTTTTTAACTCCCACACAACAAATATTTCAGGCATGCTGTCATCTGATAAACCTACTGATTTTCAAAAAGAAGCTCCTCCTTGAAAGAAAAATTGTTCTGGACATCACAGAGCCATCCCAGCCCCCACCACCCCGAGGGTTGAGTTCTGGCTTCTTTTGAGTCCTGGCAACTCTGCCCCACCTGAAAATCTGGTTCAACTGAAAATGATCTTATCAACTTTGTTTCTAAACCTTAGGGCAAACACACATACTTAGGTGCTACCTGTGCCCATCTAAGTTTGTGATAAAAATAAATAAATAAAAATGTCATTGTTAACAAAAGGTAAGCAGAAAACTTCAACTTTATGATAATAGATATTTTTAAAATATATATACAATTACATAAGTCAAAGAACTTTGACTTACTAAGACCAACTGCCAAGATAACTACAACATTAAAAAAGAAGCAAATATTTACTCAGTCAACAAATAGCTGCATATCCCCTCCAATAACTGATTTAAATAGCAAAAACTCCAGAGTTAACGATTTCTGTTCATCTTGCTTTGACCTCCCTCCTAAAATGCACTCTAAGAACTTAAAATATTCCAAAAAGCATAATAGTGACCATTAACCACATCCATCTTAAAGATAGGGTTATTTTAGTCTCTAGAAAACCATATAAGAAAGGAAAACAAATAGTAACCATAAATATATGGCTACAGAAAGGTCTCTATAAAGTAAGCTGCGTTAAATGAATTGGTCTCTCCAGTTCTCCTTTAGGAGCTATCTAGGACATGCGTAACTTATAAGAGAATTAATTATGAGATAATGTATCCAGGAGTTTCCCTATATTCACACAAAAATTAACATTAATAGCTGTAGTGTTCCTCTCCACCACACTACTTCTAACTGCTCCAGTTAATTAAAGCTTACACAGTGGCTTTAGCCTTGGGTCATGTACCACACTATCGCCCTCCATAGTCTGAGATATTGTGCTGACAGTTTTATTTCCCTGGTGAACTGAAAAGATTGAACCAAAGAATGCAAAACAAGTGGTCCTCGCTTTCCCCACAGTCTGTCCTTGGATGAAGATTTAACTGTTCTCAGGCTGGATGGAAAGTAATTAAGAAGCTGTAAAATGGCAGCATTTAACAGAATATTGGTCAAAGTGATGACTTGGGGAGGGGTCTTGAGACATAATCTCAGAGAGACAGTTTTAAGTTTGTGCTTAATTTATGCGTTATGTTGTTCCAGTTTCCTGGATGGTTTAAGTGATGGCAAAGCTGCATCAGGGAGGGAGGGAGGAGGGAGACAGTTAGGGCTGCTGATGACCACAATTGTCACACTTTGTTCTCAGTGGTCATAGCAAGATGGAACAGCAAGCCTTTAAAGTCAGGTCAATATCTAAAATTTAAGGAGAAAGTCAGAAAAGATCGTGTCTGCAACAGAATCTAAGAATTAAATGGAAAAGGTGGTGAGGGTATTATAGATAGATGAGCAAGGTAGAAATATTGTAGGCAGTCAGATAGGGCTTGGTCCTCGAGAAGGTCAGGACAAAGGAGAAACACACTATGGTGGTGACCAGAGACACATCGGCTAAAAACCAGGGCTCACAATGAAGACCAGATGACCATACTTGTATACATCCTCCAAGAACAAACACTGGGCCTAATGAAGTCTAGCTAGACATCAACCATCCTGTTGGGTGACCAGAGACCTCTGGACCCACCACTCCCTAGGTGATTCTTTGTTCTTTCCATCCACGCTTGTTACATGGCTCGTTTCCCAATTGGACCACCATTACCTAAGTGACTGTACCTGTAACCTTACTGGATGATCATAGCTGTGGCCCACCTTGTACCCACATGGGTTCCGCCCCATAAAACTCATCTGTAAAGTGGGGTCCCAGGCTCCCCACTCGGGACCCCTCCTGCCCCTCAGGAGCTTTCCTATCAATAGATATCTTTCCACTATTAAACTCCTTTGTTCCTAGGACTCATTCTTTGATCTCTAGAGAATAAGAACTTGGAGTATCATACAGTCAACAGGTTGGGAGATATAATATTTCATATTTCATCTCCGGTATTATTTCCTGTAACAAGGTGAGGAGAGAATGACAGATTAACCATATATCTGCGAGGAACCAATTTAGAGGTCCTTTTTAAGGATGGTACCAATAATATAATTTCCAGTTTATTATATTATATAATAATATAATTTCCAATTTTACCTTCCAGTTCTAAACAATAATATCAGCTATCTCGTGTCCAAGGTACAATGAGCATGGGAATTTCAACTGTTTCATGCCCAGGCATTATGAACTGACATGAATCAATGTGCTGCTCCACTACTACCAAATTCTTCTGGTTGAAATTGAGGAGTATGCCAAAAAGAATGGCTGCTATCAAGAAATCAACCAATAACAAATACTGGCGGGATTGTGGGGAAAAAGGAACACTGCTCCACTGCTGGATGGAGTGTAGACTGGTGCAACCACTGTGGAAATCAATATGGAGATACCTCAAAGAACTAGGACTAGAAGTCCCATTTGACCCAGCTATTCCCCTGCTGGGTATCTTCCCAAAAGAATTAAAAGAATCATACCACAGTGATATGTGCACACCCATGTTTATAGCGGCACAGTTTGTAATAGCTAAAACTTGGAAACAGCGCAATTGCTCATCAACTGGTGACTGAATAAAGACAATGTGTTTTTTTTAATTAAATGAAGTACTACTCAGCCATAAAGAATGAAAAACTAGAGACATTTATAGCTAAGTGGATGCACACTGAGGCCATACTCTTAAGTGAAATAAATAGGACACACATGTAAATACCAAATAGTTTCTCTAGTGTGAGAAACTGAAAGTATAAATGAGGATCAAGATTACCATTTCTATAATAGATAATGTGAAATAGGGAAAAGAGGTCTGAAGAGGAAGGGGAAGGGGAAGTGGGAGGTGTTGGGGAAAGGAATAAATATGAGAAAAGGAGAAAATGGAAACAAAGTCTGTAAATAAGGAGAGGTGGAGGGATGAAGGCAGGCCAGGGGAATGGGGGAAAAATAACCAAGATACACCACATAAAGGTACAAATTCCCAATGATGAATGTCAGCATATTGTATACCTAAAATGTACCGATAAAATTAATGAATTTTTTAAAACGGGGAGTACACATAGTAATATATTAGTAATATGTAGTAAAATATTCAGTTTATCATCCTTTGGGACACACGATCAAATTGTGTTTCCTGTCACCCCCACGCTGGATTGATCCTGTAACTAGCCCTAGCCACAGAGTTATGAGGAACCTTAATCACCAACCCCCACCTGCCAGCCCCATGCCCTGTAGGCAGTGATGCCTCAGATCACTGTCAGCCTGGGTACTAACGTGACATCAACCCCTACGCAGAGCAGGGCCTCCAGCCGACCCACGGTGCACATGTGGTACGAGCAAGTAATAAACCTTTGCTGCTTCAAGCAACTGCAAAATCTGCCCAGTGGATCTCAAAGAATGGCCCCAACCGACAGCATCATAGTCAGCTGGAAGCTTGTGAGGCATGCAAGTTCTCAACCTCCCATCCAAATCCCACTGGTTCAGAAGCTACAGGATTGAGACCCCGGGTTTTCACTAGCTCTCCTGGGTGACACTGGTACCTGCTAAAGCCAGAGAACCAAGAACCTACTAACACAGCCTTTGGGGTTCAGGTCTATAAGTCTCTTCTCCCAATGCCATTATGAAGAAAGCAAGCCATACTCCAATTTCTGACAAAGGTAGACATATATAGACATATACTAGCAAGCAGGCACAAAACAGTCATGACACTCTCATAGCTCAAGAAAGGTTTCTCTCTAGCACTCTGACCAGTACTAGGCATAAAATTTCACTGTTAAGCAGAAGAAAGGACATTTTGCAGACATGAATTTTCAGGTCCTGTTAAGTGCTAGCATCCTTCATGAAGCAGAGAGATGTGGAACTAATATGATTCTAGACCTTGAGCCCTTATCAGTCCCCTGGGCTTCCTCGGTCCTATACTAAAAGGTAATGGAAACCATCCCCCATTTCTAACCAATCACTGAACTTGAAAACCACTCACGTTGCCACTGAAAAATTACTATATACCTCTCTGTTGCTAATTAATAGATCTCTTAAGTAATGGAAGAGATAGTTCCTCATTGTGATACTTCAAATGCCATCTATTCACCCCAGAATGAGGATTCTGACTAATGGATTTCTATTGCCCCTAAGGTGTGGAGGAAATTTAACTTTAACACAGATGTATCACATCATTTGTGCACAAGGAAATACTATTAGACCCACAGTTCACAGTTTCCATGGCAATTAGAGGAGAATCAAGAATCTGAATTTGTCAGGGTATCAAACACAAGAATTGCTCAGAAAACGGTTCTAACAGCCAGAGCTGCCTGTCTGAGTAGAAATATCTGCAGATTACAAAACACAATTTGTCAAGTTACTGGTTTCTTTGCCATATCCATTGATATAATTCTGCACCCACCATCCAGCTCTTATTATTTGGTCTCTTCATAACAGCTACTACCCTGGCAGAAGAAAATGTCCTATGTACATAAGTCATTGCAATTATCCTAGCACCACCAATATGTTCTTAAATCAGCATATTGTGAGTTTAGCTAGTGTGGGAGACTGAATAATGCTCTGTCACACACACGTACATCAAAAGTCTTAATCCCAGAACCTGTGAATCTGCTGTCTTACAGGGCAAAAAGGATTTTGAAGATGTGACTTTGAAAAAGATCTTGAGATAGGGAAATTATCTTGTATTGTCTGGTTGGGCTCAACATTATCCCAAGAATCTTAAGAGAAGGAGCCAGGAGAGTCAGAGGCGGGGAAGAATGGAGATAAGATGATGGAAGCAAAGGTCGGACAGAGAGCGTTTGAAGAGGCTGCAAGGCTGCGCTGCTCACTTTGAAGATGAGGAAGCGGCGTCGAGCCAAGGGACACAGGAGCCTGGAAGAGCTGGAAGAGCCAGAAGACAAATCTTCCCTTGGAGTTACCAAGAGCTGGCCCTGCTGACTCTTCGACTTTAGCTCAGTGAGATTCATTTTGGATTTATAGTCTCTAGAACTGTAAAATAAGAAATGGCTACTAGTTTGGTGTTAATTTTGTTATAGTTATGGCAATTGGTTATTGCAGAAACTAATACTAATGCAGTTAATGTGATTCATTTTTCCAGAATTGATGAAATTGAGCCCTGGGATTATGATGAGTCTCTCTCTCTCTCTCTCTCTCTCTCTCTCTCTCTCTCTCTCTCTCTCTCTCTCATCATGATTATCCTCACAGCTTAAGAATTGAAAGTAGAGAGTCTTTCTTGAATTTATGACTTGCTTTGAGTGTTCAGCTATGACATAAGAATACATCATTTCTGTACAGTTTACCCATCTTGTGTTTTCAATTACCTTCAACCAAAAAAAAAAAAAAAAAAAAACTCCAGAATTTTTAAATCTAGCCAAATCAGATGTAACACATTTCATTCACTAAACCTCCCCTATTTAACCCATAGGAAAGTATCTCTGTGTCTCCAGAGTTGTGTAAGTTCTAACAAGTTAATGATCCATTTGTCCTGCCCATTGTAAGGTCTGAAGTCACAGATCAGGAAGAGGGAAGGGAATGGATTGCAACAAGAGACAAAATAGCCACAGAAAGAAATAAGAAGTAAAAGTAAGACAGAGCTCTAAAAAACAAACTTCATGATTTAAGAAGAGAAAGCAAGAAAGCAAGAAAGCAAGAAAGCAAGCAAGCAAGCAAGCAAGCAAGCAAGAAAGAAAGAAAGAAAGAAAGAAAGAAAGAAAGAAAGAAAGGAGGGAGGGAGGGAGGGAGGGAGCTGCAGCCTGGGCCACTGTAGTAGAGAATCAATGAGACCTCCCCACCTCAGCGGTCTGCACATTCAGACACTAAATAACAGTGCTATCCAGGGTTCCTTGGGATGAGCCTCAGGCTGGGGACATAGCAGAGTGGTAAAGCTCTTGCCTAGTGTGTCTCAGGCCCTGGGTTCAATCCCCAGGTTGTCATTCTAACATTGGCTTGTGGTCTTTATAAAATCTTAATAAGGAAGAGAAGCAGCATGTAAAACAATTAATTACATGTCTTGGAGCTTAAATGGGCACAGTCTCTTAACGATTCATTTCATAGGAAGGCTCTCATTCCCTAACCATGTCACATAAATGTAGTGTTAAAATATTATTAAATTAACCCCATGCCAATTGGTAATGTGGAGAAATCAGAACTTCTTTTTCTCCCGTTTTTGAATCTCAAGAGTTGCAAGACTGAGGAAATTCTAGCACTGAGTGCAAGAACCCCTTCAACACATCATCTCCTTTTGGGGTGTTGGCACCAGCTCCCAGGAGGTGATTTGCAAATGCAATATTGTCTGCAGGATATTATGCATCCTCAAATCTGGAGGCTTTACCTGGCAAATTCTGTAAACATGCTCTGAACCTGCCCAGGGAAGGGAGCATAAAGGTGAAACCAAAACATTGCACTCATCAACTTTCATTTCCTGGGGCACTCAAGGCTTGGCATGGGGTGCACAAGATGAGCTCACCATGACAGGGTGCATCTGTCAGAGCTCACCTAAAGTTAGCTTCCAAAAAGTCACTTTAAAAGTTTAGCCTTAAGCATTGACTTCCTTTCCAAATGAAACTGAGGCCAATTTATATGATCCCACAGGTTTAAAGATGACCTAAGCCCTCTGGAACAAGAAAACAAAGTCATATTTTTGGCATATGCAGACTTCCACCATCCCCATCTCTGATTTTCCTTAGGGAAGGATTGAATCCTGGAACTGGCATGATGATCATCACTGCAGTCACAGACTCTAGTGTGCTGGGGGGTATTTAGTACTTCCTGGGACCTCTGTTGGAGGAATTAATTGGGAAACAAGGCACTGCAATAAACCAGAGTGGAAAGACCTGTCAGACACCATGCAGGCAATTCTGCGGCTTGGGATTTCATCATCAAGTTTCTCATCTCCATGTTCCAGGTATTATATGCTTGCAATTCAGTTGCAGAATATGGAAGGAATTCTGTGATCAGAATCATGGAAAAAATTAAGTTCATGAACCAAGGAACAAGTGTATTATTTTACTGAGTGTATCCAATAAAACCTATTCAAGGAGAGAGAAGCTCAGCTGGTCCCAGAACCCGGAAGGAAGCTCCCCGCCTCCATCCCAGGCTCCTAGGGCAGAGAAGCTGAGCCAGCCCCAAAACCAGGAAGGAAGCTCCCCCTCTGCCATCCCAAGCTCCTAGGGCAGAGAAGGTGAGCTGCGTGGGGGCCAGAGGCAACCCCTCCCCCGTGGAAATGAGAAAACACATAAACAAGCCTCAAAAACAGAGATCCAGATCACCTACAGCAACCCAAGGGGAAACGAGATGGAACACTCTGATACTCAACCACCTGGACTCTCTGAACTGACAACAAAAGAGGATCTGGGGAAAATGAAATCAGAAATAATTACTCAGATAACAGTAAAGATTTTGCTCATGGTGCAAGACATGATTAATAAATCTAGAGAGGACACAGATAAAAAAATA
>NW_004624751.1:13998067-14043893 GCF_000247695.1 Heterocephalus glaber | reverse complement strand
CTCTTCTTATTAAAAAGCTTCTTCACAGCAAGAGAAACCACCAACAGTGTGAAGAAATAACCCACAGTGTGGGAAAAAATTTTCATCTGCTGTTCCTCAGACAAAGGTCTACTATCTCAAATCTATAAAGAACTTAAAAATATTAGACCTCCCAAATTTAAAGACCCAATCTGAAAATGGGCATATGAAATGAACAGACATTTCTCAGACAAAGAAGTAGAAATAGCAAGTAAACATATGAAAAACTGTTCAATATCACTGGTCATTTGAGAAATGCAAATGAAATCAGCACTGAGATTCCACCTCCCCCCAGAAAGAATGGCTGCTATTAGAAAATCAACCAATAACAAATGCTGATGGAGTTGTGGGGAAAGAGGAATTCTGCTCCCCTGCTGGTGGGAGTGTAGACTGGTGCAACCACTGTGGAAATCAGTATGGTGATACCTCAAAAAACTAGGATTGGAACTCCCATTTGACCCAGCTATTCCCCTGCTAGGTATCTTCCCCAGAGAATTAAAAGAATCATACCATAGTGATATATGTGCACCCATGTTTATAGTGGCACAGTTTGTGATAGCTAAAACTTGGAAGCAGCCCATTTGTCCATCAACTGGAGACTAGATAAAGGAAATGTGGAGTTTTTTTATAAAATGGAGTACTACTCAGCCATAAAAAATGAGAAATTAGAGACATTTACAGCTAAATGGATGCACATTGAGGCCATACTCTTAAGTGAAATAAACAGGACAAACATGTGTAAATATCCAATAGTTTCTCTAGTGTAAGAAGCTAAAAATGTAAATAAGGACTAAAAGGTAGAATAGATAATGTGAAATAGTAAGAAAAGGAGCAAAAGGAAAAGGGAAGGGGAGGTGGAGGGGAAAGGAAAGAAATGAATGGAATTAATATGAGAAAATGAAAAATGGAAACAAAGTCTTTGTAAATAGTGAGGGATGGAGAGGTTGAAGGGAGGACAGGGGAATGGGGAAAAAAATAAGAATGAGAAGAGATTATGTAAAGGTGCAAATTTCCAATGATGAATGTCATTATATTGTATACCTTGAATGTACCAATAAAATTAATCAAAAAAAAGAAAAAAGTTCTAAATGTTTCCCAGCCATCATATTCAAAGCAAAATATGAGTAAAAATCAAAAAATCATCCTGGTATGGAGGTAAGTGGGATTTTCTTACATCATTTCTAGCCAGGCTTAGTGACTCTTCACTGTAACTTCACTCTGTAGAACCCCTTGTGGGTCTTTCCCTCTGCAACCAGGAGCTCAGGACCCTGAGAAGATACCTGTGAATATGATCAACATAGTTTCTGCCCTCAAACAGCAGAGAAACTGATCAAAAGAGGAAATGACAATAAAAGGTGAAAGCCGCATATGGAGGCACATGCCCGTAATCCCAGCACTCTGAGAGCTGCGGCTGCAAATTCAAGCCCAGAATGGGCACCCTGGTGACTTAGCAAGACACTGTCTCAAAATTTAAAAAAAAAAAAAATTTGTAAGGCCTCGGGATGTAGCTCAGTATGAAGGCTGTAGAATTAATCCTCAGTACCAGAAAATAAAATAAATGTGAGATGTACTCCTTAAATTTACCCAAATTCCACATTCATCTTACTAGACTAGCTTCTGTGGGGATTTGAGTTTGTAAACTTATGAGAAAAAACATCAAACTTTCTCTGCATCATCCTTTTAGGCATTTGAGTCCCCGCTGCAGGAACAAGCCCATCATGATATTCATAGACGTATAAACGTTATCCCTTTCCCCACAGAAGGCTCCTCTGTTGCGGTTAATGTGCAAAAAGATCATGAGCAAAAGGGTTAGATAGACATTTCACCAGTGAAAGTATACACTGAAAAGAGGTTCAACAACATCAGTCACGAGGGAAGAGCAAACACAAATCCCAGTAAAACACTGCTTCACACTACTTAAAAGGCTGTACGAGCAAATGCTGAGAAGGACCAGAGAGACTGGAAGTCTCACACATTAATGATGGATGTAAACGGATGCAGCCACTTTGAGAATCAGTTTGGCTGCTTCTTTAAAAAGGTTAATGAGGTGACTATACGACCCAGAGATTCTACTCTTAAGAATTTCTCCAAAAGAAATAAAACCATATGTTCATGTGAATGTGAATAGCAGCATTATTCATTAAGGCCATTGGAAAGCAATGCCACTGACCATCAGTTGGTGAATGAAAAGCAAACTCGGTCTAGCCACATAGTGGAATACTCTTCAGGACTATAAATAAATGAAGTATGAATAGATACTACATCATGCAGGAACCTCAGCTCCTAAGCGAAAGAAGTATTTATTTGATTCCATTTTATGCAAGTCCAGAAGAAGCAAATCTGTAAAGATTGGATGCCTGGGGCTGGGGGTAAGAACAGAGTGACCACAAATAGACACACAAGATCTATGGAGAATATGAAAAATGTTCTAAAATTGGACTATGTTGGGCTGGTGATTTAGCTCAGTGGTTTCGCTGCCTGCTGCACAAGTGCAAGGACCTGAGTTTGATCCCCGGTACCAAAACAAATAAATAAATAAATAAATAAATAAAATTGGACTATGTTGATGATCTTATAATTCCAAATTTATTAAAAATTGTTTAATTATGTATTTCAACAAATTTCATGGAATGTAAATTACCACTATTTATTTCTTTATAGATAACATAAATTAATGTATTAATATATTATGTACAAGACAAAAATTACCCAAAAGTAAATTTTAAAGAAGATTTCAAACATGTAAATAGACAATATTTGAGTACAAAAGTATTGATTTGACTGCCAGGTTTTTTAGAAAAAAGGAAGATAGAAGTTAGAATTAATGAGCAAAGTAAATTCCTGAATACTCAACATATGAATGTAGGAAACTGCCAAGATTAACTGTGGATTCTCTTATGCACAGACCACCCATGCAACGTAAGCCCTCAGAGCATTCATCAAATTGAAAATCCTGTTCAAGGTGATGTTGTGTTTGCATGTGGAGCAATGGACATCAGTCAAAATAAACCCAGCTGTTCTAAGGATGGCAAATATTCGGCAGCATGGGATTGCAGATGCTGGTAATAATAATGTCAAGAACGGGACAGAGGAAGGAAAATGGGAAAAATGATTCATATGAAGATGAAACTTCCTCTACAACAATATGATGTGCCTCCCAGGAGCATGGATTTAGTCATAACACTCTGGGTAACCACGTATGGTGACCACAGAGCGAATTATAGGAAGGACTGCAGCAAGTTTATAGGGAGCTATCACTGGTATTAAAACATGAAAATATTTTCTTTTAAGATCATTATACATGATGTATTCACCATTGCTATTCGCTAATTTTTTGTTGTGAAAAATTAACTTTTCATAGAACAGCTTTTATATTTTTCTTTATGAATATCTACTTGTATTACACTAAAATATTTTTTTTTAATTTTTTAAAAACTTGAAATAAGTTTGCCTCATCTGTCGGTGTTCATCCTTGGCCTTTTCCCGGAGGTTTCACATTATTAAAATAATGATTTCTGGTGGGTTTGATTTTGACAATGTGATAGCTGCAGGGAATGGGTACAAATAATTAATTAATATGAACAAAACAGAAGGGTTCTTTTCTGCAAGTTGTAGGAGATAAAGTTGGATGGGGAATTTTGGGTGAGTCCCTAAAGGACTTCGGACAAAGTGATGGGGTTTGGTCTTCAGTCATCACGAGGCGCGCAGCATCCCTGAGAACTAGGCAATCTGAGCTAGGTGGGTTTTAGGCGGGGTTGACGGGGTCACACACCACACGCCATTGGTCCAGGCTGGCCTGAAACTCAGGGCCATCCTCCTGCCCCAGCCTCCCAAGCGTGGGGACTATAGGTGTGCACCACCACACCCAGCTCTCATCAGTTTTTTTAAAGTGGTCAAAATCACATTACTTTGGCAAACAGGACTTCTTTCTTATCCAGATTTGAGGAATTCTCTAAGGAAGACTCAAAAAATAATTTAAAAGTCCATGAAGTGGGCTGGAGATTTAGCTCAGTGGTGCCGATGCCTGCCTCACAAGCACAATGTCCTCAGTTCAATGCCTGGTACCAAAAAAAAATCCATGAAGTCCATATGCAGTGACTGAACTTGAGTGTGTTGTAGTTTACAAGGGTCTTCAGACACTGACAAAACCAAGGCTATGTTTTCTACAGGAGGCTGATATATAAATATTCTGGAAACCATGCCTGTAACTGAAATAGACATGACAATCTCAGCATCTCTGAGAAAGAGAGGCAGAAAAAGCCAAGTTTCCATCCAAGAAGTGCCATTGTCACTGTGGAACCAACCAGCAGGGAACATATTTGAAAATCCCTTAACATTCTGTTTTCTTACTTGAGAACAAAAAACTCAAATGTTTAGATTGCACTAGTGAAGCAAGCTAGAAAAACACACTTTGAAAAGAAAATGTGTTCTATATGACCTGGTAATAAAATTCAAACGTTCAAGATGCAATTATCTGCCAGGTTGATTCTTCTTCCTTTTCCATGCCGATGGACTTCCAGGTTGGTGGGTGGCATCAGTCACTCAGTGTGACTGAGGACTTCGGCTTCCTTCACCTGAGTGGTTTCCACAGAGCCCCCCCCCCCAAAAGTCACAAGCACCACATCATTTTCATCCCCCTTACGGAACCCCCTCCTGACCTCTGTGGGTCCACAATAAACATTCTCCTGCTCTGAAGAGCAGAGCAGAGCCGTTTCTATTTTTAATTACTAATTATTAGTTACCAAGCACAGCACTAGTTAGCGTCCTAATTTAGAATGGGTGAAGAAGACATTAGAATTCATATTAGACAATGTATTACTTCCACTGCTGCAAGAGAATGGGACATTTGTCAATTGGACAGTTACAGCCAACATCTGTCTAATGTCTTTGGTAACAGTGAAATAGAAAATCTTGTAAGTCCTCATGTCATCATTATCCTAAGCTATTTTAAGACAAGAAATCAAACTCAAGCTATGCAACTGTCTTTCCCTATAGGAGAGTCAGCTATCTTCTTCCTTAAATAATATTCCTTCTTACCATAGAGACAATTTGGTGAGATACTTCTTTCTGGCAGTATGCTTAACGTACTAGAAAGGCTGTGCCTCCAAATTCTTCTAGGCCTTCCCCTAGAAACTCTGAAAAGAAAACCAATCCAAAACTGGCTGAGTTTGGGAGGTTTTGCACTGCAGTTCAGAGGTAGAATAAAGCACTGGCCCTTTCCTAGTTCGAATTCTAATAGGAGATATTTTACCTAAAGTTGAGACTTCAAAGGTAAACAAGGAACATATCATCCAAAACAAGAGGCCAGAACCAAACCAAAACACCAACTATATATCTTTCTTGAAGTTGAAAATGGATGAACAAAAAACTCCAGCCCTTATTTTTAAGCTTTCAGTACAAATGTACACTGCCTATGTTATCTGAAACACCCCCACAGAACATTGGGTTAAAGTTGTCTCCATTTCGTGAGAACAGAAGCCAATTCATGTCCTCTCTGGAGAATATCAAGTTCAGACCAAACCTCAAATAACTCCCACTAATAAATGTCCAAAGAAAATGGGCAGCTTTCATTTGAAATTCAGGAAACATACAAAACAACATGCACCTTGGTGAGAATCAGCCAAAATAATAAATAGCTAAAAGAGACATGAGATTGTAGATATTGCAATTACCAGACAAAACTGTGTAACATAACAACTGTATTTAACAGTTTTTAAAGGACTTCCTCAAACAAAGCTTTAAAACATGAGCAGGAAAGAGGTAAATTTTAAGAAAACAAAATAAAATGAATAATAATTGAAATTAAAACTGAATAAACATGAATATTTGATAATATTCAGAACTTATCATTTTTTTATGTGTAATAATCATATCCAGTAGGAATACCTTTATTTTGAAGAGATACAATGCTAAAGTATTTATGAATCCAGGCTCATAATATCTGAAACTGATTTTCAAAAGACTCAAAAAAAGAGGAAAACGGGGAGATGCATGGATGGAATGAGAGGGATGAAGAGATGCTCAGGGTATGGACAGAGGATGGGAGTCGACAGTTCATTAAATCCAGCTGGACAGACATAGGATGCACTGTCCATTGAACTACTCTTTGAAGTTTTCTTTACCTTTAAAATGTTTCCCAAAAAAGCTGTAAAAAAGAGTGATCCATGCAAACAGAGCCCAGACCTGCTTTCTTGTCCCTCACAACACTCTTTTGCACCTCCTCCCGGCACTGCTTCCTTCACTGCCCAGACTGCTGGGTAGGAGAATGCAGTTTCCATTCTTCCCGGGTGCACTTTCAGAATCCTGTTCTCCAGCAGGGAACTGAGTTGTCAAACACAAAACTTTTACTACTACTCAGATAGGAATTCTACTGAAATGTGAGCTTTCTTCCACTCTTGGGAATTTTCATAATGCTTTTCCTTTTGCATTGTCTTTTGCTGAGTCTAGAACTCAACCCAGGCTTTTCTTGTTTACAAGAAAGATGTATGTGCACATGTACACACACACACACACACACGCAGCCCCCTCTCCTGTCCCACGACACTCAGCCACAGCCCAGCTGGCCCTGTTAGCGTCACACAGCACAGTGATGCATGCAGCAGACCACACAAATACTCCAAGACTGGCTCCTTGGAAGGAATTCAGAATTCAATGACATCTCCCCAGGGGAAAACTAAGGTAAAATTGTCCCATTCTCACATAATTAAATTAATGTGAAATTAAACCCAAAATGAAACATTCGTCTTTGTGTTAAAAGTGGTTCACTTAAGATGTCCCTGTATGATCAGCTGCCTCGGAGGCACATTATTAAATGATTTAAAAGATTAATTTGAACACAGATCATGGTTCCACTGGTTATTATGCCAGCATTAGGCAAATAAGCATTCTGCCTCAGAAAGAAGCCGAGAGGTGCAGAGTAGAGGATAAAAACAGAATCATCTTGTTTTGCCACAGGCAGTACACTTGCATTCATTTCCCTGGCTTTGGTTTGCAGCATATATATGTGTCTTTAACTCATGCAATCAGAGTGGGATAATTTTCAGGAAGTGGGAGCCTGAACTTGACAGACGTATAATCTCATCTAGAATGACAACTGCCAAGGTTCTAAACCACAAATATTCATTTCACCAA
Organism: Heterocephalus glaber; assembly: GCF_000247695.1. The sequence goes on along the minus strand of NW_004624751.1, from coordinate 14,036,744 downwards.
TTTGCAATAATCTACCATCTGCATGCCAAAGCATTTTGGACAGAAGTGAAAGCAGCAGGCCCATCTTCTACCCCACAGACTTTTCCTCTAAGAACAGATCTATAATCAAATGCTAAGAAAATACATGCCTTGAACTCTGAAACAAAAACGTGAATGCAAACTAAGCGGGAGTAATGTTCTCCCTGGGCAGATGCATGTAAATCTATTTTGTATATGAAAATGGAGGTTGATTTTGCTTCCCTGCACAACATTATGCTAAAACAAAGGTTATTAACCTCTGTGACCCTGCATTCCCCCAGCAGTTAGGAGACTATCTGTGACACAGAATAACACAAGACAGACAGGAGTAGGAGGAAGCTGGAGGAATAAAAGATGTAGAGTGGGGTCAGTACACTCTTTGTGTAGAGGAACAGATAGCAAATAATTTAGGCGTTGGGAGTAAATGGATCTTGTGGCTTCTGTTACAACTGCACTACTCTACTCTTAGAGCGTGAGAGCTGCCATAGACCACACGTCTGGCCCACATGCGTGGGTGTGGCTGCATTCCAACGACACTCTATATATAGACAGACACAGAAACTTAACTTTTTGATAATCACATCTCACAAAATAGTACTCACTTTATTTTTTAAAATTTTAAATATGAGAAACTATTCCTTGCTCATCTACTGTCCAGAATCAGACAAGTCAGACTTGCTCCAAGGACTAGAGTAGCAGACCACTGATTTAGACCATTGATTCTCAAACTTGGGCACCTGGAAAGGAAGGGAAAATCCACAGGTGCCTGGGCCCAGAGTTTCTAATCCTGCAGAGCTGGGATGAGTCTAGCCGTATGTTTTTCTTACTGCTCCCAGGGCTATTTCTGGTGCCAAGATCACACATGAACAACCATACTATCAAGAATAAGCAACATAAAAGAAGGAAGGGACAAAAGAAGTGCCCGTGTTGGACAGGATAGGTCAGCAATCATCATTTTGATGTAACTTGGGTAAAGCCTATACAAATACTGTAAAGAAATTGAGACATAGAAGATGGTAGACATGATAGAGTTTCAATAATCAATAAATATTATGTCTGCCTGTGCTGGGAAATTCCTATCCTCAGGCATCTACAGAATGGCTGTCTGCACTGCCTTCAAGTCTTTGCTCAAATGACTCTTCTCTGTGAGGCTCATTACCCCCGACCACCATTAACCCGGGAATGTGTCCTCACCACCCATATCTACCCCGTTTTCCTCATTTATTCCTTAGCAATTATCACCTCTGGGACATTATATAATTATCCTGGTTATTATGTTCATCATTAATTATTTTTGCCACCACCATCACTTCTGTCTCCTTAGAACATAAACTCCATTAGGGCAATGAAAACAGGTGAGTACATCTGTACCCCCAGTGCTGAGGCCCAGATGTGGCACCCTTTTCATTGAAATGAAAATAGAAAAAGGTATCTTTCTCTCCTTACTCCCCGACACACTTTTCCTTACTTGCATATGTTTGCAGTACATTCCCTGTGTGGAAACTGGTACAGACACATATTACATCTTAATCCTTTTTGCTTCTCCATCCTGGGGTCCCCTTCCCATCCTTTCAAAGAACCAACCATTCCATTCATTGATTCTTTGTATTGTTCTGTTCAGTCTCAGTTTCATTAGTTGCTGCTCTAATCTTTGTTTCTTCCATTAGTTTCAGCTTTGGATTGTCCTTGTTTTTCTAGAACCTTGAAATGCATCATTAGGTTATGTATTCGGGATTGCTTTATTTTTTTTATGTATACATTCACAGCTATAAATTTCCTTTTTAGAGCTGCTTTCATTGTGTTCTGGTATATTGTGCTGGTAGGTTCTGGTATGTTGTGCTTCCATTGTCATTTGATTCCAAGAATTTTTTACTTCTTCCCTGATTTCTTCAATAATGTGTTATTTAATCCCCATTTGTTTGCATAGTTTCTTTGGCTTCTTTGGCTGTTGATTTCTAGCTTCACTTCACTATGATCCAAGAGTATGCATGGGATTATTTCAATTTTTTATATTTACTTAAGCATGCTTTCTGGCCTATGGTCTATTTTAGGAAAACTCTCGTGCTGCTGAAAAAAAGGCATTCTGTTGTTGGATGAAACACTCTGCTAACATCTGCTAATGCTAAGTCTATTTGCTCAATGGTGTGGTCCAACTCCCATGTTTCTTTCTCAATTTTTTTGTTTGGTTAACCTGTCTAATTGTGAGAGTGGGGTATTCAAGTCCTCCACTATGATTGTATTGGTGTTGTTTGTCCTTTTAAGTCCAGTAGTTTTGTTTTATGAAGTTGAGTGCACTGACATTCAATACATAGACATTTATAATTGTTATCTCTCACCAATATGTAGAGGTAACCTTTATTTTGATAGGTTTTGTTTTGAAGTCTTCTGTGTCTGAAAATAAGAGATTTGCTTGTTTTCCATCCTTTCACGTTCAGTCTGCATTTCCTACACGTATGTCTCTGGTAAGCAATATATGGTTGTAGTTTGGGTTTTGGTCAATCTTCCAGTCTGTGTCTTTTGACTGAGGAACTGAGACCACTGACACTGAGAGTTATTATTGAGTCCTGCCATTGCATTATTTTCTAGTACTGATTCCTTTATGTTTTTTCCTTTGGTCTAACTACTCTTTCAGGTGTACATATGTTTTCTTTGGGCCTCTTTGGTGCTGGTAGTCTCCCTGTCTCTGTCTGGGATTCCCTTAAGTATTTTCTGCAATGATGTTTTTGGTCATGTACTTCTTTAAGGTTTCTTTGTTGTGAAAAGTCTCAGGCTATGCAATCAGGGTTGACAATTTGTGGGGGCTTGAAAAACTTCACTCCTAGATCTATTGGTCTTTAAGATTTGTGCTAAGAATCTGTGATATTCTCATAGACTTGCCCTTCTAGGTTCCTTGCTGTTGTGTAGGTACTTAAATATTCTTGAATGAAAAGATGTATACATGACACCAATGGGTTGAAATAAGAAAAGATATAATGACATCCAAGAACACAGGTACAATATTTTTCTTCTTCATGTACATCTCAGAGACTACAAGAACTTCAGGATATAATCTTCTGTAAGAATGAGCTGCAAATGTAGTCTTGAGTGTCATAATTTAGTATTAAAAAGACCATGGGGAACACTTTTATCCAGCCAATTCTTATTACAGAAGTTCATGGCCCTTAACTCTAACCCATCCCAAAATCCTAATCTCATGACCACCACAACAGAAATTTATTTCCTCACAGTTCGAGTAGTTGCAAGTCTGAGATCAGAATGCCAGCATGGTCAATGTGGTGAAGGCCACTGCCTACCTTTCACATTACTACCTCCTTCCTGTGGACTCGCATGACCTTTCCTAGGTATTTGTCAGAATCAAGCTCTCCAGTGTCTCTTGTTATAAGAGATCTAAGCCCATCATGAAGGCTCCACTCTCATAACCTCATCTAATTACTTCCCAGAGCATCATCTGCAGATTGGGGGATACAATTTCAACATTTGACTTTCGGGGGAACACAAGCATTCAGTCCGTAACAGCTACCTTTTGCTTTTCCCTCCTTCTCCCTGTAGTAGCAACTCAGTTTCAAGAGAAATCCTTCAATGAATGATGAATGTGTGATAAATGCAAACTTACATAGTATTCATACATTACAATACACCAGTATGTCATGGAGGGAATGTGGCCCCTGTAATAGTTAGTGGAACACACCTTCAACGTGATTTTGCACCTTGCAGAAAGATTCCTGTGAGTGGGAATGTTGGGGAGGAGGGCATTTTATTACTAGAGCTGAAATGCTAAGTAGCTACCAGTAATTGAGAGAGAGGAGAAAATCTATGTTTCTTTATAGTCCTGTTAAGTGTTTGTTTTGGAATTTGGTGTAAAGATTTCATGCACCACGTATGTACTGTATACTGTTTGTCATAAAATATGAATACTTTGTTCAGGGCTCACCCTCTCTTTGTCATAAAGTCCAGATAGTTGTGGCAAGGTAAGGTGGACCTCCATTAAAGAAATTCTTCAAATGTAGCAGCAACTCTAAAATTTAATTATTAACACTAGTGAGATTTACACTTCACTGATCCTACCACTTTGCAATGTACTCTTTCGGCTTGATGTCCTCTTTTCTGTATTGGTATAATTCCTGAAACTCCGGAGTCCTTCATTTAAAGTATCTCTTCATTATATTCTCAGCTACCAGAAGCCCCTTGCATCATCCATTATCCTCATTTCACACATAAGAAAACCGAGACACAGAGGAAGGGCCAGCCAGCATTCAAACTCATACTCCAGGCCCCCACTGTTTTTTGCTTTATTAAGGTTTGCTCCCCTGGTCTCCGACCATGACTGGTGATTGGTGATCACACCCTAAAGGTGTCTAACCAGGGCTGCCCCTGGTGTGGTCAACACACTGATGCCCGCGGTGACCCATTTGCCAATCCACAGCCAAGTAGGCTAAGAATGAGATTCAGCTTTTAGAAGTGTAATTTAATAGAGTGATTTTATGTCTGTTGACTCTTGTAATAAAAACTAGAGGTTGGAATTGGTACCTCTTTTTGTTTTATTTTTCTAGTAACTCGCTGAATTGCATTTTACAGAATTAACAGTCCAATATGGATTTGGAAACTAGAAAACAAAACAAAACAAAAATCTACTGGTTTTTTTTTCACAGATAATCTGTGAAACATTAATTGAAACAACTAAAACACCAACTTATTTCTTCTCGTATGCTCCAGATTCCAATTATATTGAAAGAGAATGTATTCTTCTCCTCTGTAATTATTGTCTATGACATACAACTTTTAACTTTTGACAAGGTAATTCAATCTAAAATCTTTTGAAATGCACATAATTATTAAATGTCATGCCCAAATTTGCCTCCCAGTTCTTGTTAGTCTTCTCACCTCATTCTGTGAATTCTTATCTCAATAGCAATACTTTTCAATTTCTTGAAAAATAATATTCTGACCTTTTTTTAGCAAAGTGTGCTTTATGTACCATATGTTTTCTCATCAAAATTTAAAAGTACTAATTAGAACAAATTACAAAGTACATGGTCCCATCGTGTAGTTTCACTTACCTTGGTGTTTCTCCAACTTGAGTGTGAGTTAGAATCTCCAGAGGACCCTTGTAAAACAGACCCCGAAATTATGATCCAGTAGAACAGGGGCCAAGCCTAAGAATTCACATTTCCAGCAAGCTCCACAGTAGTGCTGATCCTGTGGCAATGCTGACTTTGTTCTGAGGAGCAGTGATGTACATAACACCAAAGACACCAAATTACTTTGTGAATTCAACATATTGATGCATGCAGTTATTTTGTATGATAAATCTTTTCAAAGATTGCCTAATAACTTTTAAACATTATAAAATAGATTTAGATTAAAGCTGAAGGTATTTGAGAAAACCTGGCTTCTGAACATGACTTATGTCAATGATAAACTTCACAGATTTTCCAGCACATAGCACTTTACACATCAATCCTAAAGGATTGCTGAAGAGAAAGTTAGAAGTGACAGTGTACAGGGCCATGCCTAATTCAATAGAGCAATGGTGAATGGAGCTCATAATATGTTGAATGATGCATATTTTAATCTATTCTAGCATAATTATGTACATGAAACCAAACTATATTTCAGGAAATACTTTTTTTTTTTTTACCTTTCCTCCCTCTCAAAAGTATTAAGGAACCTCCTCACATCGTTTACAGAATCACAAAGCTTTCTTATCAGAGCTACAATTCTGAACTTTCTCTCTACTTTCTCCCTTTTCCATGCCTCCCCCAAGGAACACACCCACCTCCCTCCACCACCATCCGTCCTGGCGTCCTGGCATTGTCACCCAGCTTCAAGTTCTTAAGGAGCTGCTTTTACAACACAGGTCATTGGTAGGAAAATGGGTGCACCCTGATGCCATCATGTGAAGTGAAATCAGCCAGACACACAAGCTGAAATATCGCATGGTTTCTCTTAGATGAGACACCCAAAATGTAAAAAAAGAGCAAGATAAAAGACAGATGACAGGAAGCAGGTAAGTACAGCTTTTTGCAAAAGGGAAAGGGATCGAGAGATGGGGGAAGGGAAGGGAGGGGAAGAGAAAGGGATGAAAAAGAATTAAATGTTATGTACATGGACCCAAGAGTAATGTAATCACTATGCACTGCAAAAGTGTACTAAGAAAAAACCAAAAAATTCAAAAAAGTTGCTTTTAGACCATAGTATTGCATTTAAAACTAAAGCAAACTACTACCAAGGAGCAGTCACTTTTCTAGAAAGTACATTACTTTGTCTTTGACTTCCATAGCATATATTCAAACATCTTTACTTTTTTTGTAAAAGAATGTTCTCACCCCTGGTGAGAATGAAATTGTCAATTCACTGCTGGGAAGAATTGGCTACAAAATGGTGTAGCAAATGACCATTCTTTTTGTTTCCTATTCATTCTGTTTAAGAGTCGATGTGTTTTATAAACTGATAAAGGAGTTTCATTTACTTGGTTATTAACCTATCAGCTTCCATAGAAAGCGGGAACTTTTAGAAACACAAAAACAGTTCAACATTCTAATATACCATCAAACCCAAAATGCCAAAGTATTTTACAGAGATTTCTAGCAGTCTGCTGTTTTAGATACAGCAGTGGTCATGTGTTGAAATGCTTGAACATTAAGAAAATTGGCATTGCAGCATTGACTATCTCACATTGCTGGGCCAGATAGAGCTATTTCTTTATCCTCAGGACAGATTTCATTAAAAATAGCTTGCACCGTAAAAACATAAACAGCTCTTCCAGCAGAGTCGATTCACTTTAACACAGAAGCATGAAAAATACTTATTCAGTGTCGCTTTTGCAAAACACACAAGGGAAATTTATCAAACTCATCATTGGATGGGGCTCTCAGTATCAATCTCAGCCTAGTAAAATTCCAGCTCAGGTAAAGTAACTTCCCCTCCACCTGGGTAACCTACTTAGGGAAATATTGAGTAACTTGAAAGTGCTCATTTCCCTCCAAGTTGTGTCAATCAGCCCATGGAATTGTAGGCTTCTTCGGGGTTGAAGTATTTCATCTCTTATAGAAGAGCAGTGCAAATGCTGCAAGTACAGCTTCTGTAAGTGACCAGATGTTCCACTGTGAGCCGATTAGGTTCCCTGGAGACTGGTTCCACACAGAGGTAACCTGAGCCTTTCCTGAAGGAGCTAGCCCCAGTTCTGATTGCTTTGCACCATCTGTGTTCGGCTCTCACAAGGCAGTGTCAGCGTTCAATGTTCCCTGTCGCCACACGGCTCCTCATCCTTCATCTCCACTAGGCTGCCGTGGGCGTTCGTGGGACGCCCCTCCTTCCCTCCTGCCAGTATCTCCTGTGAACGGGGTTGGAAGGAGCCTGACTTCAGTGAAGGTGGTTAGGGGGCCCAGTTGTTTAAGAGTGTTGGGCTTTGGGTCTGGTTTTTTTTTTTCAGGTTCTTATTTTCTGAAACTGTACATTTCTGATTTGTGTCATTTCAGTGACACTGTCTACTGCTCCAGGATATTGCTGCAGTGTTTATGGGCTTCATTTCAGATGTCACATAGACGATGACACACTGAATACCAAGCCTTTCCTTTCAAGAATAAACTGATCTAAATTCCATGCCCTAGCAGCAGGCTGCCTCTGACAATCTCCCAGTAATGTGCTGAAATTTTCTGTATTATTTGATTAATCAATCTATTGTTAGGGGATATTCGACCCAGAAGGTAGGCATCACTAAAGCCTGTATTACTTGATAATATAGAAAAATACTTCCCTCCTAATATTTTACCTTAGGCTATCTCAGACTTAGCATTAATCCAAGACCTTTTTTACATTCCTTCAGCTATTTCTGCACATCTAAAGAACTAAATAAATATGCAGTTTGTGCTAATTAAGTGTTAGCTTAATAGAACTATCAGCTGTCTCTGCCATGCTGCCATCATTCTTTTTAGGAATTACAACTCAAACAATGGTTCTGGCAATGAATCCAAGTTATTTTTCCATATTTTGTTGCCCATAAATTTTACAAAAAAGGGAAATTGAAGCCCAGAGAATCGAACTACTTTGCACAATGGAACAATAGTTGCACAATGGAACATAGTCCTGGTTTTCATTCCACTTAACAGAAGTGAAGAACCCAACAAAATATTTAGCTTTGGAGTCCATACAGATTGGTGATGAGTGGGAGTAGGAAATAAATTCTAGTCTTGAAATAGGGAGGAAATGTATATTTTAATATATGACTATAAACAGTATTTTATAGAGAGAAAGCAAGTATAATTGAAAATATATGAAACAACACTAAAGAAAAAATATGCTGAAAAATAATTATGTGTTTCAAAAGGATGCAGAGAGTAAAGAAAATTATATTCTATATAATTCTATATAAGTAAGGCAGATAATGTTCCCAAAGGAAAAATGAACTAAGAGGGAAAGATTATTCATTTACTGGTCACATTTATCCAATATCTTTCATACTTTCTGCAAATTCAACCCAATTTGTGTTTTCACTTCAAAATACTATGTGTCCCAGAGTATACATTCAGTAAATGTCTGCTGAATTGCCCTTAAATTATTTTGATTTGGTAAGGTTATTTCTTTTTCATAGTTCTAGAAGGGAAGAAAATCGTTAAATGGATTTTCTCCTACGTTTCATAAATGTCTTTATAGAGCTGCACCCGTTGATTTTTCCTTTGCGAGATTATTGTATTTTGCTCTGTCTGCTGCAGCACCCTTCTCTGCTCCCGGATTAGTACAGCCAGCAGGAGAGACCTGGCAAATCCCTGCTGTCAAGTTTCAAAGACTGCAGCAAACATGTCAAGGGTCTCGAAACTAACTGGCTTCTTCAAGGAACCAGTTGCGCCTTGATCTTTGGCAGAATGCTGCTGTTGTTATTCTATTGCAACCAGCCAAAGCAGAAAAAAACAGAGTTCTCACTGGGACTTCTATTCCATCTGAATATTTACTTAGAGCCTGCAAATGCTTTGCACATCATTAGAAATGAGATCCATGTAGTATTTTTGTATTTTATGAAAAAATAAAACAAAATTTCATAATCAGATAAGAAGAGAATAACCATAGTTAGTACACTGTGTATCATTATCTTCAAAGTATTGATCAGAGTACAGAACATAAACCAAAAAGATTCTTACAAAAAAAGCAGATATCAACACAAAACTTTCTTTTCAATGAACTAAGATAAACTAGTAGTATAAATGAAACCAATTCATATATATATTGAAGTATTTTTAAATAATGGAATTTATAGTTTGGGGAAGTATTTGAACATCTCCCTATATATTCCCTGTATATTCTCATATGTAAGAGAAACCATGTGATATTTGAGTTTGTATGTCTGACTTATTTCACATAACAGTGTGGTCTCAGGTTGCGTCCATTTACCTACAAATGCCTCAAATTTATCTTTCTGGCAGTACAGTACTCTATTGTGTATAAAGACCACATTTTCCTTATCCATTCATCTATTGGTGGATATATGTGCGGTTTCCAAGATCTAGCTATTATAAATTGTGCTGCTATAAACAGGTGTATGTGTGTGTCCTTGTAATATGATGATTTTAACTCTTTTGGGAAGATACCTAGAAGGGGAATAGCTGTGTCAAATGGAATTTCTAGTTTTAGTTTTTTGAGGAGTCTCCCCACTGCTTTCCATAGTGGTTGTACTAGTTTACATTCCTACCAACAATGTAGTAAAGTTCCTTTTTCCCCACATTGCCACTACTTTTCTAAATAAGGTTTGTCATTATTAGATTTTTTGATGATAATCATTCCTTCTGGGGTAAGATAGTATAACATTGTAGTTTTAATTTCCACCTTTCTAATGGCTGGTGATGATAGGCAGTTTTTCTTGTATTTATTGGGCATTTGTACTTCTTCTGAGAAATATCTATTCATTTCAGTTGCCTGGTTTCTGATTGGGTTTTTTATTTGGGGTGGTTCTAATATTTTTTAAGTTCTTTATATATTCTAGATGATAGTCCTCTGTCCATGAAATAGCTGGCAAAAAAATTTTCCCATTCAGTAGGTTGTCTCTTCTGTCAGTTGTTGTTACCTTTGCTGTGCAGGTTTTTAATTTGATCTGATCCCACTTGTTGATTCTCAGTACTATTCTTGTGCCACTGGGATTCCATTCAGAAAGTCCTTGCCTATGTCCATGTCTTGAAGAATTGTATCTATTTTATCTTTCCAGTAGATTAAGTGTGTTTGAACATTTATATCTTTTATCTATTTTTATTTTAATGGACACTACTGAAATCCAGAAAATGATTAGCAACTACTTCACAAGAGAAATCTTTAGGGAACTTTAGGGAAATCATTGCAATTGGACCTCTCTTGAATGGGTAAGTCAAATGATCATTTAAACTCTTACTGGCCTTTAGAATTTTTTAATACAGTGTTTGGGTTGTTGAAAAGTTGGTATCAATAAGTCAATCTCCATAAACTCACTACATTTCTAAATAATGTTTGCTGCCTGAAAAGGCTTAGAATATGTCTTAGAACTCATTCTCACCTACAATTCACAAAACTGTACTAAAGCAGCAAAATTTCATGTTTAGAAGAGACTTTTTCTCAGCTTTCTTCTTCTTATGACCCGTTATGTGTCAGGATTCAGGGAGAATAAGTGGCCCAATCTTGGGGGATTTTCCATTTACTTGAACACACCCCATTCTTAGCCTTTAACACATGTATGTACATAATGACTAAAGCTTAGAGTGGACCAGACGGCCCATCTGGCCTCACCTTCTAACCTTACTGATAAGAGTACTGAGGCTCAGAGAGACTAAAAAAGCCAGAAATGGAGGTAAAATCTAATGGCTCCCAGTTGTTCCTTTCTTCTGCTGTATCATTGTATTTTTCCCCCACATTATCATTTAACTTTTGGTTTACCTGTGTCATTGTACCAACTAGTTTGTCTTCTGTTTAGGTCCAAAACTATCTAAAGAGCATCATTTCAGACATCATCCTACATCCTAGAAATAAAAGATAAATAAGATGTCTCTTTTTCTCTAAAAAAATTCTCTTTTTATGGCACCTGTGATGGCTCATTTTATGTGTCAACTTGACTGGGCCATCAGACACCTGGATAGCTGGTTACACATTACCTCTAGGTGTGTCTGTGAGGATGTTTCCAAACGAAATGACTATTTAAACTGCCAGACTGAGTAAAGCAGATGGCCCTTCCCAATCTAGATGGAGAGTAGCCAGTCCACTGAGGCCCTGAATAGAACAAAACACAGAGCAGGATTGAATTCCCTGTAGGCCTATCTGCTTGAGTTGGAGTGTCTTCTTTACTTTTCTTGTTGATAAGGCAAAATATCCAACACCCAAAGTCGAAGGAAGAAAGGTTTATTTGACTCACAGTTTGTAGAAGTTTTAGTCATTAGGTGGCTGGCTCCAAGGCAAGGTGGCATGGCAGAGGGCCGTCACAGAGGAGGAACAGTTCATGACAGGCAGAAGGCAGCAAGGAAGCAATGCAGCAAGTGACAAGAAACAAGCAATGACAACAACAGTTCTCTTCCTGTCTCTTATATTTTATCCAGGCTACCTATTCCTTAATTCTACCATCACACTGTGAATCAATCCCAGCATCACATCCTTGATTCCAGCAGCACATACCTTAGATCCAGCCACCTCAAAAAAGCCCCACCAAGACCACATGAGGCTTTTGGGGGACATCTAAACACAAGCAATGACATGGAGCAATGATCTGCTTCCAGTGCTCCTGGTTCTCAGGCCTTAGACCTCCACCTCCAGCTTTCTGGGTCTCCAGGATGCAGACAGGAGAGGGAGGTTGCTCTCCAACTTCATAGACACATGACTCAGAACTTTGTAACACATCAGTTTTATGTATTAACGTATCTATTTACTTATTTACTATTGATTTTTGTTCTACTTCTCTGGAGAACTCCAATACAGTACCCTTGATGCCTAATGTGGAAGAAAATCAGGACTCTACGCTGATATTCATCTACATATTCATTCCTCAAAGGGGTACTGAGCACCTGCCCTGTGTGAGGCACTATTTAAAGCACAGCAGTGAATAACAATGAAATTCCTGCTCTCATAGAAATTACACTCAATTTAGAGCAGAAACAAAAAATGATAGGTGGATGATAGATGGATGGTTCCATTTGTGAAAAATGCTATCAAGGTAAAGCTGAAGGGGATAAAAATTGAGGCAGGACTACTGTAGATGGGTGGGAAGGGTCTTTCTCATAAGATGATCTTCGAACCAAGGCCAGAAGTGAGACCGACCCAACTATTCACTGCATTCCCTTTGAACTGGTGAAGTATGTATGCTTCAATTTGGTAAGGAAAAGGCATGGGTATAAGGGATAGGGACAGTTAGGGTCCTTTGATTCTATTCTAGGTTTTTCTTTGTTATTATTGCAGTGAAATTCACATCCCACAGAATTAAGATAGAACTGTATACTTGGAAGTATACAATTTGGTGGGTGTTTGGCACATTCACAATATTGTGGGGTCTTTAGCTCTAGAACATTTTCATCACTCCAGAAGAAAACCCCACACCCATTAAGAGTCACCCACATCCCTTCCTCCTACCAGCTGTGGCCACCATCAACCTGCTTTGTTCCTGTGGATTGGTTTGTCTTGGATATTTCACATAAATGGAATCATACAAAATGAGACCTCCTGGGTTAGAATTTTTTGACTTAACATAACATCTTGAAAGTTCATCCACAGTGCAGCAGGTATCAGGATTTCCTTCCTTTTATGGCTGAATGATACATAATCCATTGTATGGATCTACTACATTTTGCCATCAATTCATCCATTAATGAACATCGACATGTTTCTACTTTTTGGTTATGGTGAATAATGCCCCTATGAAATTTTGTGTGTAAATGTTTGTTCGAGTACTTCTTTTCAAGTTTGTTCTTTTTAATTACCCTTCTTAATCCATTTCTGTTTATAAATTATATTTAAAATTTTGAAAAGTGTTTAAAATGACCCTGCAGGGATTAAAAAAACAAATATACTTAAGTTCTTAAATGAACACTGTGTACATAAGCCTTCAATACGTGATAGTTGTTATTATCAATAATAGTAACTGTGTAGCTAAATAGCAAAGTTCAGAGAGAATTGTTCAACTTTGGAATGCAGGGACGAGTGGGGACCACAGCCTTGTGGAGAATCAAGTTTTCCAAGGTCTGCTAGAATACTCCCATTGCATATGCCTCCCAGTAGTTGAGAAATTGGCAGAAGTTTCCTTCGGTGTTAGTAACATTTATCTCGCCCCACAAGAAAGCAATGGTTGGGTCTCAGATTACCCATGGACTTGCTCTGGGTTTTCCCTAAAGTTACACAAACCCTGTTGTAAAAAGCAAATGGAAAGAGATTGTTGTGTTTCTGATTGTGTAACTTGGCGTTAAAGGAATCTCTAATTTATTTATTGAACATACCACTGCTGACATCATTGCCCGAAGCAATATCAGGCAGGGCAGCTCTGATCCCAACTTGTTTGCCACCCAAAGTCAACACCATTTAAAGGAATTGTGACAGTAAAAATTCCATTTTTATCTAGAGCCACATATCTCTTCATAGATTATTTGGTGATCATTTGAAATGTTCAGATAAGGGGAAGGTATCTGAACTCAACTTAGGAGATATTCTTAATTTTGCTGTGATTTGGTTTGTAGCCTCCCAGGGAATACTTCTGCTATCATTCTACTTTCTAAATATATGGAGGCTATTTTTCCTGCAGGACTTATCCTGTGTTTATGTTTACCTAATCCTCATCAATTCAGACAGTTATGAGTCATACAATCACTACTTAATTATGACCATATTTAGATTTATCACATTAATTATTAAAATATATTTTTAAATTATTATAAATATTTTAAATTTTTTCCACTAAGGACTCCTTCATTTTTTACTTCACTTAGTATCATTTGTCAGAATATATTTATCCACTTGGTGAAAGAATTGTGATAACTGGAATAACTGCAATTTGTCATTCCTACAAATGCTATTTTAATATCCTCACAGAAGTGAGTTTTGAGAAAGACGTATTCTCTTCCTCAAACAAGTAAAACATTTCTTTTATGAAAATAAACAAGATCCTTGATAATCTATTTGCTCTTGGACTCCTCCACTTGCAGAAACTAACTCCAGCTCCATTTCTGGGCCCTGTGTACTTCACCTTTTCAATCGATTGTTTTACAGAAAGATGGAATCTTTATGAAAATTCTCTCCCTAAATGTTGAAAAAAAGTAGTGCAGCAACAAGCAGCCTTTGGTATCTCAGAGCTGAATGACTCAGCTGAGTTATCTTCATAGCTGAGGTTAAAACTCCAAGCAAAACAAATACCATTATATGCAACATTTTTCTAAAAGAATGATATTTCTCAACTTTGTTGGCCTTGTTGACTTAACTCAGCCATACCATGCTGAAAAACACACAGTTTGTGGTACGTGGAGTCCGTGATACTATGATTCCCATCTTACAGTGGGGGGGTCTTTAAGAATGGCCATTTGCATCTTCGGTTCCTGGTCTTCAATGTCGTGATGCTGAACAAACATGGAAAGGAGCAGGTGCTCGATTCCTGTTAGTTGCTAAGCAAACAGGGCCAATAAATTCCCCTTCCTAGAACATGAAAACTCAAGGCATAAATAGTTTCCAGCATTGCCAAGACTAACAGTGAATGAATCCTTAATTTGCAAGTATTAAATAGATTCCTCCTGAAAAAGAACCATTTTTAAGGAGTTGTTTTCATTTATTTGAACTCTGCTGCACTGTCTTTTCCACTGAACAATAAATTGCTTCAAGGAAGAAACTATTCTAATTTGTTATCATTCACATAACTGCGCCAGCTAGCATAGTCTCTAATCCTATAAGAATTTCTAGAACTGCTCTGTTGTTGTTAAATTGGATCATCTTCTAGTTCTTAATCATGAAATAAATTAGTAAGATAGGATGGGTCATCACAGCAAGTAATTACCTCCAGAATGAGATGCTTTTGGAAGAGGAACTAAAGTCTCAAACCTTCTGCTGAAAGCACTGTTTTCCAACCAGTATAAGTGAAATGGGCAAGGACGGGTAGATTTTGGTCCCTGTGGTTTAGAAAGACCAGAAGCCTTTCCCAAGGTGTATGGTCATGATATGCAAATTCTGAGTTATTATGCCCTAGTGGTTTTTCAATGGAATTGAGCTTTCTCAATGGAATTCCAACTCATTCCCTTGATATAAAAATAAGCACATTATCTTAATGTGCACCAGAGGGTCTCATAGGAGTTTATCACTTTAAGGTTAAGAATTCTCAGGCAAAGGATGTTGTCTAGAGAAATGCTTCCAAAAACCAGTCCATACTTCAACCATTCTCAGGATTAGTGGACTGGACCTATGTGAAGACAGCCCTGTCCTCTGAACCTACTGAGTATGGGCAAGGGGTACAGAAAAAGAACATAGACCCATCCCACAGCAGGGTACCCAGGAAGGGAAGAGACAGCAGGACAGCTTCTCTGGCAGTGGCATGTTTCTGGAAAATGAGTGATTGAATTTTTCAAAAGGTGCAGTATGTAAGAATACACTGGAGGTATGGGGTGGGGGGGATATAAAGGCAGGAAGAACGAAGAAAGAAAGGAAGAAAGGGACAGAAGGAGGGAAGAAAGAAGTGCTCTTCATAGATCATCATATCTATGACTCATAGAACCCTAATAAGTAAAGCAAGGCAGAGGGGGGATCCTTTTCACGTGAATCATGAGGAAATTGAGCCTCAGAAAGATTGTTGAGTCCAAATCTCACCAAACAGCAGAGCTGAGACTTGAGCCTCTGTCTCCTGATCCCTGGTCCTGTGCTCTTCCTACCACAGATACTGCAGCATTTTCCTGTACTCATTTTATGTACTTGTGCCAGTTTGAAATTTCTGAGAAAGACTGATAGGCACACAGATGAAGTGGCATGTATCCAGGGGCATTCGCTATAGCAGGATTAATGATCAAAACATTTGGAAGATATTCAACAAAAGTCTGGTTGGATAAGTTATACCCTGTAGCCCCTAAAAGCATGAGACACTTTGATATGCCCTGATATGGTGCGATCTCCACAAGATATTAAGTATAAAATAAGCATGATAAAGAACAGCCTGCCCAGTATCCACCCAAGGTTGCCAAGGGAAAAGGCCACTCCACCAGGGAAAGGAGATTTTGCCTCCACAATGCCTTACTGGAATCCTCAGCAGCTCTTCTCCCCCACCCTCTAGCCCAGTGAGGCTTTGGGCTATGAAAATCACTCAGTATTGTTACTGGAGCAGCTCCTTGCAAGCATCTGAGGAGAACTTCCACAAAGGAGGACCTCCAAAAGCGTACAGTCCTGCAGGGAACAGCTCACTCTAGGGCGGTCCATACGAAAAAGAAAGGACTCCTCAGCAAGAAGACCATGCTGCAGACAGTCCAAGGTTGTAAGACTGAGCTGAGAAAAGCCAGTGGACAGCAGGCTTCAGCAGAAACCATGAAACAGGAGCCAGAGCATGGTCTCAGTCAGTCTTACAGGGTGGCCACCCCAATGGTGACCTTAAGGCAGTGGCTTGGGCTACCAACACACTTCCCAGATGGGAGCTCAGCAAATCTTCCTGAGAGCCATGGTGAGCTCTTTGAAATACCAGAGCTGCAAGGCTGCAGAAGAGAAAAATCTAAGGCTGAGAAGGGGCCAAGGAGGAGCCATGGAAGAAGGTCAGTGGTGAGCAAGGGCTCGCTGGGAATGACCCGGGCCAGGTGCCAGGAAGTGTGGTTCACAGAGCAGGAGAGAATCCTCAGGGTCACAGAGTGGGTGATGATCTCAGAGTCTAGGGAGGTTGACAATTGGGAATGAGATGTTTGGGGCTCCTTTGTCCACTCCCAGAAAGCAGAGTTTACCTAGATTGGCCACAACACCAACTAAAAGCTGATAAGAGATTCCAAAATGATATTTGCCTGAGAATCTTATTACCCAAAGCTAAACTTGGGGTTCTCAAGGCATACATCAGAGATAAAAGGAGCTGATTAGTGGCTAGAAGTCCATGTGATTCTTCCAGTGTTTATGGAAGTCAAGAACTTCCTTTGCCAAGGCATTCATGCAAGAATGAAAAACTCATGATTACTAATGGAAACTCTCGACACACTACATCATGTGGTACATGATACACATAAACAATGTTAAGTGAAATAAATCAGACACACAAGCTTAAATGTTGCATGCTTTCTCTTATATGACAAACCCAAAGTATAAACAAAGAGAAAAACAAAAGACAGATGATAGGAAATAGGGAGCTAGGTCTTTCTCAAATTAGAAGGGGATCAAGAGATGCAGAGAAAAGGGAGGGAGGGAAAGAGGATGAAAAAAGACAGAAGATGTGTTATGTGCATGCACCAATTCCTCACAAGGAATGGAAACATTATGTATTGTGAACATGGACTAAAAAAATAAAAGTAAACACATAATTTTAAAGAAGTTGTTGATAAAACAAAAGGACTATAAAATATTTTTCATGATTGATAAAATCCATTCCAACTTCCTACTTCAGTATTAAGTGCTGCAGAAGCTAGCACCCTGACTTCCTATTTCAATGATTTGATTAAAATGCATGCTTGTTGTGCTGTAGACCTGGCCATAATTACATTTTACCTAATCAGCATTCTGTTCCTACCATCCTAAATCCACCCCAGGCTACATATTAATAGCTTAGAGGCTTATGATCACTAAAGAATATCAACTAGTTTTACTTTATCTTGTTATAAATTTGAGTTTTTAAGAATAAATGATGTATAAGCTTTCTTTCCCCCAATCTTCTATTTATAACTGAAGCATATATATATATATATATATATATATATATTATCTTTTAGGGAATTGTATTGCTTTCCAGGGTTAAATCATTATAATATACTATTACTTATATGTAATATATGCTATTACACAAAACTATTATTGCAATCTATCTTGAAGTTGTGTCTTAATACACATCTTTGTCCCTAGGACATACGTGATTGTCCCCCAGAAATGGAGGACACAGAGATGGAGCAAATTTCAAAGATGGATAAGGCTGAGGTGACAGATTCAGGTGCCTGAGCCAGGCTTGTCCTACCAAGTGTTTTGTTTGACCCACGTATTTTTAAGTATTCTATTAGTAGATAAATAAGAATTCAGAAAGAAATCCAAACCAAGTAAGCAAAGTGCCTGACAACTCCAGGCCTTCGTTTGCTCACAGCCACCGTTGGTGGGACTGAGTAGCAGCCCACTCGGCACACTTTGCCACTTACCTGGCCCCAGTGGACACCTGAGGTGCAACCCCTGGGCTACAGAATGAAGCAGCAGAGCAGTCCGGGAAGGGAGAGGAATGGAGGAATAGAAGGTGACTGGAGGTGAGCGGGGAAGGGAGGCAAAATCACAGGTGAGAGTTCTGCATTTTCCCCGCTTAAAGCACAATGATGCTCCAATCTGTGTGACACCAGAATGTCCTGCCTAGTCTCAGAACTACTCAGGGCTTTGCCCCATACCAGAAGACATAAAGATCAAAGGAGGAGGGAGGGCTTTATTGCTAACAGCATAACCAACAAGAGCAATGAGTGTCAGGTGAGTGAAACGAAAGGAAACTGACCTGTGAGTGATACCAAGCATGATGCAGGCTTCTCCTTGTGACTCGGTCACCTTTCCACATATCAGACGTTGACCTTGCACCATAAGGCCAGGACGCTTCAGGAGACTCAGCCACATGGGGCTGTGCTTGCCACCTCTCTCCTCTCTCCACAGACAACCATGGGAGTGGTCCCCTCTTCTCTGTGGTTTTGCTTTCTGTGGTTTAAGTTATCTGAGGTTAAATGCAATCTGAAAATATGCAATGGAAAATTCTAGAAGTAAGTAATTAGTGAGCTTTAACTTGTATGTTGTTCTGAGTGGAATGACAAAAATCTCCTGCTGTCCTACTCCATCCTGACTGGGATGGTGTGACGCTTAATTAGAGTATGTCAGCATGATTTGATTAAGAGATGCCTACCCTATTAGAGAAGACCCTTTCTGGGTGTCTCAGAGATGCCAGACAGGTGGGCCAGCAAACTGAGGTGAGGCCAACCAGATTGCTGTGGTGGCATCATCTCATGGGCTTGTAACCTGGAGGGACTGAAAGGCAAAGAAGGAGAAAGCCTGAATTTGAAAAGCTCCAGTCTGCTTAAATACCACATGATGTCTCTTATGTGAGAAACTCAAAGTATAAATTATGGAGAAAAATAAAAGATCATGGGAAACAGGGAGATAGATCTTTTGCAAAAGGGGCGGGGACTGAGAGATGAAGGGAAGGAGGAGGAAGTAGGGAGGAAGGATGAAAAATGAATTAAGATGTGCTGTGTACATATACCAACTCCTCATGAGGAATATAAATATTATGTACTTCAAACAAGTACTAGTAAAATTTTTTAAAATACAAAAAAATTTTTAAGAAAAGTTCATTCTGCTTGAGTGGGTGCATTATTTTGCTGCTGTCGCCTGTGGGCATCAGACTCCAGCTGCTTCGGCATTCAATGCAGGCACAGACCAGCAGCTCTTCAAGGAGCTTCTGGGCCTGTGATCTCAGACTGGTGCTGCACCTGTGATCATTCTTGTTCTGTGGCTTCCAGCTTTTGGACTAAGCAGCTAGTGTATCTCTGGCTTTCTAGAGTGCAAATGGCCATCATGGACCATCTCGCCTCTGATTCTGTAAACCTGGCTAATAAATCCCTTGAATAATTATAATATATATATATCAATTATTGATTTTGTTCCTCTAGAGAACCCTTTCCCATACAGAAGGGATCATCTCTTTGTCTAGTGTATCCACCCTGTATACACTACCTACCCGTTAGTCACTCAGTAGTCATTTTGGTTATTAGGTCAGTTGCTGTGATAGCTCAGTGCTTGTGTTTAAGTAACCCTTCTTTTACTTAATAATGGCTCTGAAGCACCAGAATCTGATGCTAGCCATTTTCTTACAGTATATTGTCATAACTGTTCCATTTCACTATTTGTTATTGTTAGATCTCTTACTGTGCCTGAGTTATAAATCAAACTTTCTCACTGTGTTGGTGTGTGTGTGTGTGTGCGCGCGCGTGTGTCAAAACTTAAATATATACAGGGTTCAGGGTTGAGCACTGTCTGTGGCTTCAGGTATGCACTGGGGGTCTGGAACTGTCCCCCATGAATGAGGACAGATCACTGTACCACATAGTTTGTCATCTTTCTCACCCAGTCTCTTATCTACAGAGAACTGTCTGCAAGGGACTGAGAAGTCTCAAAGAGCATTGCCTAACCTTTGTGACAAGAGTTTTCCTACATTTCTGCTGTTTTCTTTGGGTTATTTCTGGGTCACATCTTAGGAGTTTCTAAGCCTGATCTCTATCCTCACCTCCTGTCCCCAGATAAAAGGGCTATCACGATTATAATGCATCCATAAAAAGTACTATTTGGTCTTCACAAAACACAGTTACTATATTTCACAAGTGACATAAAGATAAATTTCTATAAAACAAAAAACAAACTTCTACTGTTGGAAATATGCATGGCTGTGGCTACCAAAATGCTTCATTTCATATCTATTTTTTATTTTAACTTTGAATATCTACTTACAAAGGATATGTTCCAAATTTATAAGGCATCCCAGATAACAAACATATTTTCCTTAAAGATTAGAAAAATATGAAGTTTGGAAGCTCCAACCCTGCTTCTATTCTGAGTTCTTCTCTGACTTTTTCTGGGAGGAGTATAAACCGATTCTTCCACAAATTACCAGGAAGGTAAAATAACACTTCTTAGACCCTGCCTGCAGCATGGGGCAAGATAGAGTGACAGGTGTGACATCACTCTTCCTTTATCGCACTGGTGGCAATCAACAGTTCAGGGTCCCGGCTGAGATTCATGTTAACTTTCCACTCCCTCAGTGAGTTCATTTTTTCCCACTAACTTATGAGCACACACACACACACACACACACACACACACACACACACGCAATCAATCATTCATATACAGATATGCTCTTGACTAATTGTCACTTGTTTGTCCACAAACTCAAAAACATTCTGAATCTATGTCTGAATCTGCAACATCCCAGTCTACTTTCATTCTTTTTTCCTTTTTCTATCTCAAGTAAATATGAACAAATTAACCACACCCTTACATTAGTTAACTCAGTATCTGTAAATCATAGCTCCTCCCAAACCATATTAGTACTCCTCTAGGAATGCTGCCCTTTCACAAGCCTGATTAGCTAAACAAACAGGGCAAAGAACTCCAGCCATACCTGCAGCATGAATAATATCCTTTTGTTTTAAATCATACCATTAAAAACAGTGGATATAATTTATAAAGAACAAAAGCCTAATTCCTCAAGGTAGTAATTTGGTAGCATCTTTCTTACTCTGGAACTCAAACTTTTGGGAAGTCTACTGTGTTGGAAACAAATATGTGTGCAGAAATGTTAGACATTAATATAAGAACATCCAGGAGGTGATTAAGTCAGAAAGTATGCTTACCATGTGGTGTCCAATTTGCCTGCTGTTTGCTGAGAATGCACCAGGGATGTTTTTGCCCAGTATTCTCCTTTCCTCTTGCAATAATTCAGGGGAGTAAAGAAGGAGGTGGGCCCAGAAATAGGCCTGCTCCAAGAGGTGGGAATCTTAAACACCCTGACTTCTTCCAGATCAGGGATAGAACCAAACCTGACAGCAAAAAATAATATTCAAAAAATTTGACAAATTTTGATCAGTTCAGGAAAGCAGTCCCAGTGTTAAGCTATGTAAAATGGAATAACAATACTAGGGTCATCTGGCAGAACAGGTGAAATTCATAGTTTCTGTGGCAACTTCTGGAGAGATCTTGGGACCCCTGAGTTGGCTGCTGGCCAAGGTCCTGGCAATCGGCTCCCAATCTGGAATAAAATTTAGATCTACATGAGGACTCAATTCTCAAGGAGCATAGTTTAGGGGTGTATAAATTCTAGGATATACTTACAATCCTCTTGTCCTAAAATGGGGTAGGAATATGGACTAGATCTCAGGACTGATGATACAATGTCATTCATAACTTCAATTCTGAGCTAAGGTTTCCTATGTCCTCAAACTCTGGGGTCAGAAAGGTCCCCTTAGGGGACTAAGATGACTTTTCATGTGGGAATGAAGTTTTCTCAGTGAAGATAGAGCAGGATTCATGGGATGAGAATGTGGCAGTGTAGGGTCAAGTAAGGGAAGGTGAGAGTGTGATCTTCTCATACTTACATAGAATGATCCTTCTGTGGTACAGCAGTCCAACCTTCTAAATCCAGCAGGTTATTCTATGAATCTGCTTCTGCTTCAAGGGCAAAGACTACATTCAAATCTCTTCTCTTTCAGAAGATCACTCAAAGAGAAAGACTTGTGCACACCCCAGCATTCCAAAAGTTCTCCTTTATGTGCTAGTCAAAATTACGCAGCCTTGCCAGGGATTTAGCTCAGTGGTTCTGCCGCCTTCCTCGCAAGCACAAGGTCCTGAGTTCGATCCCCAGTACAAAAGAAAAAATTTTGCAGCCTTAATTTAAGCCAATTTCTGTTT
Organism: Heterocephalus glaber; assembly: GCF_000247695.1. The sequence continues at coordinate 14,014,169 of NW_004624751.1, read as the reverse complement.
TGGACCTATGAGAATGGAGGAAGAGGGAATCAGACATCCTTTGGGATCAAGACAACAATAACTCTACAAGCACTTGAAGATTCAAAAGCTGTAACTTAACTGCTTGTTTGTTTGTTTGTTTTTGTTTTGTTTGTACTGGGGATTGAACTTGGAACCTTTCACTTGCAAGGCAGGTGGTGGAACCACTGAGCTAAATCCCCAGCCCTGTGTGTGCAATATGCAGACAACTTCACTTAGCCCTAGGATTCATACAAATACACACAACAAAATACAAAGCCTAATAATTTTCAAATGCCACCCAGGAAGAAATTAGGCACCTATAATACACATTTTCAGAAATAACTAACATATACTTGTACAGAATAATACTAAATATCCAAGGTCCCCTAAGACCTTATTACTCATGTGTGGAGCAAGGTCCAGCAACATGGACACCTCTTAGAAGGTTTTTGGCAATACAGAGTCTCCCAATCTAGACCTACTGAGTCAGAATCTACAAAGTTAATAAGAGCTGCAGGTGATTGATATGTATTTTAAATTTGAGAAATACTGTAAGGTATTTACCATTCCGTTTCCCTTTTCAATGTACTTAATAATGGTGAGAGACTTTGGAAAATTATATTCCCTTCTTATACAAAAGATGATCTATCATAGTCATTATTAGTTATCTCTAAATACAGATATTAATTGGTGAAGGTATATAGAGTCCCTATCTCTTTCCTCTGTCTCTGCCACCTCAGAGGTGAAAAACATCCTTTATTCAGCAAACCTATTATAAGTAACACAACTGGAGCAAGAAATGGTGCAAGCAGCAGAAGGGCAGACACATGTTCAGGAAAAGCCCTGGAGGACTTGGGAGACATCTAAAGGCAGAATCTATGCTGGGGAGAAGTTGGAAGCATTGAGCACCCAAGTTCAATGCACACATAACAAGGTGTTCTGCATTATAAGTCAAAAAGATCTCTGCTCTCTGACCTTCTCTACTGACTAGGTGCCCAGGAGGGTTCCCAACATCTTCTACATTGGATTTTCTAGTTCTTGGGTAGTGTGCCCCATATTGGGCCCCACTGGTTTTCATGCTATTACTCTAGAATCTTGACTTTCCTAAGCCCTCAAAATCCACACAATACTCTCTGTAACTCTTCCAGAAACTCAAGACTGACTCAAGGAATAACATAAAGCCACAGTCTAAGATATAAAAAATGAACAAAGATTCAGATTTAAAGTATCTTTAGACTCAGTGCAATAAAACTATGTCTTATTTAACAGCAATACTTTGTCCTCTTGCTTGAGAGTTGAAGTATCTTATACAGTGGTACCTCAGTTCACAAACTTAATGCTTTCCACCATTCTCGTCACTAACTAGATTGGATGAGAATCAAATCAAATCCAATGGATAGGTTCAATGTTGAATTTATGGGGAAATTTGATTTGGCTCTCATCCAATTCAGTCTGTGACCAGAATTGTGGAAAGAATTAGGTTTGTGAATCAAGGTACAACTATAGTTGGTATGAAATTTTTCATCAGTATGAATCCATGCCCACTTCAGAGAATTGGAAGACAAGGAAATCTATAGGAAAAATTCCTACTTTAATGTCAAAAAGATTTGTGTGAAGAAACCTCAGCTATGGGGGCTGGACAGACATAAATACCCAGCCGAAAAAAACATGGTGACCTGCAAAAGCAGCCACCAAGACTTAACATAGTCAACTCACAGTTACAGATCAGCAAAATCCAGGAGTTTCCTCAGAGAGAGAAATGATACGAAAGTATCAAGCATGATATATACCGCAACTAGCTAGACTCTCTGCTTAAAATTAAACTTCTAGTTTATATGAATGCATTGCCAACATAAATGTGTCTTAAAAATAAAATAACTTTCTATACCTCATGATTCTATGCAAATATTTTATTGCATTATAAATATGATAAGTGAGTATTTTTGTATATAATAAAATTCCTTTCAAAATACAAAATAGTTGTAGCATTTCTTCTGTTTTATACAAATGAAGAATAATAATGAAGAATTTTTAATTACTAAAATACAATGAAGATATGTGAATATCCCTACTGTGAATATCCATATATATATATATATATATATATATGGATGTATTTTCTTTCTACCAGGAAAGAGGAAATACCATGGCTGATAGGAAGAAAATCTGTCAGAGAATCATGGATGCTTTCACTCCAAACCTAGTAAGCTTAGCAAGCTTTGCCATATGTATGCAATACATATAGCAAGAACACATGTGTGATTTTATTATAAGAGCTATGCCTAAAGGACCTTAATTTCTAGTTACTCAGTGACTCTGATAATTGATTATAGACAATTTTCAAAAGATGATGCTATTCAATAACTACCAGCTGTCTTTAAGAAACTTAGAGATCATATTAGAAAGTGTCACCTCTTCTAATCAGCCCCTTGAACTTCAAGAAAAAGCTAAAGCCATCTCAAAATCAATGTCAAACCTCTAGGAATTCTTAAAGAATGTAATAGTAAATGCCACTTAATCAAAAGAACATTGTTCAATATAGAGGACTCTACTTGTTTATTTTTTTTGGTTTTAAATTGAATAACATCATATTTTCAACATCATCACCAAAGACTACTTGCTTCCTACCGATTGCTTTATGAAGATTAGTGGTGATCCATTGGGATCTATTCAGAGATAGGAAGAATAATGGAACAATTCCATTCAACACTTGCATAAAATAATGCTTGTCTTCAATCTACAATGCACAGATGTGCTTTTTTCATTTAAAATAGAATTAGAACAAGTTCTTCCCTTTCTTCTTTTTTAAATATAAGAAACTGCAATATTATAAATCCATTTGCTACAAAATGTAGGATTACCCTTACTAATTGAGGGAGTCAAAAGTTGTCATAAAAGACAATGAAATTTCAGTGGTTCTAAGAAAATACTCACTCACAGCACCACACTCCCACACTTGAAATACCCTACTCTTCCTCCAAATAAGTACTTTCTCTTTTGCCTGTTACCTAAAATTGGAAAACTAAGTTATTTTAACTTACAGCTTTTGTCTCCTTTTAAAAAGCAAATAGGTTTTGGGGAGAAAATAAGTTGTACTACAAAAGTCATTTGCATTTCAATTAATATTTTTCAGATACTGAATAGGAAGCAGTGATCAAAGTTTTGGAGATGAGAAAGGAAAAGGAGTGTTCCCAGCCCTCCAGCCACTCACAGCGCTGTGGGGAAACTGAGTCACGGATGACTGCTGTGAAGGAGCTGGGTGGGGATAGACAGAAGGTCTGAAGCACAGTGATGCCTGAGTCCTCCTGAGTCAGGAAGTGCTTCATAATGGCTAAGGACAAGCTAGAGAATTAGGAAAGGCTTCCACACACCAAGGGGGGATGGATGAAGGCAAAACCCCCACGAAAGTGGAGATTATGAAAGAAAGAACTCCAGGCATGTACAAAGGCTTAGCAATGAGAACAAGGTGGATTTGAAAAAGTTCAATATGCCTGGAGTTTAAGGAAGTGGGCGAAATAAGGCTGCATGTTTTTTAAATCTCTAAAGTGGGTTCTAAGCACTGTGCTTCAGATCAATTGTGCCATTTGATTCTGGTGACAACCCTGTGAGTTAAATCATATTATTATTATTCCCATTTTACAGATTGCAAGGATAAATTCCAAACAAGTTCAGTGGTTTGCCCAAGGTCACTGGGCTGGTAAAGCCTCAGAGCCAATCTGCACTCGAGGGAATAGGCTAGTATCTTCTATGTGTAGTTCCTGACAGGCAGGGGATGCGGGGAGCATGAAGACCCGGGAGGTGTCTGAGATATCTGAGGCAGTGGGTCATTGTGTACTGAGCCCTGGTGTAAAGTAGGCTAAGCCACTTGGGCTGGACTTGAGGGACAGCCTACTATGTCTACTGAAGCCAAGTAGAGTAATCTTAGAAAAAGCTAAGGGCTTCCTCCTTTCTTCTCATTAAGACATCATCAACCTCCAAGAAATTACCGCTCAGAACCGTGCAGATGCAGAATTCAGAAGCTTAGAAAGATCTCGCCAAACTTTATTCTTGCTTCCAAATTCTCTACCTGAGGTCTTGTGGACCAAGACCTTTGGTCAGAAGCCCAGCGCTCACACTCTTCCACAGGACAGCTGGACCCTCGCCTCCCATGCCCCTTATCGCCACTGGTCAACATCCAAGGGGGCGCGCCCATGGGCAATCTTTCGCTGTGATACTGCCATCAGCAAGATGCTCATATTTCCTTCCCCCAGATGCAGGGATCTCTCCTCTCACCTCCTGAACATCATCATCATGCCAACCAGAACCACTCACTACTTAGCACGAGCAAACTCCTTTTATCTTAGACCCTGTTTGGGGGGCACCCCTTTCACCTCCTTGCCTTAGCGGATTCTCCTGAGGATGTCACTTCCCAAGCAACCACTTTAAGGAGGCCGGTTTGAGGCTTCTGCCCTTTGGGAAACCATCATCCTCTTCCCACCATGCCCATCACACACCCCGGTCACATCTTTCTTCCTTCCAGTCTTGCTTACCAGCATCCTAGGTGGCACTTTCCTCAACCTGGACAATTTTCCCCATGTCCTAGCCTCATCATCTTGACTTCCTCTTTCTCACCTACTACACGCACACCTCCTTGGCCACTGTTTTCCTCAGTCATCATAGAAACTGTCACCATCTACACCTTCCCCACCTCCCAAATCTTCCAATTCCAGTGCCCTGTTCTATTTCACCATCAAGTTTTACTGTTACCTCTGCCAGGACTATGGCCCAGCTTACCAGGACCCTTAATCTGTTGCCCTCTTCCCCTTCTCCCAACCCATGTCTCACCATGCTCCACTTCTCTCTTTATCCTTTTGCTATCCGATGGTCACCATACAACACCATAAAACACCATATATGGCACCATATGATACTGCCAATTCCCTAAGTTCTCTTGCCACTCTGTGTTTCTGTCCCACACACTTAAAAATATCCCAACCCTGGAGCCTCCCATTCTGCTCTTATGTGTCTGCACCCAAATGACCAAGGATGCCAGGGCAGATGAAGTGAGAGGGTAGTGTCACCCTGTTCATGGCAGACCATCTCCAGTGTGCCCTCGATGTGTCACCACCTTACCATATCTTACAGGTCACCTTTCAGGTCTTTTTCTCCATCCCCAATCTCTCACCAGCTACCAGCTCAGCACCATGGCTGTGAGGAAAGTGATTTTGCCTCACACTGCACACAGAAAGTTCAAGCCCTTCCCAAACATGCAAGGCCACCACATCAGCACCTCTCCCATCCCCCTTTCTACTGTATCTGAAGAACAAGCTCACCTCTTTTCCAAGGGCCATCCTCTCCCTGAATTCAGGATCCTAGCGGCCATCAAGAAACTTGAAGAACCAATGCTTGTGATTTTATCATATAAATTGCAACTTCATCAGCTGGGTTTTCTCCATGGTACTCAAACAGCCCTCAACTATCAGCCTATCAACTGCAATTCACCTCACACCCCCAAATGTTCTCTACTCTGAACCTAGAATGATCTTTTCTTTCCTTTCCATGTGCCCCTCAGTTTATAGCTCTCTTGTGGTTTCCAGGCTCCTCAGAATGAAGACCAGAGTGTTCAGCACAGCTTGCAAAGGCTGCTCAGACAAACCCAGGTGACGTGTCCAAACTCATATTTTCCTGCTTCATGTTTCCTCTGTGAATTCCCACTACTATGGCCTTCTCTCACCTCCTCAAGCCTTCTTGCCTGAGCACACAGGCCCCTTGTTGCTGCTGTTCCCTCTGGCAGGACATTTTATCCTTTCCTCAACCTAGTCTGGTCAGAGTTATGGTCTTTTGTGGAATTGGGTTATTTTTCTTTAAAGAACATAACTCATATTTAATTACATATATTTTCATCTGATTCTTTAATTTTTGCATCTTCCACCATTAATTTTTTTTCATTCTTTCAATTAAGATTTATTGACTACACTGTTCTAGCCACTTATGCACAGCATTGAACAAAACAAACAAAATAAAACCCAAAAAACTCTGTCTTACAGAGCTTATTGAAATATAGAGCAAACAAAATATTTAAGCAAAGATACTATACCTTGATGACTAGGAGTAAGGAAGAAATAATTACGGAATTAACATGAAGAAGGGAAACAAGATATATATTCACTGTATTCACAAAATACAGTGAAGGTTTAAATGTTTTAAGAAGTATTACAGTAAAAGACAGGTCATCATTAATCCCTCTCAAAATAACTCTTGCTTTCAATGCATTTTTCCCATCATTCTTGCCATGTTCTGAAGCAGTTCTGGAAGTGCTCTCTCATGAGTATTTTTGTTGTTATTGTTGTTATGGTTACCTCAATGTCCTGAGTTGATTCAAACCATTTACCTTTCATGGTCATTTTGACTTTGAAGAAGAGCCAGAAGTTGCATGATGCCAGATCCAGTGAATAAGGCACATGAGGAAACAACTTAGTATGTTCTAGGAGCCTGCCTTTGCATTTTGGATGGTATGCAGCAACAACATTCACCATATTTTTTATCATATCTTGTAAAGACACTCACCAAAGAGGACTTTCTGATTGGTTTCAGAAAGTGGCAAAAACGATGGGGTAAATGTGTTTGAAGAGAGAGGGAGTGGCAATGTGTCTTTTACTATACTACATTTTTAAAATTTAAACAATCACCGTATTTTCAGTCATCCTTGTATGAGAGAAGAGATTGCATAGCGGATGGCAGTTTAAAATAGGATAGTCAGGAATGATGACCTCATGCGAATGTGACACTTGAGCTAAGCCAGGAAGGAATTGGGGAGTTTCGAAATGCTCCAGGCAGAAGAACTAGCAACTGTGAACACCTAAGGGCAACAAGGTGCCTGAGGATTTCATGTCCAATGAATGGTCCACTGGGTGGGCAGAGTGGAAGGAAGAAGATGATATCAGATAGTGGAGACAGGAGTAGGAGGGAGGCCCCATAGAGAAGCCATGGGTAGGACCAGCTTCCTGGACATGTGACCTAGACAGTCACACCCACCTCCACATTCAGAAGAGTCCAGAAGTTAGTCTAGTGCTCTGTGTTCACCATCTTGAAATTCACAGAAGTGTTTTACTAAGTCCTTGACAACTTCATAGCCAGCTCTGCCTGTAAGACCTGGGGACCATGGTTCCCTCTGCCAGGTCTGACCTAGTGAAGACCTTAGCTCTTCCTGAGTGATGCAGGAAGCCAGCTGCAAGTTTTGAGTAGAGCAGCAACATGATCTCACTTAGGTTTAAATAAGGCCATTGAAGCTGCTCTGTTGAGAAGAGTATCAGTGGCTGAGGCTGGAGCAGAGAAGTTGTGAAGCAGGCTCCTGGGTAATCAGGATGAGATTCCTGGTGGCCATGGCCAGGCACAAGAGTGCTTGTATCCTGGGTCCGGTGGATGTGTGGAGTGAATGGAGTTTCTTGGCTGCTGGGCCACCAGCAGAGAAAAGGAAATGAGTGGAATACACGACTTAGTTTGAGTATCTGAAGAATGTAGTCACCATCATTTAAACAGAAGACTGAAGGAGCAGGTTTGGGGGTTCAGAAGCTCACTTCTGGACACATCGTCCTGGAGGTGACTGTGAGTCAGCCAGGTGGAGATGAGAGGCAAGATGCACTTTGGAGTCCTGAGATAAGGGGTAGGGGTAGGTTTGGGTTCAGGTTTTATTTTTATACTCATTATATTCCTGCCATTGTGGCTATATAAAGACTGGCACAGCCCAAGTGCCCATCAACTAGAAACTGGATAAAGAAGATGTGTTTTTTTTATAAAATGGAGTACTACTCAGCCATAAAGAATGAGAAACTAGAGTCATTTATAGCTAAATGGATGCATATTGAGGCCATACTCTTAAGTGAAATAATTAGGACACACATGTGTAAATACCAAATAGTTTCTCTAGTATGAGAAACTGAAAGTATAAATAACAGTTAAAATGATTAAAATGAATAACTGATAATTTGAAATAGGATGAAAGGTCCAAAGGGTAGGGATGGTGGGAGGGGAGGGGAAAGGAAGAAGGGAAAGGAAAAGTTATGAGAAGAGAAAAAAATGGAAATGAAATCTATGTAAATAGGGAAGGGTGAAGGGGTGAAGGGCACACAGGTAATGGGGGAAAAGTAAGAACCAAGATACATCATGTACAGGTACAAGCACCCAATGATAAAGGTAAACGTATCATATACCTAAAATGTACCAATAAAAGAACTTAAGAACAAAAAACAAACTGGCAAAGAGTAGCTGCTTAATAAATATTTGATGAATGAAGCAATGTAGAATGTACTAAGAGACCTGACATATATGAAAATGTCATACATACAGAATGAATAAAGACCATGGTTGAGTTAACCTATGAAGTTGGATTTTTGCTTTTAAGAGAAATTGCTCATAAAAATTGCATTAAGGCAAAAGATGAAATTACCTCAGCCCTGGCTGTTCACTTATTCCAGAAGGAAATGCATGTCACAGTGGTGTGTCCATTTAATGAGCGCGAAGATACTAAATAATGTGATAAACACAACATCCTATTCTCCCCATCAGTCAGTTCTCAGATAAATACACTGAGATCCTGAGAAATTAAAATCTTTTCCCAGGTCACACAGCTAACTACATAATAAAGGCAGGACTCCAAGTCCTCTACTTCCCATATATTAAAATAAGTTATTCTCCTGCCTGGGCTCACATCTTATCTCTATAATCTAATTGGAGTATTCTTGGGAAAACCATCTCGGCCTTTGACTTCTCCTAAAAAGAATGTTTTCTATATATGGCATATATATTTTTTCTCTACAAATTAGACTGTAGTCCATAAGGCAATTTGGATTTCAATTCCATGGTTTTTATCACTATATTTTCAAGCAAACATTAAGAAATCTTTTCATTACACTTGCATTCACAATTGAAGGAACAGGAACAGAGCTTTTTTAAGGAGTTGAAGCCTCCTTTGGAATAGCTATGATTCACTGAATGTACTGTTGTGTATGGCTCCAGGACCCCAACAAATGGCAAAATCCATGGTTACGGAAGTCTCATATAATACAGCATAGCAATTGCATGTAGCCTGTTTATACTATATTTAAGTAATCTTTACATTACTTATAAAATCTAATACAATGCAATAGCTACGTAAATAGGTGTCATACTACTTTGTTTAGGGACTAGTGATGAGAAAAAGTCTGTACGTGTTCAGTACAGATGGAATTTTTTTAACATTTCCAATCTCAGGTTGATTGAGTCAGCAGGTGTGGGACCCATGGGCCAGTTACTTCCAGGTCTTATGGAAAATACTGCCAACAACTCTGTGATTATCATTCTATTTTTTTCCCCCCTCTGAGGTAAGAGAGCCTCAGAGACATTAAGTAATTTACTTACAATCGTAGACCAATCTACCAAATCCTGATTCTAATCCAAGTCTCTTCCATTCCAAGTCTTGGGAAATTGACACTATGCAGGCTGATTCCCAAAGGGAATTCAGGACACCTCACCCCTCCGTGTCTCTTCCACAAGGATACTGAAGTAGGACCTGGGGGCTAGAATCTCTTTATTTCAGCATCCAAGAAAATTCTTATGTAGCCAGGTTGGATGAGAAACCACTGCCCAGCCCCCTGAAACAGAGCCCCTGGCAGAACCTTCTAGACTCTCTTTGAATAGACACACTATGTCAAAGACTACTCTATGTTATCTTAGATCTGAACTTGCCCTCTTCTCATGCAAAGTCAAAAGGGACAGTATGCTTAAGAGGTATTAAGAACTGTACATTTAAGGTGCTTATAACTTTTACAGTTCTGCCCCAATGTAACCATTTGCCTCAGGGTGGAGTTGGGGGTAGGCAGGCAAGCAGGAAGAATGGAAAATAATTAGCAAAGCAAAAACAAAAAGCAGAAGAAGGGCCCTTGATGAGAAAGACAACGCGTAGCAAAACCCAAATATGCAAGATAAGAAATAAATAAAAAACAAAAAGCAGATTTTTAAAAGTGCTGCCTGGGATCAGCAATGTAAGCAACTCTTTCTTGATATAAACTCCAGCAGTTTGACTTTTATGTCATTTCTGATTTTGGGGTGTGTGTGTGTGTGTGTGTGTGTGTGTGTGTGTGTGTGTGTGTGTGTGTGTGTGTGTTACTTCAAGTTAGTAGTATTTACTCTGAATAAGAAAGTCAAGGGTGAATAAGATAGTGTTCTCCTTCCCACTGGATGCTCCAGTATCTCTTTCTAGGACTCATTTCTGATTTTGGGGTGTGTGTGTGTGTGTGTGTGTGTGTGTGTGTGTGTGTGTGTGTTACTTCAAGTTAGTAGTATTTACTCTGAACACCAGAGCAGTCTCAGCTCCTGAAATTTCCTGCCTGAAAGAGAAGGCACCTAATAGATAGCAAGCAAAATATAGTCTCTATTATTCTCAGCTTTAAAAAATTAAAGGAAAAAAGCAAACCCACCGCTGGGTAATTTGCATACTAGTCAGACTGGGCGCTGCAGTGGGTGGTTCCGCCTGAGTGTGAACACTATTCTTGGCTGTCTGAGCTAGCAGAGGGGGACAGAAACTGTTCGCTGCTGCCACAGGACCATAGGGTTGTTTCTTTTAATGGGGCTCACCTGTCAAACTCCTCAAACCTGTGCAAATGAGACATGTCATCTCCTTTTCTCGGCAAAATTCAAAACTGGACCATTTCTGTCAGCAAAGTACTGAAACTGAAATGTAGCCTTTCTCTTCCATTAAGAGGATTGCTTTCTTTTTAGAGGAAAGGCTAGAGGACTTTTTTTCTTTTGTTGGAGGTCCTCTTTGTTAACAAAAATGTGTTCCAAGCAAACTTTGTATTTCCTCGGGGTAAAATAGATGCCTTTTCTCCTTTGAGTAAGAGCACTGTACCTGCCTTTCTGGCTGTGTGGTTCCTAGATGCTACAATCCAGTTGACATCAAGGATTTAGCATTCCACTGCCAGCCAATAGGCTTCGGTACCTATGCACACATGTTTTCTGCTTGAATAAATCCATAGCTTGAAAAGCCAAAAGGAAATGGAAATGCCAATAATGATCATTTCTTTCTAGACTTCAAAACTTGGTCTTTAATATTTTTTTTAATTTACCGCAATATCTATATAAATTTTAGAAAATTGCTTTTCTTTTAAGCTTTAGTATACATTTCTATATCCAGGAGTCGAGGGAAGGCTTTAGATTAACAATGTCTTGCTTTACTATCTGAAACTGTTTAAGGATTAGTGAAGTATATATAAAAATCATACATAAGATGGGAATTCTCCCAAAACAGAATGTTTATTGAGAACTATTTACTCTTAGTCTCTTAATTCTGAACAAAATAAGCAAAAAACATGTAAAGAAAGCAACTATGAGTGTTCTCTAAATGACTCAAATCCATGTCTGTCCTCTCATCTTTTTGTCAATTGATATTTCCATATATGAATATTAAAAATAAATTTTCTTGGAAATGTAAGATTATCTTCAAAGAGAGCAAAATGAACAAATGAGATGTCCACACCGTAGGAAAACAGGAAGGCCAAATCTATATGAGAGAAAGAGATACTTTTTATTTGATTTTTTTCTATTTCAACGTGTGCAACTGTACTAGGATTTTTCTTCGAAGATCACAGTCATTTTTCAAAAAGATATTCCCTCTACGAATTTCCTTAAGCATGCATGTGAAGAGAAGCAATACAGCTTCAGAATAAAAATTCCTCTTTATAAGGTGAAGACTAAAAAAAAACTTGGAGAAACATACTGAGACATTGAAGATCCTGGAATTTGGGATTTTATATACCAGTAAAATCTCTGCCATTAAAAAGGCAGAAAGATATAGGCTTATCATAAAGAATGCCTTGTTTTAAAACTCAAAAACCTCTTCTTCATAGAAAATCTCCTTACAGTTTCCTTTTTATGTTTACTTTTCCATTAGCAGATAGAGTAAAAAAATACAAAATAAAGATTCTGACACCCTAGCTGAAGAACCAACCCTGAGTTAAATGTGTAAAGTATAAAGTACCTGGCAGCATAAAATAGCATCAGCTACAACTCAAGCATTCTTTGCCTTCTTTTATAAGGATGCACATAAAACCTCGTGTCATAAATCCCACAGCTATTAGGGGTGATGCTGTTTGGTTTATTTAAGCTCGCCCCTGTGAGCATCCAGTTTTCAAGACTGTACAAATTAGTTAAAATAAAGCTCAGAATAACTCCACTGTAGAACAGAAATCGAAAGCATGGGGCTTAGTACTACTCATCACTCCTAACACAAGAAGCTGGACAACACCAGAACTACAAGCTTTGCAGATTCTTTTTCCTCCATAAATGAAATGGCTGAAATTTGCTGTCTGTCAAAGTCTTCTATCTGTAGAAGAACCATGTAAGATTGGTGTCAAGGGCCAGCAATGACAGTAAACTTTGTTAGGTTCTATGTTTCAGTGAAAAATCTTGTTGCAATATACCATAAAGTTTGCTTTGGTGGAAATTAAATTCCAGGATGCTTTATGAAAACAGAACCCCGTGTAGTATCGCAGTACAGGGCTTTGTGGGCACCTAGTAACTTACCCACGTCTGGCAGGTCGACAGTGGACCACATGTCCTTACTGCCCACTGGACTTCGGTCTGCCCCACTCAGGACAGGGGTGCTCCAGGAGTGGGGAGCAATGTTCCTGGCTTGTGCCCGTGTGGCTGCGGCCTCACAGGCCAGGACTGAGTGGAGGGTGGGTGGCCTTCTTGAGAGTTGAGGGCACCCAGTATGCACAGCACAGCTGGGCTCTCCAACACTCGGGTCCATCTTCATGCAAAGGCAGTGTCAGAGAGAGGACAGGACCTTCTGAGTGGAGGGACAAACCCGGTAACCGTGGACACACTGGATTCTGCCTTGTTTCCCCCTTGCGATGTGCACACACGCCAACGCATGTCACACTGGGAACCATCATTCGTCACAGAGCAGACATGCGAAGTTAGTGAAGCCGGTACGTGCATGTTCCCAGATGTTCTCACCTGCCTGTCCACACAGCCCTCGGGGCCCTTCCTCCATTTTAAATCATTTCAGAGGAGGAAACAATTTAGTTGAATCCAAAATTGACACATGTGTCTGACACTGACCGTTTCCTAGCTAAGCCAGTCTCTGCAGGCGAGCAGCATTTTCTGCTCAATACACAATGTCCGACTGCACCCTCAGATGTTTTTGCTTAGGAATGGTAAAATTAAACATCACAAATTTTAGTTAGGTTAAGATTCCAGTTTGTGTGGTGACCACATTTCTGAACCCTTTAATTGCCTGAACAATTGCTAGTTTAAAAAGAGAAAAATAAGGGCCGAGGATTTAGCTCAGTGGTTCTGCTGTCTGCCTTGCAAGCACAAGGACCCAAGTTCGATCCCCAGTACCAAAAAAAAAAAAAGAGAGAAAAATAAATACATATAGCTCAATTTTAGTTCTTCTGTACCTTACCCAATAACTCTTATGTATAAAGAAAATAATCCTCTTACCTCATTCCTCACTGGCAATTTGTAATAAATGCTATCCTAGGAGGCTGATTTTAATCTCCTAGTCAACAAATACCTAATATATTTATAATCTTTTTAATTTAAAAAGATGGTGGAGTTATAACATTACTTCCACTAAAGCACATTTTGCTGTAAAAAAGCCTGACAGTTCAGAGCAATAACTGTTTAAATAAATTTAAATTTTTTAAGAATTTAAACATTTTAACTTTTTAAAAATAAAAATTAGTACTATATAAATGTTGCCCACCGTCTATTGAATCTCCTTCTCCCTACCACCAGCAACCCTCTCACAAGTGATTTTATTTATTTTCGGACACGCTGGTGATAATCTGGACATCCCCTTGTTGTTTTTCTTACCTAAAACAGTTGCTCGGTGGTTAATGTGTTTACAGTTCTTATGTGCTGTGCTTTCAAGCATTAAAAGTTCAAATTCATTTCACTATAGAAACAAGAACCCTACGTGCCAAAAAGTGATCGGGAACATGAATTGAACCTCCAGGTATGTTTGCCTAATACTCCGTTTCATCATTTCTCTTTCCCCAGTTGTTACCCCTGGCAACATCTTAGGTGTGGTACAGGCTGCAGGGTGCTCAGGAAAGGCTTGGAGAAGGCATCTTTTCCCTCTTTTACTTCTGTGTAAAGGAGTCTACAAGAACGGAGCCAGGTTCATTTCCATCCACCACATCCTTAATGTCCCTTTGGGAATGAGTCCCTTTACCGTGGCCTTCACAAATCCAAAAGGAAAATTCCTCATTAGTTCTCTAAAATACTAAAATGTTACTCACTATTCTGCACATTACCTCCAAACCTGCCGTGTCTCTGCTTCAAGCACGTGAAACCTCTGTAGTGATGAGGATTCCACCCTTTTACAAAAATGTTTTACACTCGAAAGTTTTGTTTCCAACATCAAATTGAAAAATACTACCAGGAGACCCATTCTTGCATTCAAGAACTGGCGGGCATCCCTGGTCCTTCCGCAAAGCCAAGTTCTCCAGGCCCTTCGGCATCTGTTACACAGAGGGACGCTGAGGACAGAAATGGTCACCATTCAGGGACTGGAGGAAAGGGTAGGCGGGGGAGGCACCAGGTCTCCCCACGGTACGCATCGGTATGCATCATGCCGGCCATGGTCACAAGCCACTCTACGTCTCAGAGCCCAGCGAGCCTTGCCTCAGGGCCCACAAGCGCTGCTCTGCTAGGGAACCAAGGGAGGGCTGGAGGGGTTGGAGGTGACTTGCAACCACAGGAGCCTCTCTCTGCAAAGCCAGGACAGTGATCCTGTCCCCATAAAGGCCACGTGATGCCTGCTTTCACCAGGCTGCTGTCCCCTCGCCTGGCCCACCACACTGGCTCTGGCAGGAATACGATAAAAGTGGTGGGGGCTGGGTAGAACAGCTGCCCCAGAGCTGCCCACCTTGTACCTGTAGGATGCTCGGGAAGATCTGTTATTCTTTCCTCCCCACCCTTCAAGAGCAAACCTATTTATTGCCCTTTAATGTTGCATTCACAATCCTTGTTCTTTTAAAGTAATTACACTCACACTTTCATAGGATGATTACACACAGACACAGTTGTTGGTTTAGCATCTTCACTGAGACAATTTATTAACTCTGATGCAACTGTTTTTGCTAAAGATAATGCCCAAAAGATTGGCAGATCCTGCCTTGTACTTCCACCCAAATATATTCAGGAAAGAAAAGTACCCAGTGCAGTGTTCCAGTCTCTAAGGATGGATTTACTAAGGTTTCGGATGGGGGAAGAAGGGAATGGAAAAGAAAACCCAGAGTCTTTCTTACTTCTTTTTTTAATTGTTTTACTTTATTACTGTTGCACCATTTATACAATTACATATAATTTCAATGCATCCATTGTACATTTTTTTGTATTTTTATTTTATTTTTTTTTCCATTTTCCAATGAGTGGTGTGTTGGTGTCTGTGACACAGAATGAAGAGAAAGTGAACTGCAATGAACGCAGACTTTTTGTTTTTTCATTTCCACTGACCAATAAACAGAGCTACAGGTGCACCCAACCACAGACATGCATTAACTCGTCATGAGAAATCTAGGTAGGCTAAGTACGATGAGAGAATGCTCGTTTACTCCCAAAAATATCTGGAGAGGAGGAATGGAGGGCTGGCATCGAAACACATGTGGACAGGCTAAGTGGGCTCCATCGGAAAGTTGGCATTCATCCACAACATTAAAAAAATATCAAAATAAGAAACGCTGTAAATTAAAAAGGAGAACACAGAAAATACTGCTTTCATAAAGACCTCGATGGCCTCAGCGCAGGCGCCTGAGCAGGATGGAGGGCTAGCGCAGGGCGCGGGGCTGGGCCACTCATCTCACTGATCTTCCAAAGCCAGGGCTGGCGGTCCAGGTGACTGAAGGTATATTAGATATTTCCCCACAAAAATACTATTTGGATTCTCCCACCCCCTCCCTCCCTCCCTCGATGGGTCAGCATCCTTTTTATTTCCCCCCTTGGGCGATACACATCCTTACTTCCAATTGGAAACCAGTTAGTATAGGAGACAGAGAGAAGGAGAAGGAGAAGGAGAGAGAGAGGGAGAGAGAGGGAGAGAGAGGGAGGGAGAGGGAGAGGGAGGGAGAGGGAG
>NW_004624751.1:13915643-13997835 GCF_000247695.1 Heterocephalus glaber | reverse complement strand
AGAGAGGGAGGGAGAGAGAGGGAGAGAGAGAGGGAGATTGTTTGCAGTGGTGTTTTCCCAGGCTGTCCGTTACTCTTTCACTGCTACGGTTTGATCCGAGTTGGCTGCCGGGACCTCCGCGGACTTGGGCTCCTCTGCCGGGCCCTTGGCTGTGGAACTGGGCGCTTCCGTGGCTGCGGGGGGCTCCTTGCAGGAGGGGGCAGCCTCGGCACTGCTGGGTTTTGAGTCTGAAGCCGGGGCCCCGTCACTTTTCGTCTCCTGGGCGGCGGGAGCCTCAGTCTTTTTGGGTTCCCCTTCTTCTCGGCCCTCGGACACGCCTGCCTCTGCCGCCTTGGGGGCCTCGCCGCCCGCAGCGGGCCCGGGCTCGGCGGGCTCCTGCTCGGCTGCTGTGGCCCCAGGCTCCGCGTGCCCCTCCGAGGCGCCCTCGCTGCTCTTCTCAGGCTCGGCCTTAGGGGCTTCCTCCTTGGGCGCCGCCGCGGAGTCGCCCTCCGTGGCCTCGGCCTTGCCCTCGGCGTCCTTCTCGGCGTCCTTGTCCTTGTCCGGCTTCTCAGGCTCCTGGGACTCTGCACTGCCGGCTGCCGCCGCGGGGGGCGCGCTCTCCTTCGGGGTCCCCTCCTCCTCGGTGCCCGGGCCCTCGGCCTTCTTGTCCTTGTCCTTGGCTTTGTCGTCATTCACATTGTAGCCCTTCTTCTTCTTGCTGAGCTTGCCTCCCATGCTGGCGATCTGCAAGCGAGCACAAGACAAGACAAGGCGGGTCACTACGGGTCACTGGGGTCACTGCTGGGCGGAGGCGGGGGGGGGGGGGACACGCTCGCCTCAGGGGGCAGCCGTGTGCCACAACGAACACCCTGGGTCTGTAATCCCTGCCACTCCGGAGGCTGAGGCAGGAGGACCACAGATTTGAAGCCAGCCTGGGAAACTTGGGAGAGACCCTGTCTCAAAACTACTCAATTTTAAAAGAGTGAGTAGGTGCAGGTCGATGCAAGGCCCTGGGTTCAACCCCCAGGACAAAAAAGGAAGGGGGGGGCGGGGCAGAAAAGGAGAGGAAGGAAGGACCGATATATAAAAACAAAGAACTCAGCTGTAAAACCTCCCAGCAAAGCATCCTCGATGAGAGCCGCTAGCCCTGGTACAAGGCTGGCTGGCCCTGTTTCTCATCTGCTCCCAGACCTGACTCAAACACCAAGCACTGGACACTCGGGCACCCCAGAGCAGTGACAACCGCTTCAGTCTACAGATCAGCAGGGAGGGGAACAGCCTTTGTCCTTTTACAACGTCATTCTGCAGAAACTGCACAGGACAAATCACAAATCCCTAGAAAATCATCTCCAGCTCTGACCTCCGTTCACACTCCCTTCTTCATGGATGGGAGCGCAGCAATTGCTTTTCCAGCTATCTCCGGCTTAAAGATAGCTCGACAGTAAAGAAACAGTGCCTCCTGGCTGAAAGTCAAAGGTATTTTCCAACGAGTGGCCTCCACCACCCAGGGTGAAGTCTCCAACCATCTTGGCCTGCTGCTTTCATTCTAGCGGAAGAAATCACTGACTGCATTGAATACGCAATGTTTTCCCTCATACCAAAATACTAATCCAGATAAACACAAATTACAAATTTGTTTGTTTCTTTTTATTTTTGTTTTTTTGGTACCGGGGATTGAACTTGGGTCCTGGCGCTTGCGCAGCAGGCAGCGAAACCACTGAGCTAAATCCCCGGCCCCAAATTATAAATTTATAAATAAATTTAATCCAGAGCCACTGCCAATGCTAAACACCCTTTTTCCTGCCACTGCATCTTCACAGCATTCTATTCAGTGGGAACCCACAGAAATGCCCCTGCAAGCAAACTGGGTGGCTTTGCACGGATGAAGCGTGGCCGACGTCATATTCCACTGTCCCAGTGAGTCCCCACAAGCAAGAAAAGTCCAGCAGAGGGACGGGTTGCTTGCTGTCCCTAATGGAGGACGGAACGTCCAGGTGAGGCCACCGGGTTCCGGCCCAGAACGGGCCACTTCCTGCTAGAACTGTAGAGCTCTCCCCAACCAGCCACACACACACCCCCCAAAGATCATCTATTCATTACCCTCCTTGGGATCATGACTCGTGATAGTGAAATAACCACATTTAAAATCAGCCGCTGGGCAGAAAGCACTGTACTTCTCTTCAGCCAAAATGTGCCTCAATGCTCTATGCTAATTTCCTGTACCGCATGACTTTAATAGTTGGAGGAAGAAAAGAAGTCAATGGACTGAATGACTAAAAATACTGTCCTATTTTCAGGAAAGGTCTTTCTTATGTTGTCCAAGAAAGAATTTCCCTTACATGTCTTTAAAAAAAAAAACAAAACAAAAAACTTAAGTGTCTTTTGGTCATATTCCACTTTAGATAATGGGGTTCTATGCAACTGTTTATTTCTCCCTCCGTAGTAGGAGCAAGTATATATAGTAAAATGCTTTTCAACACAAATCAATAAATGAAAGTAACAAGAAATAATCATTGATATTTTAAATTTTAGCTGATAAATCAGTTGTTAAATTCTTAATCAGCCAGTATGCATAAACTGTTTATATGGAGTATAAGTTCAGCTCTCATTTTGGAACATTGGGCTGAGTATACAAATAGGAAAGCGGATAGGTCTGTAGCTAGGATCTTCTGTTCTGTAACAGAAACCTGGAAATTATAGACTGGAGGACAGAGCACAAACAGCGTGCACTGCGGCTCAGCAGAGGGGTGCTGCTCTTTGCCACCCACAGTGTGAAATTCTATATACCAATCCCCAGAGATTTCAGGTCCTGCTGGTTTACAAACCTAAAATCTAAGTCACTAAAATTGGATTTCTGAAACACAGCTAAAGCCACTTTCTATTCTTTTGTTTTAAACCCAGCTGTGATTCTTTTCTGAGCAGGAAGTGAACCTACATAATCAAAAGTCCAAGTAAGGAATGTGTCTCAATCCTGTTTGTTTTTCAAACACAAAGTAAAGTAAACAACCCCTGGCTTTTAGCTAATTGACCTGTGTGAGCTCTAGTGAGGTATGGGGAGACTGATCAACTGCAGTGGAACCCGGGGAAAGCAGGCTGTCTGGTTATTAGTGAAGACCTTGCCTATATCCAGGGGTAAAAAAGACCAACAGGTGTCATGTCCATGTACCAACTCCCCACGATGACTGCAATCATTACGTACCCCAAACAAGTATTAATCAAAATTTTAAAAATTAAAACGTAATATTTCCTAGCGGTCAGGCATAATCCTAATTCTAAACATATTCCATAAATTACTTAATCTTCCTGACAGCGAGCACCATGCAATGGTTAACCATTCTCATCCTTCCCTAACCCATCAGGAAATTCTACCTACCTGAGTTCACAGAGCTGTTCAACAAGCAAAAGGTCAAGGCCAACGAAACCTGTCCGGACAAGAAGGATCCATCTAGGAAGTCGAAAGGAGCTCCACTAAGAAACTGGCAAACCAGGCAGAAGTGTCAGCCCGGAACGTCACCTGCCCTGAATTACAAGGTACCGCCGATTGGATTGCCTGGAGTAGCTCAGAACTCAAGATGTCGAGAGGGTAGGGAAGAAATCTAGTATTTCAGGTACTCTCTGCCCTTAAACCTTTCATTTTCCTATTTGCCAGAGTAGCTTTGTATCAGATCCTGAAGAAATAAGACAGAGCAAAGGGAATAGAGTTTAAAGATTCCTCTCATTTCTATTCTGTTTTTGAAAGAAAACATTTGGGCTAGAAAGTTGGAACTTTTACGTTTTACAAAAAAGATATATATCCCAATGAGTCAAAAGATATACATCTCAACGAGTCAACAAGTAATCCATGCCAGAAGTGACTTATGCCCAAATCAAGTGATCCAAAAAGGGCTAAGACTGCCTTTGCGTTTGTCCACACGTACGGCAAAGGGGTGCAGAGAAAGCTCAGAGGCCAAAGATGGGGACCTGTGTTCCATGACCTCAGAAACAAACACAGCCTAGAGTTGATCTCAGTTACGACAGCTCAAAGAAAAGTCAGCTCAGGAGCTGCCCTTTAAACACGCACGCATGCACACAAATTAATCACAAAGCCCCAAACTTATAGTTTTGGCATCAAAAATGACAATAAATAGCAGATAAAATAATTTCACTGAGTTAAATCTGGTAAAGGATGGACAAAAATTATTTCAAAAGGACTTTGGACATTGGGTCACAGTTATCTCCTAAGATGATAAGCGAATCCCACCTCCTAACTTGAATCCCCAGCAAGTTATTCAACCTCCCCTTTCCCCTCCATTTCCTGTAAAATAACAAACGCCAATTTCATGCGAATTTAAAGTGAGGCATCAGTACCATGTTTCACACTTCACACGTCTGCAAGAAATGTCAGTTCCTTTCCCTATCACTTGATTTTACAATTTAAATAATTCTGTGCTTGTGAAGTCAAATATAATAGCAGAACACGGGTTCTACACATGCAAGTTCTAGAATAATCAGCCATCAGAAACACTGTAATTAAAAGAATCTTCCAAAAGCAAGCACCTTGTAAAATGTTGCCACAAAGGGTTGGTCTGTGTTTTCCAAGCAAGTGTTTCACCATTCTTATATTAAAATCAGCCTATTTCGGGCCTGAGATTTAGCTCAGTGGTTCCGCCACCTGCCTCACAAGCAGAGGAACCTGAGTTCGATCCCCAGTACCAATAAATAAATTAATTAATTAATTTAAAAAATCAGCCTGTTTCTTCGATCTGAACACCTCTGGTACTTAGAACTCTCAAGGGGTTGTGAATCCTTGTGATTATATGACCAGCCCTTTATAACAAGGAATTAGTTTTGAGATGAGATAAAGATTACAGGTAGCCCTCACGGCCATTCCTCCCAAGGTGAACGAGTTCTGCTGTGATCATAGAAGAAATACACCCCCCCTTCCACAATGCTGGCACCATCCCTTCATCACCTGGATTCAAGGAAATGAGAAGCTCCATTCTGGTTACCAAGACACAGGAAGAATTCCAATTACTAGTTAAAACTCATTCACTGCCTCAAATTTTATATGTGAAAGGTAAAAAAAATTGATTTATACCTTATCTTAGTTAAAAAGCTAGACAGATGTTATGAGGATAGCTAACACTATCAAAATCCCTTTTCTTCTTGCCACTTTGTACAGATGAGTTTCTTTCTTTTATAAAATATCAAGTAGCTCAGTATTTTAAGGTACTAATTGAACAGTATTTTAGGTCTCCCACAAATGTCTTCGACTAATTCTATTCCCCTGACTTTATAAAACCCGGCCTCTCTTTTATTAACCCCATTTGGCTATCAGAGAGCCATTCCAGCCGTGTTCGCTCGTCAAAGCAACCTGGGCGTGGAGACATGAAAATAAAATGAGCGTGAGGCCTGAAGAGTTACAGGGGCACACGGTGGTTACTGTCACACCAGCCTAGTTCTTAGTTCTTTTTTTCCTTTCTTTTCTTTTTTTCTTTTGACCTGCACCTGTCAGGGAACTCAAGTTTGCATCCACATAACACCTCCTGCCCCTCCCCAGCCTGAACACAAAGGATGTCATCAGCTGAGACTAGACACTCGCTGCAGACACAAACTTTTCCTTGCTTATTGGCAATCAATTGCTTTTCGTAATAAACTTGTATTGGCTTCTATGCACATTTGTGGAACCTGCAAAGCACGTTTCTCTAATTTCTTCATGCTGAGGAAGGCACACCCAAAAGGGCATCATCCTAGGTCAGTAGACCGGACAAGGAGACCTCAGAAACAACTGCAAAAAGTAGTAAGTGACCCACAGATTATTTTCTAATTCTTCCTCCAAAGCAAGCATTAGAAGGATTCTCTTGCATCTTGGAGCTGCAGGAATATCTCTTTATATCTTTTCCTATAAGAAAAAAACTGATCTTACATATTGCCACTACAGAAAACCTTTAAGAAATGTTTCTTACTATTGAGAGCTTCAATATGAAACTTCTGTAGTTATGTAAAATCTGAATACTTCTTTATATATGAATATTTCTGTTTTGTATTTGTATATCCTTTGGAGAAATGAAGGTGAGAAATCATTGGAGATGTAACACTGTAATCAATGCACTCTTTCATAGAAATGATAAATGTTTCTCTAATTGTTTCTTCCTTTCTTTCCAGGAAACATATTCGAGCACAAGGAAAATGTTCCATTCACATCAGCTAAATTGTGTTTATTTCGTGCATAAAATCCACAGGACTCACCAGGGCAGATTCACCAGTGTAACAGCTTAATGATCATGGAATTGCACTAAACAACCACAGGTCTCACAAACCACAGCATGATTCAGCTGCTGTCCTGATCCACCCATCCAGAACATTCCTGAGGGGAATTAAATTATTTCTTACCTTGAATCGTACCAAGCTGTCAGTATGGTCAATCAAATTATAATTTAGTCTTTCAAGTTGAGAAAATAAAGGTAGAAGGGCTGATGCAAGATGAGACCCAGGAAAAAATTAAATAAATTTTAAAATCTTTGTCTTTAAGAGTGGTGTAAGCCGGGCGTGGTACACACAGCTGTAATCTGTAATCTCGGCACTGGGAAGGCTGAAGCAAGAGGATTGCTACAAGTTCAAAGCCAGCCTGGGATGCACAGGGAGGTCCTGTCCTAAAAAGAAAAACAAAAAAACAAAAAAAACCACAAGACTGGTGTAAAAAGCAAGCTGCCTAGCACTCTGTATGAAGTTTGCTAAAAATGGTAAACATGCTAGGTCTGAGAGCTGGGCTCTAATGTCAATGGTTTGCTATGGGGGCTCCAGTTCCCTAATCAGTAAAATGAAGATATAAACTTTATTCTCTTTCTGGGTGAAAAAAAATTTTATGAATGCTTATGGCACTAAGTAAAATGCTAAGCATGAGAAAATAATGTAGCATTGTCAACAAAGTTTTATATGCCTGCTAATTATTATAAAAACACCATTTTCCACACTAAAGATTAAATCGACAACCAGCTGATTTACTGTGCATCTTTGTACACAACTTTTAACATATGGGAAGCTTGTTAAAAATCCAAACTAAAACTGGGTGTGAGGGAGCACGCCTGTGGTCTCAGGACTCAAGAGACTTCAGACCAGCCTGGATTACAAACCCAGGCCCTTTCTCAAAAACATAAATAAATGACTTTAAAAGACCAACAAGAAAAAACACTAGAGGTAAAATTTTGTAGAACAACACCAAACATGTACTGAAGAATAGAATTTTTATTTTCTTTATTACATTTAGGAGATGTTTTTAGATTACTGTGTCTGCTTATAAGTAAAGAATGAGTCAGGATGGATGACACACTATGAAGATGTCTCAGATGAAGTCACAACTGTCAAAAAAATAAGATTCCATTTGCTTCCCCAGTACAAAACTATTTGACAGTCTGGTTATTTATAAAACACACCGAATTGCTTCCCCTTTACCTACTTTCGATGCTGTCTACCAACCTTCCATGGTCCAGCTCAGCAAGATTTCCCCCCAGCCACTTTTAGGAAGTGGGGACACTTCCTAAAAGAACTGAACTAAAGCTTCTTTCACTTTTCTGCAATTCTTAGTGAAATCAGCCTATAGATATGAAAATTTTTCATTTCCCACAGTTTAAGTCTTTAGGAAGCTTATCACAATTCTCATACACTAACATGACATTCAGGTTAGTATCCCATAGAAACGTTAAGAAAAAATAACTGGCAAGAGTTCTTAAGCCAGATTTCTAGAACAACATTTCTACAACATTTCTGTAACAACTGTTACATCTAACAGTCTTTAACAAGAGCAAAGGCAGTGACTTCTAATTTAAAATAGAAACAAAGCACCATAAAGCAGTTACCAAGCCTACAAAGCTAAAAAATTTCCTTCCTTGCTCTCTAGCATATGAAAATCTTTTAAATATATAAATCCTGCTTTCGGTAATCTAAAACAAATTAAGTAATGTATTTCCTGAATATATAATCCACTTGTAAAACATAAGTAAACTTGTGCAAATGTAGTAAATAATCTTCTACCTCCACTATCTCCAGGAGCTCATTTCCGGAATTAGTAGCTAACTGTAGATGGCGTTTGCAGATCCCTCAGGAGCACGTGTTCAATGTACATGCAGGACTTCTCTTTTTCTACAACAAGGTTGAACTGTGTTCTAAGACACAAATACTGAAAGCTTAGCCGCATGTGGACACACTGCCTGCCAGAAACTTGATCTCCTGGACTTGATACAGGACAGTGATTTCATCTAAGTTGCCAGTTAGAGTTTCTTCCTCAATAAATATTAAAATTCTCATGTCCCTAGCTACACACTCCTTTGTTCTCAAGAACTTGAGAAAAAACAAAAAACAAAAAAAAAGAGTTGAACTTCTCAGAGGAAAAAAGGTGATGAGCACCCAATTTTATGAAGAAAGTAGATTAAATTCCTGAGACAAAATGAAGGTAAAGATTGTACAGTGCCACAAAATGGCCTAAATTTTATCAAAATTGAACATGCTCACTGTGGACTCATTCTCATTTTCTTCCTTCCCCAAGTCTTAAGGGCCACATAACCATGGTTCTCACCCATCGATTACATCACTTATTCTGGAGGGAACCAGGTTTTTATTTTGTTTTTAATTAAGCCCATAAATTTAGAGCATTTCTTCTGGGGAAAAAGATTTTAATTTGTTTATGAATAAATTCCACACCTTTTCATGGCTTCTCTCATATGTCCAGAACCTGATTAAATTTTTATGCATTGCTTTTTTTCCAAAGCGAAAGGATAACTCATTTTTCTATTTATTGAAATGAAAAAGCTACACAAAACTAGGACATATTACCATTTTTACAATCCCATCAAACGCAACTTTTTCTCATGGTACTGGGAATTGAACCTGGGTTTTCACACTGAGCTACATCCTAACCCCTCCCCCCCCCTTTTGAGACAGAGTCTTGCTAAATTGCCCACATAGGGCTCAAACATGCAATCCTCCAGCCTCAGCGTCTCATGAGATTTTGTTTGGAATTTATAACTTGGGAGAGTTCCAAGCCAGTTGCAAGCTTCCCATGCCAACAGCCTTGCTCTGAGAGTATCATCAAGAGGTCCTGGTAACTTCAAACACACAGAGGCCACAAGTTCATTAGCCCCAGGTGAAGGAGAATGAGACTGAGATCCAGACAGGAGGGTGAGAGGGATGCTTCTCATTTTGCATAAAGGCTCTCCATGCACTCCTTACACTGTCTTTGGAAAATCATCTCCACCTGGCCCGGCCTCTTCTGTATTTCTAATTTAGGTAAATCAAAGTCACATATTCCTGGCCCTAAGGTTCTCCACCAGAACATCTTCAGAGGCACACAGAACAAAAGCTACCAGCAGTATAGGATTTCAACCTGGACTCCATTCTGCATCAGAGCAAAGGCAATGGTGTCATAAATCAGGAGGTCCAGGGAAATAGTCTCCCTTGTTGTCTGGTGCTATTAGAGGAGCCCACTTTGGCCAGACAACTGCTGTGGTGACAGGAGCCCGTGATCTCTCCTGAGACCTAGTTCTCAGGAGTAAAAGAACTCACTCACCGTGTCCTTTTCAGAAGATACTTCTACCCCTTGCAGTGACTGAGGTTCTTCAGATCCTACTGACTATACCAAGGGAAAACATATGGCTTGGCCCCACCAACTGGACACCCCTTTGACTGAAGTGTTTTAAGATGTGAGAAAGCATAGCCCAGCAGACCAGAATAGTGTCTCACTAACATCTGGGCCATCAGGGAAGATGTGCTTCTAGTTTCCCAGTGAAATCTGAGGGTTCTGGGAGCTATCATTTACTGTTTCCTTTCTTTCATTCTTTAAATAAATAAAACATGGACTGAACAGTCTGGTTGTAGGTAGGTGAAGGAGAAAGGGAGAAATATTGGACCCTAAGAATCCCTGAGGAAGAGAAACAAAGTACCACCGTCATCACCACCTTTAAGATCGCCATCCTTTTTTTTGGTACCGGGCATCGAACTTGGGACCTTGTGCTTTGAAGGCAGGTGGCGGAACAACTGAGCTAAATCCCCAGGCCAAGATCTCCAGCCTTTGCAGCAGGTCTAAATGGTGATGTCCATCAGGCTTCCCAGAAGAGCTCTCCAGAGACCAGATCACACTCAAAGCCCTCAGAGTCCTTTTTCACTTTGGTGGCAACTGAATCATGACATTAAATGTTAATGTGTATCCCAGCCCATGTACTGAACTTTACATGTTTGATATGCAGGTAATCTCTATTTATAAATGCAGAATTCTCATTTCAGTAATATGTTGTTGGATTTATCCATCACTTGGCATTAACCAAGTCTTTGCCCCAATTATAGCACTGCCCCTCCTCTGAAAATGCACCCTTGCATAATGACAGTTTCAAGACATTAACTACGCCCAAACCATGGGGTGACATGTACTATATTCTGCCCACAATTACTACCAATTCCATTTCTCAGTAGCATATTTTTATATAAATGCTGCTCCATCAATGAACAACACAGTTCTGCGACTTAATATCACTGGCATACATTAACTGGTACATAAATCAAAGACAAGTTATATCAAATTTCTCCAAATGATCCAAGTTACTATTCTCAATTTCGCAGGCTATCACTATGTCTTCTCTTTACATTCATAACTTCTAAGCACTTCTCACACTCAAAGGTCCCATCCACTGCAAAGTGTTACTTTGAAAATGCAAATCTGGACTAAAGAACCATTTTGTTTAGAAGCAGCCGAACAGTGCTCAGAAGAATGGTCACAAACAGATTACAGTGAAGATGGTGACTCCAAATCTACGGCAAAGCTTGACGTGAACGTAAAACAGTGTGTGCCCCAGACCCAAATGTTACTTCTGGTTTGACTGCACCTTCATCATGCAATCAAGACAGGAAGTAATCTCTTTCTGTCTCTGTTTCCATGTTATAATCAGAAGAAAATATTTCTGCCTTGTAAGAATTCTGGGAATGAACTGGCCTTTCTTGATAAATTTTCATATGTGGCTACCACATACTAACCATGTGGCCCTGGAGAAGAAATTGTTACTCTCACGTAAGGTTGCAAAGGTTAAAGGGCTCCACCTTGCTCTTTATTTGCATTTTGAGTTTCTCTGTAAGAGAAACCATGTGATAGATCTTTTGCAAAAGGGAAGAGAACCAAGAGGTGGTGGGAGGGGAGAGGAAGGGGAACGAAAAAATTAAGACATGTTATGTGCATGTACCAACTCCCCACGAGGAATGAAGTCATATGTTTTTCCAACATTTACTAATAAAAAATTGTTTAAAGTTAAATAGGCAATCAATCTACTATTAATTGTTTTTACTGTAATATAAACTTACAATTGACCCATGAGTTGCATCCGCAGACAAATTCAGCACCAGACAAGGTGGGTTGATCATTAAACTGGCTGAAAGAACTCAAGTTATTGTTCAAATCTAGCTGGAACATGCTTGAATAAGACAGATGGGGGAATTGTTTTGTTTTGTTTTTACTTTAAGGAAGGAAAAAGCACAACACAAATAAAACGTGATTTCAGTAAGAATAAAAACAGGAGAGAAACCTAAAATACTTGGTTGTGTCCAACAATTCTACTTTGAACAAATGACTGGCTCTTTTCTTTTAAATGGTCACTTTTTATTCTAAAGGAGAAAAATGAAACAAAGGCAATGTGGCCTATGTATATTTTTGGTATTCCTACCAGTGTGGGCTCTGTCCCAGTGATTTGTTGCCAGGTTTCCTCAATACCTGGTAACAAATTTCTATTGTTAGACATACTGTTGTCAGAGTTTGGTTCAGTCAAAGCTTCTATTCAGCACTTGCAACACTGCCAACATTTAGGAGATGGGAAGATTCCCTGGGGAGAGAGAACTATAACAACAACTCTCAAGCCCTGTCTAAGCTTTTAAGCAAACTTTTTAAATATTGTGAGTAAAAATTTAGAGAAAACATTTCTAGGCGATTTCCTTGTCACAATACATTTTTATTAAAAAGTACACGCACGTACACACACACACACACACACACACACACACACACACTGATACAACCCAATTTTCCTAAAGTGGTGATTATGATGATTTACATCCACAGAGTTAGAAAAGCCTCTGACACAAAACAAGGTTAATGACAAGTGACCTTTCCATTGTTCCCCTTCCCCTACTAGCCCAACAGAAGCACCCTCAAAGTGTCTTTATGGATCTCTTATAAAACTCCAACATATAGAGTGATTTTAAGAACTTCAGATTATCAAAACTTATTCTAGAAAAATAAGACTTCATCTTAGTGGGGAAAGTTGTTTTTGTTTGTTTGAATGTTTGTTTCTTCAGTACTGTGATTACACCCAGAGGTCTTCACACTGAGCTACATCCCCAGCCCTTTTTTATTATTATTCACCTATTTTTTATTTTGAGACAGGGCCTCACAAAGTTGCCCGGGACGGACTCTAATTTATGATCCCCCTGCCTCAGCCTCCCAATGGTGAAGATCTTTTCTGAAGTGTGTTCTAACTATAAGAAAAGATAGGGGACATAGATAAGGGGAAACTCCTACTCTAGTCCAGCGGGAGGGATAAGACATACAGAGACGTGGAAATATACATGAAAGTAGGTGTCATGAGAGTGAAAAGCAATAGTTTCTCGAGAAGAGGTGAAATTGATTGAGGTCCAGGATCAAGAAAGGTTTGTTGAGAAAGCAGTGTGAGAAAATAAAAATATAAAAATACTTATAGATGTATAACCTATCCTGCCTGAGATTGTTTTAATATTTGATCCTTACATATGTCAACCCAGAAACTGTACTATGAGGAAGGACTGATTACTATCTCCCACGACATGAAGAAACTAAGAACCAGAAAAGGTAAATAACTCACCAGCACAGAAAACTGTGAGCGGCAACGTGAACCCCGGCACACTCACCCTGCAGTGAGGTCTCCCGACCACCATGACAAGTTGCCTTGCAGACAGATAAGCTAGGTGCAGAAGTGCAGACGGTTTACCTCAGAGGCCACCAACAGGAAGTTTCAGGTCAAGGTCACCAGAAATCCCTTTCCCTTTAGGAGGTAGGTGACACCTCTCCTTACCTACTGTAAAGGATGATGGAACAGAAATCTGCAAATTGGCCTAAGAAGGGAAAAGTCTAAATTTAGATGGCAGAGGGCAGAAAAGCAGTTCTTGAAGTTAGAAAAAATGATATCTCTCCTACCAAGAAGAAGGAATTTCAGAAAGCAGTATGGAGAAGACATACACTGCCTGGGGAAAGTTAAGAAAGAGAAGAACAATGGAGGTTGTGCAGTTTGACTTGGTAGTGAGCTGTCCGTATTCCTGCTGGAGTGAGTAAGCTAGAAACGCGAAGACATTTGCCTCTCAGGAAAGGGGCCAAGGAGCAAATGCACAGCCTGAAGAGACCTCCATACGGTCAGCAGCACAGAACACTGGTCAAAGGAAGGCAGGAATCTGCAGTACTAGAAGACTGCACTGCATCTGCTTACATGGATTAAGAAGAGCTGAAAGTCTATGTGGGAAGATGGATACAGCAGAGAATAAAGGAAGAAACTATACAGGGAAGAAAAAGGAGAAGTGTTTAGCGGACAAGCTTCTGTAAGTCTCAGAAATGTATGTCAAAACTAGGTTTGTTGGGCTGGGGATTTAGCTCAGTGGTGCCACCGCCTCCCTCAAAAGCACAAGGTCCTGAGTTCTATCCCCCGTACCAAAAAAAAAAAAAATCAGCCAGAAAGAAAAAGAAAACTAGGTTTGTTTCGGAGAGTCACTTGCCATTCAGATGGGGGTGGGAACAAAGAGTGAGAGAGATTCCAACTCCAAGGCTGTTTTCTGACTCAACACCTTTTCTTTGAAATGAATACAGTAAGCTATGAATCATTCAAGCCCCAAACACTTAATAAGATCTCTGATAGTAAAGTCTTTGAAAAACTCACGTATCTTTCAGTATTTTGTCATTTATCTTGGTTCTTTCATGTTACAACACTTAGATTTCTTAAGTCCTGGGAGCAAAGAGACAGGCATTTCACCAACTAGAAGGCCAGAGACCTGACCTGGTGACCAGAAAACCTGGCGAGGCTTTATTGTGAAACAACTGGATGTACTGAAGTAAGTAAACAATGTGACTGCATTACAAAAGCACTCATGAGCTTTGTAGATAAGGGAACACGCATTCAGCATCCAGACACATATTTTCGACATAAATACAGAAATTCTTAATTCTTAAGAATTCCTTATTCTCCTTTATCAAGCAATCTGGTCTTGGTCTTCAGATAAAACATTTATCTTTGTTCATTTCTCTGTACCATCACTGCTTATATTCTGTTATACTGGGTTGCAAGCTTGGGCAGTAAAATAGACCTGACCTGATTTGACTACTAACTTAAAGTTTTTCTTCAGTATTTATTCAAATAGATCTCATGGCTTCAGAATAAAGATTCTGCTTTATGGTTGTTACAGTGCAATGGGAAGCTTGATAAATATCGTAAACTCGCTTCACACAGAAACATGTAATTTTCAAGTTATAAACTTAGGAGATGAAAGAATCAATACAACTCCAACTCCGACTATAAACTGAGCTATGTATACTCATCTTTCCCTTAGCAGTAGAAAAAAACTAAACATGCTAAAAAATAACTGAAACTTCCATCCCATTAAATGAGACATGACGAAGTTCCAAACATCTGTGATACCAAACATCGCCACTATGACCTATCACATAATTAACGACTAGAACGTGGAACATCGCTGCAACAATATTGCCAATACTTTTTAAGTTACTATGTGCATATTATAGAGATTAATTATTCAAAATTTACCTTCTAATTGATTCTACAAGTATGAACCATAAAATCCCAAGTTGAGGATGGTGAGGCTGTTCTCAAAGTGGCAGGCGACGGGCCTTGCTTCAAAATGCAGAGGTTGACTGAATGTAGACATTATGGAGAGGTTTATTCCCTTTTAATATATCCTGCCACATGCAGCAAGCACTGCCAGGAAGCATGTATTATTCACCCTCATCAATAGCTTAATAGGCTTTTAGAGTCTGCTGTGCATTCACAGCGTTATTTATTTGCACTTAGCGGGTGGTCCTTTCAAAAGCCCTGGTCACAGCATCCTAACATATGACTTTATATGAATCACCTGCCCTTTTAGTCAATAAAGTGAGTCAGTGGGCCATAACCAGCCCGGGAAATGCAAGCTTCTAAGATCATTTCTGAACCATTTTTCCCCCCAAGACCCAGGAAACTAATAGGTCTTCTCACCACAACTAATTTAGAACTCTCAAAACAATTTAAAATAAAGTATGAGGAAAAAAACTAATAGCCACTGGGATATTTTTTGCTGCTTATTAATGGACTAGACAGAGCAAAATGGGCTTGGAGCCTTGACCATCTCACTCAATCGTAGCCACTCAACAAAGATGGGGGTGTCTACACCAGAAATAGCTGAGACTTATTTCCAGTAATTTCCAGCTCCAATTACAAAGAACTGGTTCCCACTTTTTATGACCACCTAAAATTGTCATATATTGATATTTGAATATTTTTTTCCTAGCATCATCAGCAAATGTAGGATTTTCAGCCTTAAAGCTATTTCCCACTTTTCAGAAAGTTTTCTGAATTAACGAGAGTGTATTAAATCCACAGGTGCTACATCCACCTCTAAGACTCTACTACAAAGGTGAGTTCAAACAACAGTGTGACTGTGAATGTCCTTGGTCTCCTGGTTCCCCCTCACCATTCAAATATGGCTCCCCATGGTTCTCTGGGGCAGCTCTCCCTTCTCTGCACTTTTGCCTTCTCCAAATCTGAGGCACTAAGCCCTTATTGAGACGGTGAGCCACAAAGAAACACCCAGAACGTGAGAGCTATGAGATTTAAAAACAGAATGTGGATATTTCTTCTCTACCACACAGATCCTAGGGAAAACTGCCTTTCCTCCTCAGACCTGGCACACACTAAAAACTCGATTAATATTGTCTTCAATCTCTTTCCCTGCATCTATAAAAGCTGAAACAGGAAAATTCCAAAGACCACTGTGACCACTGCACCTATTGTCTGTGAGTTCTCTTTGCTACCAGAGCCACAGATAAATTAGAGGGACCGGAGCTTACTTCCCCCAGCAAGAATGCCCAGGACCCAACTACTTCCTCCACTCCCCACCACTCTCCTGCCAACCCTTTCATCGGGGACACAGAAGGGGACTCAGGAGAGCAAAGTCCCGGAGCAAAGCGCAGCTCTGACCGCGGAAGAGACCCCTGCCTCCAGCAGGCCGTGGCCATCGCTTGTCACCCCACCGACTGCCATGGTGAGCCACAGGGTCGGTGCTCTGTCTCTGCGAGCTCCCTTCCTACCTAACGTGAGGCTCCCACTGCTGTTGGAAGTTTGGGGCCCATGTGAGAGGCAGTGCTGTTTTCAGAAGCAACCCTTTTATGTAACTAGAGTCCAGGTTTCAGAAAACAGGTTTTTCTCTCTCCATTCAATGAAATTTTGGTGCATTGCCAGGAAGTTCCAAGCCCTGACCCAACACACTTTGTGAAATAAGGCATGTGGGGTACAGGGTCAGCAGACCACGTTCAGCTACCTGACCTGGAGCCAATAAGCAGCCTCAACAATCCCAGCCTGGCCTGCAGGGGGAAAGAGGAGGCCAGGATGCCATCAGTTATGTTACACGGAAAATTCACAGCAAAGCACATAGTGTGGCTGTGACGCACACAGTAGGTCTTCAGTCAATTTTCATTTATCTTCTTTAACCTAAAACCATTCCTCAGCTCTGCCCATGTGTAAAAGAGAGAGAAGAATACTGAATTTCAAGACCAGGTTAAAAAAAAAAAAAAGGTACAACAAATTACTGCATTTACAACTGGCAAACATATGGGTATTGATTCAATTGTAATAAAAATCTTTACTATGACTCTATGACTCTGATCTATGATTCTGTGATCCTGAGAGCTTGTACAACTTTAGGATGATAAACATAGACCGCTCTTGGTGGTAAAAGATGGATGCAAAGCAGGAATCCCAAATGACCACATCCAGCATATCCAGGAAAAACACTTCCAGGGAACAATCAGAAGGCAGAATCCTCCTTAAAATGTGTTTCCCATCCCAAGAAGGACACCACGTGGAGCAACTTTGGAAGACAGGGTCTTTTCCAAACCAGTATTTCCATCTTCCTTGCTGAAGGGTAGACTGAGAGTTCCAGCAAAAGGCCATGCACCATACTGTCTTGGCCAGTTCACCTATCAGTAAACACTTTCTGCAGGAACATTTAATTTTCCTTCCACAGCTGTAAAATCATACATTCAAGCACAAAGGAAATAACTAACAGATAAACCTTCCTCCACCTTAGCATAAAAGTCAGGCCAGAAGTGACCCATCATTTGTTTTTCCTACAGGCTTGGAGAAACCAGATCAAGAAAACCAGTTGCCTGCATCCAGGAGTTTTCTTAGTATTGGGGACGTACTCAAGAAGGGGTTGCTACACATTACCATGTTGCTATTAAAAATCAGGCCCAAGTTAACAGCTCATCAGAGTCCCACAGGGATTCAAGTAACTCTGCATAGAAATGCAGCTAATACCATTCACTGTATGTGGTTTTCTGAACTTGAATCTTTAAACAATATCTGTTCTAGCTGGGTTTGAGTCTCACCACAGCCACTAAACTGCTTATGTTAATGTAAAAGGCCACATTTAATTCCTTGGGGCTGATTATTTCATTTGCAATATAAATGACTAGAACTGAATAGAAATTTTAATCTTTACATAAATGTGCATGATGTACATTTTAATTCTATTCTATTAAGCCCTCAGATCCACTAACTCCTTTATTTCAGAAATGTACAAACGTTCAGGCACTATGCTAGATGCGGGGCCCTGAACAGGAAACGAGGCCAACTCTGACCTCCCATAGCTCTTTCCTGCCAGGAGCACAGAAAATCTATACCTCCAAAAAGGGTCAAAGGTAACAGAGCAAATGCTACCCTGCTGAGTGAATTCTGGTAATGCAGCTTAAACAATTTTACCAAGTCAGGTACAAGAGAAAACAAATTTATTTTGCTAGAGTTGGAATAGAAAAGGCATAGGCCAGGTCCTAGATCTCACTCAATGATGCTTTCTAGGGTCTCCCCTCAGAATTTTTGATGCGCTGTCTGAGACATGGACCAAGGTGGGTGCTGCTGAGAGGCTGGGTGTGGAGGCAAGGGTGAGAAGAAGGCAGATGGCAGACAAAGAAGGAGCAAGTAACACCTTAGATGTCAACAACAGGACATCTCAGATCCATTCAACCAGGCACAGATGCCCTCTGTAGGGTTGACCAGATGTCCTCACCCTACTCACGCAACTGTGTCTCCTGCATATGGCCATCTAGAACCCCGGGTCTCCAACACCTACTCTGCTTTGTGGGATGTTGCTAAACAGAACATCACATCCTGGTGACAGGGGAAACTTGAGCAATCACGAAGTTGCAACAAATGTGTCTGAAGGCAGGCATGTTGTAGGAATAAGAAAGTCAAAGGCAAACACTTTTTCAAGTTAAAATGGATGGTGGAAATGTTCAGGATATATTTACCATGAGAATATGTATCTGACTTACACAATCTAGCAAAACTCAGCTGCAGTGGAGCTTTTGAGTGTTACCTGATTCACACATGCAACCAACCTTGCACCTCACGCCCTCCTTCCCTGTAACAGCATCGGAAGTGGTGGGTTACAAACTGCAGGATTTCCTGGTGGACACATAACAGCCTCAGACTGGCATAGGTGGCCCCAGACTCCACACGACTCTCAGATGTTAAGGAAACCATGGAGTACACCTTTGGGAGGTAACAGTAAGCTGTGACTCACGAGTCTGTTTTAATGGGAAAATCCTACTGAACTTATTATAATCTTAAGTGGATAGATTATTGTACTATGTCATTAACATGAGACAGAAGGACCTAAAATAGATTAAGTTGAACCAAAGAGAAAAGCATCTGTGAGAGCAGAATCCCCTAGC
Source organism: Heterocephalus glaber (assembly GCF_000247695.1). The sequence goes on along the minus strand of NW_004624751.1, from coordinate 13,978,883 downwards.
TCTTGTGACCTGAACCTGTCCTCATATCTCTACACACACATTTCCTTTACCTTCATCTCTAAAACTTCCCATATGGAAAATATGAATAGAGTAAATACCAATAATAAAAAAACTGCAGATTCAAAATATGCTTGGACAATGAGTCTCAAAGGAATAAATAAAATATGGCTGGTTAGAATAAACTGCCATATAACATGAAGAAAAAAGTCAAAGCCGAAGGAGCAGAGGGTGAGTGGAAGTTATCTAAGACCACCCACCAGAGAGGGAACTTCTACGAAGATAAGGATTGGTATCGTAACATTGTGACTTCCTTTGGTGCCAACTGAAATAGGCTGTCCTGTCCCATGCAGTAACTACCAAAGCAGAGAGATCCAACACAAATGGCATTTTAAGGTTACTCTCTCCATTTTTACAATGGGCTTCTTTTTCTCATTTAAACCTAAAATGTCATAGGATCGGGACAAAGCGTGGTACAGAGAACATTTTCAGTATTCTAGATCATGGGATTCATGTGACTTGCACTCTTGTCCAAAGAAATCTGAGAAATAAATGCAGTTATGAAAGCAGTCCGGGGAGTACTTTATTACATACTGATAACCCCCTGCACATTAACTTCCCAAAAAGAATCTACAAAAATCGGAACCATCCCCTCTGGCAAAACTATCTCCCTTTACTTGGAATTAATGAAATTGACAGTCGTGGTCGATTATTATAGATTCTGAAGATTCCCCAGTGATATTCTCTCAGCTCCCAAATCACTCTAACATCAGGAGACCTTCTGCACCAAGAGCAATATTGGTAGCCAGGAAGAATCCCAAAGACCAAACATAAACTGAACTGGACAGCCCTTTGTGGGGCCATCTGCAAAATGCACCTCACGGTGCTGGACCACAGCATCCTACACAGCCTGCACGGGAAGGAAAAGCATTTGAAAATGAACACAAATGACCCACTACAATTATTTGAGCAGAAATAAGCCTTTGTCGTTACAAATAAATGTGCATTGACTGCTAAAAAGAATCGATGATTTGCTTGCAATTCTTTTAAAAATTAATTTGTCCTATCTGTCGTAATCACCACTCATTTGCATATAAGATGCTACAGACCTCCTAGTTTGTTCTCTTTTATGAGAAAAAGAAACGATTTTCCCATCAAGATCCAGTCTATTTCAAATTACTGGAAACTCTAAAATAAAGTATAAATGAGGACTTGTAATTAGAACACATTATGGTAAATTATCAACATGCAAATCCCACTTATAATACTTTCTAAAATACCCATGCTCATCTTCTGAGTAAGATAAATAAAAACACCAGATATAGTAAATAAAGTTGAGGGATGTTTATGCTGCATAAAGCCTGCTGGATGTGTTAATGGCCTTCTCATGAAGGCAAGTGATGAACAAAATGTATGTCCATTTGCTAAAAATTCACAGATCCAAGCCTTCTTTTGACTCCTGATTCCAGTCCACAACCACAGAATCGAGGTAGGCGCAGATAGGGACCAAAGCAAATCAACTTCTCAATTTGCTTAGGAGGGTAGACATGGATTATGTTGAGATCAAGAGGACCTTGATTGCTCAGAGTTCCATCAAGGTGACACACAGAAAATAAAATATAGTGGGGAATCAAGTCTCATGGTTCACATCGGTTCTCCTAAAACCATCATCACACTCAGGATCTATCACTATAGAGGTGAAGTAACTAAGTATTTCGAATACTGGAGATGAAAGAGAATAACAACTGACTTTTCAGATGATGCTTTTACTTGCTGGGTGACAGCTGAAAAGTCTAGAGTTTAACCCTTTCTTCTAAGGCCAGGTTCAGCAGGCTGGGCAGCCTGCCTGTCTTCAAAGTCTGACATATCGTTTGTAGCTGCTTCACCCTCCAAGGACAGAGTGACGTCACTGAGCTACACAGCTGGCAAAGTCTGAAACATTTACTCTCTGCCCTGGAAGAACAAGCTCGCTGACCATGTCTGGGGTCTTGGATGAACATATTTGGCCCAGTGACTCAGTTCCTAGGATCAGATGAGAGTGTGACTCAGGTCTAAAGGGCGCTGAGGAGATTCATCATGCATATTTCAGTTTGCAACCATATTAGCAGTGAAAAAGAAAAAGTCACATGGGAATGAGTTAAGACTGGGAAACAAAAGAGTCTTTAAAAAAACAAACTCTACTCATTTATTCTGATGTTGTGACTGCCTAAGAGCAAAGAGGCTTGGGTTATAATAGAATCACAGGTGTGGGGGCGCACGCTTGTCATCCCAGCTCTGGATGCAAGGATTGTAAGGAGTTCGAGTCCAGCCTGGCCTACACATAGCGAGGCCCTACATCAAAAACAGAACAGAAACAGAAACGGCCTTTTTCAGGTCAAGTCCTGTGGACAAGTCCTTTAGCTTCTCCAGAAGGCTCTGTGCTAAAGGCAAAGTCCTTGGAGACCGGAACCCAAAAGCCTTGCTTGGCTTCCAGGCAAGAGTCCTTCCCTTTCTGCTGCGCCCTGTAGAGGAAGTCCCCTACCCCGGGAGCCTCCTTTCCACAAGTAGAAAAGAGGGATGCACATACCGGTATGTGAGGGGGATGCTTAAAACCTGAAGGCAACAGAGTGAGGGTCCTTTTGAGCACCAGGGCCTTGTGCTGCCCTTGCAATGACACCACACCTGGGTGAAGCTGCTGCTTTTAGGACCCGTGTGCAGTGCATGATGATCGGATTCCCTGGGGAACTACGACATGCACCTAATGCACCTTCTTTCTTTCTCATCCCCTTCTTCCCTCCCTTCCCACCCCCCTTCTATCTTTTGGTGTGTTTCCAGTGTTCACTTCAGTGGTAAAGTGAAGAGAAAGAACAGCCAGCTGCTTCTTACCATGCGCTCACTCCACTCTCACCAGTCTTCCCCGAAGCTCTCCGCAGCCCAGACTTCCCATCTTCAGTCCCACCCGGCCTCCTCTCCTGTTACCTCCTCTCCTGTCAGGGTCGCCACCAAAGCCTCGTGGGGATCTCCCTAGTCCCACATCAGTTCAGTCCTCTTGCTCTTCTCCAGATTCTTCCACTGAGGTTTCCAGAGCCCTCTGGGATGCTAAGCTTCCTTCATCTACACTCTCCCAGCCACTGACTTGCCCCTGAGCTGCAGACTGGAGCCCAAAGCTCCACAGGGCCCTCAGGAATCTCAAAGGCTAGATTTCTCCAAGTGAGCCCATGGCTCCCTTCCTCGCTTACTGACCCTACTGCCAGAAGCCTGGGGTTGCCGCTGGGCAGACTTGCACCGCCATTACTATTGTCCTTGCATCTAACTGCCTATGCCCTTCTTCCACCTGGAATCTGTTTAGAACGCTGCTACTGCAGCATGCGAGGAAGCAGACAAAAACATACACCGGCCTATTTTTTTTAACCCCACAATATCACTACCTTCAAACAACCACTTGGCATTTTAAAAACTCTGATTTCGAAGCTGGGTGAGATGGTGCACACCTGTAAGCCCAGGCTGAGGCAGGAAGATTGTCGGTGTAGGCTACACAGAAAGACTCGCTCAAAAAGTGTTTTAAAAGTAGGGGGAGCGTCTCAGTGGTAGAGCATTTGCCGAGCATGTGTGAAGACCTGGGTTCAATCCCCAGCACCACTCAAAACAACATTTTTTTAAAAATCTATTTAGACTTTATTCAGGTCAAATCTAACTGAAAAGGTGTCGTGGAAGTAGGGACTGCATCGGCCTCTTCCGGTGCCTCACCAATTAACCACTTCCATCCAAACACTTCTGGCCCCGCGGCTCAGGAAGGAACTGCCATGCCGAAGGGCCTGAATGTTGTAATCCAACTGAGGCAAAACCCTGACACACTGCTACAGGCATGCAAAGGAGAAGAGCAGGCAGCAGCTCACCTATCACTAGATTGTCTCCTGTGCAAAAGCAGGAGGGAAAACCAGGGTGCAGGAAGACCGGCATTCACGGCCACCACACAGCCAGACCTGCCAAGAGATAAACAGGTACACCAGGCTTGGCTCCTGCATCCCCCTGCGGGCAGGGAGCGTGTGTCTGAGCTCACAGGGCCCGCATGAGTGTAAAACTCTGAGATTTCAAGAAATAAAGTAATACCTCCAAAACACCAAGAAGGAGGACCTCCAGATTTTAATTAATAAGCACTTGCTGCCAGTAAGAGTTATGCCGATTGGCTTCTACAACTGGACACACTCATACATGCAAATTACATTTAATGTGGGATGTGAGTATGTGCCGATGTTTAATACAGAGCCAGGTCTCCACTGTGGAGAGATGCTAGGGCCCATGGGACTGTGGTACAGCAGGGAAAAAGGAAATCAAGAGGCCCTGAACAGTGACCTCTGTAGGTAAATGTGGTTTACACGCTATCAAAAAGCACAGCTGTGGTATATGGTTTTCTCAAGAGGTTACGTATGAAGGGCCGTTCTGTGCCATCTTCTTCCGTGTGTGCACAAACACACACCTGCTGGTTTTAGGGCGCAGTGCCGTATTCGAGATGGAAGCCATGCACATTCTACAGCAGGACTCCCTGGCTGCTGTCCTGAGCTCAAAGAACACTGCCGGGTCTGAACCTGGCTTTATTAATACTCAAGCTGATGCAATGAGAATGTTAATCACAGGAGAGACACTGAACTACAGTATCTTATGGTAATGACTAGTAGACACCCTGGAGTAAGGTCCAACTCATGCTGAAAGGGGTTTTTTATGGCCTTGCTGCGGCAGCCTTCCCATTTACACTGACACAGAATAGCACAGAATCATAGCCCATTACAGAGTGAGCACCCTGTACGTATAAACAATCAGGAAGATTTTTATTTACAGAAACATTAACAGGCCCACATAGCATGATTGGGGAAAAAAATCTCTCTAAAGAAAGTATGACATTACTGCCTTCACATCAAATGAACAGACTGAGCACACCAGAGGTGCTGCAGACAAGAGACACTGCATGTGAACTGGGCCCTTTGACTGCAGTAGTTTACAGGTATTGGCATAAATATAAGTGTGAGCCACAGGGGCAGTCTCATTGATAGCAGAAGTGAGCATTCTGACAACAGGACCACGGACAGGCATCTGTATACTTACTGGAATACTGGCTAGCGTGAAGTCACCTGGCCACGAACTTAGGTCTGGTTTATGCAAGTGGTTTAACTACAGTAACCATAAGTAACCAAGAGCAAGGTTGAGGAAGTGGATGACCCGAGGCAAGGGACCTAAGACAACTTCCTGTGGCCTTCAGTGCAAAGATTCACAATTTCTCTGACGCCCTCACCAAGAAGAGAGGGCGCGCACGCGGCTGCAGAGACAACAGACATGCGAGATCTTTCCAGAATTTTCTGGAATCCATCTAACTCCCGATTAGCAAACCATGAAGTCCACTGATTGAGTTGAATGTGGAACATGAATTTAGCCATGAAGCACCAGGGCACAATCAGCCTTACTTCACGCCTGCCCCTGTCTCACGCTTAGATACAATTTCAGAAACCTCTCTGAGGAGTTATGCCATGAAAAGCGAGCTTGCAACCTGGCCTAGCAACTTTATAGGCCACATCAGAGTTGTTTCCCAACCACTACCACCTTTGGAAGAAGGAGCATTTGTGGTGAGAGTTACAACTCTGGACCAGTCTCAAAGCCTGAAGGTACACCAAAAATACACCCATGGCGGGGGGGGGCTGGTATTCACCCTGCTTCTTTGTAGCTGAACAAAGGCACAGTAATATTTGTAGTTTTTGAGCCTCTGAACCAAATGACAACATAACAATAACACAATTGTCAACATGTATGAAGTCAGCATCCCTCAGGCTCATAGAACCTGTGGGGCTCTTTCCTGCTCTCTGGAACCAGGATCAACAGTCTTGACTCCAGTGTCCAGGACTTTGCATGTTCAGAACTTTAAGTAAAAGCCCAAAATGCAGAAAAATCGGAACACTTTTTTAAGGCGATAAAAAATAACTGATCAAAGATGAGCTGATTTCCAATGGCCACAGCCAAAGCGTTCTGATCCTCAGAGGCTAAAAGGAAACAAACAGGCAATTTTTTAAAAGACCTTTTACAGAAAGGTTTGAAAAGCAAACTGGGGAAACTGTCAGTTAGAAAATAAGGACACTCCAGATTTTTCAAAATTATGTACATCCTTCTAAAGCCTGTATCTAGTCACAGAGACGCAAGTCGACCAGGTGCATTGCACCATGTCTCTAATAATGAGTTGAATTAACATTAAGTTCAAATTAAGTGATTTAAGTAACAACCAGGAATTCATTTTAAATCTAAACTTCCCCTTCTCAACTCCACTAGCTTTTTCGCAGGTCATCTTCTACCCTCCTCGTCCCACTGATAATGACAGGAACTGGACTGTGCTGTAGCTTTGAGGACTTTGGCTCTGCTGTCACACGGTATTTGGGATTTGAAGTGCCCATCCCCACGGGCTTCCCACAGCCACCAACCAGCCTCACTTTTCAGGACAGTTGCAGAACTGATCTAGAATCTCTATCCTTCCAAAGCTCTTTTCTCTTCTTACCAGGCCACCTCAATTGTCCTCCCAAGACGTGGGCCATGCCCACAAGTGGCGGACACGTCCTGGCTACTGTTTCCAGGGGAAAGACCTCCTCCAGATACCTTCGTATAAGACAGGACTCTACCGAGAAGCATCTCCCAGTTCGTCTAGAAAATTCTCGAGCATGTCCTATTGTTTTGTTTTCCTCGGTATTTTTCTATCCATATACTTCACTGATATCATTCAACTTATCAGTAATTCACAACTGTCCCTCAGTTTCACCTTCCAACTCCATGAACGCTGATGCATCTCAGGGACCTGAATGTGTGGCTTTGAATCCTGGTGCTTTGGTTTAACACCGCAGTTACCCCGAGAAATGCGCGATTCACTCTGGCCTCAGTCTCTGCTATCTCAATTTTTCCTACCTTATTCCTTTCTTCTTTGTATCTTCTTCCCCTCCAGCAATCTGTATCTACATTCTCTTGTTTTTTGAAAAAGGGGGACAAATAGTAAAGACCAAGAACATTCTTTGCCTAGAGGGTAAAAAATGTAACATCTTATGCAGAACTTCATAATTTTTCTTAAATTATAAAAAATATTATTAATCTCAAAATCTCATGTATTAAGTTGTTGATGTGATGTTTATAAAAACAGAATTCTGGAAACAGAGGTATTTATAGATTTGGTCTCCTGAGCACAAATATATCATGCCCTCGGCATTTCAGATTTAGCATGTAGAAAATGTCTATTAACAAGTAGAATATAGTAATGAACCAAACAGTATTAGTGAACGAGCTTTACTGTGATAACACAATATGGATAATGATAACATGAACTGCATCTTCACCACGGGAAAGAGCAAAAATAATTTTTAGTATTATGTATTTGATAGCCACCCATGGGGGAGGGGTCCTATTTCAATGCAGACCTTTAGGTAATTTTTTTAAAACTATGATGATTAAAATATCTTCCATGTACATAAACACACATATGTATCCAATGCCTACTTCTATCAAGTCCTGTTTAGGTTAAAATGTAGCTTGGAGTTCTGGTCATATGTGTGATAGTAATGTGTGCTTGTGGATAACTCAGAGGCCCTTCTGTCACAAACTCCTTTATCCAAGATGACTCCCCAGATTTCCCCAGACCTCATGTCCAACATCAGACGCCAAATCAGGAGTTACTAACTAGAAGCCACGTATTCTTAAGCCAGAACGTATTTCCTCGGTATGGGATAACACCGCTGTGCCTTCTTTTTTAAATTTCATTAGTATGTCTACAATACATGATAAATACATTCCCTGTAGTGAACTGGTTTATATACATGTTGTATTCACATTAAAGCTCAATATAATCTTTACCTGTACACACAAGACAAATCAAACAAAAAGTGACACCATACAAAATCCAATCCAAAACTAACGTGGGTCACTCACCAGAGCAAATTCATTTATACTGGCATGGGCTGACTTACTTGTTTGAAAATAATAAAGGATATCAGACCGACCTTTTCACCTACGTCTTCTATCCTCCAGGCTCTGGGAATGTATAATGCATATGTTATCAAGAAAAGGTATATCAGAAATATTTTGATGTATAGATTCTCACCAGCTTGAAAATTCCAATACTTGAGAACTTACTTATATATCGGGTAGAAATCATCAATCCTGCCTTACCCTGTAGCACATGTGTTAGGGTATATTTGCAAAGAATTAACTTGATCACATTCCACACAGTTCCAGAACTTACAGCATTTGAAAATTGTGTCTGAGGAGCATTTTGGCAAGAGTTACAGTGCACTGTGCCCTGCTGGCAGTGGACAAGTACTCACTGAAGACCAAGGTGTGGGACAGTGGAGGCACAGCCACGCTGAAACAGACACAGGGCCTGGCAGGAGAGTGCTCACACTCAAGGACAGAGTCACCAACCACAGCATCATATGGCCAGACATGGAGCACCAACAAACAAGGGCTTTTACAAACAAAACAATTACAGTGCATTGCAAGCAAGTGCTTTAAAAGAAACCAAGCTCTAGACTAGAGCCAGGAGATGAAAGGCAGGAACAAGCACCCTGTAGGAGGACCTACTGTGAGCTGGGCTAATCTTTGTAACAGCAGAAGGTAAACATGGTACTGTCAAGTAGATGCAGGTAATTAAGCTAAGGAGGTGGGAGGAACTGCCCCAAGCCAAGGTAAGACGTAAATAAAGGATGAAGCAAGGATTTAAATCTAGGTGGGTTTATCATGATGTGCTTTCCTTACCTGCCACATGAGCCTGCCAGAGGCCAGATTCTATCAGTGTGCCAGAACATTCCCTTCACTTTACACACACAAACTGCTCTGATGGTAGCTTTTAAGAAAGGTGCTGATTTACGAGGATAGGAGGGCTTATACAAAGCATTTCGAGGACATGTGTACCTCTTAAAAGATACACCCCCCTCTCACAGAAAACCATATCAGAAGGAGGGTAAAAAATGCTTACTTTTAAAAAAACTGATTTATTTTATAGACTTATTATTTCCCCTCCAGAGAGATACTAGTAAGCTGTGAATATTATTCCAAGTAACATTACCCATTTTTGTGGTGATTTAAAGTTATAACACAAGCGTTACCAATTCTTTAAACAGACATAATGATATAACATCTACTTACAACCACTTAATCCCTTTTAAATTAGGTAAGAAGTCCTGCCTTGAGCATTTATGAAGAGACAATGTAATGATACTACAATAGTGGATACAGACACACGTCACTACAAATTTGTCCAAACGGCCAGAATGGACAACACCACACTGAACTCTGGTAAACTCCGGGCTCTGGGTGATCATCACAGGTCAATGTACGTTCTGCACTTGTAACCAATGGACAGCTGGGCAGGGAATGCTGATAACAGGAGAGGGTGTGTTCAGGGGAGGAGGGAGAAGGCAGCCTTAGGGGGATCTCTCTACCTTCTGATCCACTGTTCTGTGAACACAAAACTGGTCTACAAAGTAAGTCTATAAAGAGAAAGACAAAACGTAAGTGGTCATTCTCACCTCCACTCTCTGCAGATAATGAGCAGACACAAAAACTTCTACTAGGGCCGGGGATTTAGCTCAGTGGTTCCGGCACCTGCCTCGCAAGCCCAAGGTCCTGAGTTTGATCCCCGGCACCAAAAAAAAAAGCTTGTACCATTCCTTGCCTTTTTATTAACTACCAAGTCACTGATAAAAGACAGAAGGAGCTACACATTTTCTGTAGTTCACAGTAATTGCTACAACTATTAAGGGTGCATCAAAGAATTCCTCCTTGGTGTAAGGCACAGCGTAAAGAAATTTTATTCCTATCTTGGTCAACCAAAAAATATGCAGAATGGGCGTGAGTAAGAGGTGTTTTTAGAGACAGCCACTGCCCCTTAAAACATAGCACACCTGGCATCTTCAGAGACAGTATGGTTCAATATCTCCTTTCTGAGCCCCTTTGATTTAATTTTTTGAAAAGCCTTAAGTCTTAGAAAACCTAAGATCTTTTATTATATTTTTTATGGGACTAGGGACTGAACATAGGGCCTTTACTTTGAGCTACATCCGCAGCCCATTTTTACTTTTTACTTTAAGACAGGGTCTCTAACTTGCCAAGGTGCACAGGTTGGGCCCAAACTTCCAATCCTCCTGCCTCAGCCTCCCAGAGCATTGATTATAGACTTGGGCTATGGGCCATGCTGGCTAAACCCGAGTTTTCACGATGGCTCCATGCATTAGATTTTTGTCTGCTTGTCTGCTTGTTTCCTTGCTCTTGGGCATTTTGAGTGTTTTTGTTTCTTTGAGAACATTTCTCACTATGTGGTCCAAGCTGGCTTCAAACTTGAGATCCCCCTGCCTCAGCTCACATACTAACTAGTGTTGGAGACTTGTGCTCATGTCCAGCTGCTAGTTGGAGGCTTCGGTGTGTTTCTGGGCCTGACTCTGGCCCAGTGCAGTCCAGGGTTGGGCACATGAGTTCCACTCCATCCCCACACTTTTGGTGAAGTAATATATAAATAATTTATTTCTCACCCTTCTGGAGGCTGGAAGTCCAAGATGAAGGATGAAAGTGGACTAGGGCACTCCATCAACTTCTAAGAACCCTAATCTCATTAATAAGGGTAGAAAGCTCATGTCGTAGTCACTCTCCATAAGGCCCCAGTTCTTAACACTATCACACTAGGTATTAGGTTCTGACATATAAATTTTGGAGGGACATACACATTCAAACCACAGTATAGGGTCCTTTTCAATTATGTCTCCCTAAACAGTTCCCACCTAGATGTGCTAATTAATAGGAAAAAAAGCAAATGCCACACACTACTGGGATAAACTTTCACAGTGGTGGTTACCATGAAAGAGGATCTGAAGGAGCACAAATTAACAGATTAGGAGGGGAATCCAGACGAGAAAGGTTTCACTTCACTAATTTAAGCTTGTGTTTCCAAGTATGAAAGACCACTATCAGACGCAAATATGCCACACGTATTAAAATTCCTACTTGAGTCCCAAGTCGGATCACTTTGCAAAGATCTGGAAGAAAGAGAAGCAGAGTTGGGTCACAAGATCAATGACCTATGTCACCTGAACTCATCCATCCTTCAGGACACTGTCACACAGGCCCTAGCATGGGCTCCACGACTATCACCAAATACATGGCTTTCTGTTGTCTATATCAGCAGTGATATTCTTTATTTGGACACTGAGTTTGGTGACGCCCAAAATAATTTCCCACAGTGAATGGGGGGACTTTTCTCATGTGCCATTTCCACAAAGGGCTACGCCCAGGATGTGAGACTTAGTCATGAGTTAACTCTTCAGGTCAGGGTGAACATTGTGTGGATTTATTCTCCATCTCATTCACACATTAGATGACCTAAGCTGAACTGGCTAAAACGAAGGAGCACTCAACCAATTCCCCCTTTCTATCTATTTAGCCAAGAGCTTGGCAGTCCTCACTTGAGTGGGAAAAAAGTACAAGTGGACTAAAGACAACCAAAGTCCAACAGAAAATAGGTGTTGGAAGCTCACACTCAAAACAAAATTTCCACATATCCTTTGAAAACTCATGAAGTCAGATCAATATTTAAACACAATTCATGAGTCATGTTTAAACGGTTATATAACCGGGGCCACTCATTAGGTATTTATCAGAAATTACGAACAATTCGTGGGGCTGAAAAGGGATGACATGGTGAAAGAAAAGGTGGCAGGAGATGAAGAGGAAAAGCTAGGTCAGATTCAGACTGGAACTGGCCATAGCTACACTTCAGGACATTCCACTGAGATGACCTGGGGCCAGGCAGGCTCTCGTGGGCTCCAGGGAGAACACACTGAGTTGATGCTCAACTCAAAATACTACAGCTTTCTCCACACTGCCTGTGAGCTTGACATGAGTCTCCATTAACACTTAACTCCATGTTTCATCAAATAAACATCAAATTATTTCCAAGATAAACATCAGTAGGTGTTAGTTGAAAGGAAGAAGAGGGAGGCTCAAGCTTCTTCCGTTTCTTTGCAGTTTTATTTTAGCTAAATAAAAACTCAGCCGGTTACATAGACCGAGTTGGGTGAAAACAGTGACTACTCCTGCGGAAGGCTGAGATGATGAGAACCTAATGTATCTTGAGAGCTTTGTGAGAAAAAGCACAAAACTGTCCTAAAAAGGGGAAGCAGCTAAAATAGAGGAAAAATAGAAAGGCAATAGATGAGGTATAAAAGTATCTCTAGTCACAGAACACACCAAGAATGAGCAGGAGGGCCAACTGCTGAGCTCCACCCGGAGAGAGAATGGGACCCAGGACAGGGAAAGGCCGGGAACCTACCCCAGCCCCAAATGGGATCTCTGTCATCCTCTTCTCACACACGCACTGCCTCCTGGGGGTTTAGTGACACTGGGAGCTACAAGACTCTGACTTCAGAAAGCCTCCTCCGGGGCAGCCACCTAGGAAGGGCCGGGTGACAGCACCTTACCGGAAGCACCTTGTTTCCGCAGTCATACTACGACAAGTTCATCCAGAGAGTGAAAATCACGCGGGTCGCTAAGGTTAAGGATCCCTCTCAGTCTGCGTCCTAATTTGGAACAGATTCCAGAGGAGCCCAGAGGTTCCCGTGCCCCCACCCACAGACTCATCACTCTTCTTCACCACGCCTCAGTGAAGAGTGCTGAGGTACTGGTTGTTTACTACACTGTGGGCTGGGAATTTCCGTTAGCAAGCTCTCAAAGTACACAGAACATCCCCACTCTCGGAAGTTCCAGAGGAATTACACAGTACCCTAAGCAGCTTTTCTGATACACAGAATTGAGAGCCTGAGCAAGTGGGTGTGACCTGTTGATCACAGAGACCCAGGACGCATGTGCAGAACACAGATTCCCAAGTCCAGCACCGGGGACCAATCAGAAAGTGCTACCTTCAATTCTTCATTCACATCTGGCAAGAAACTAAGCGGGCCTTTGATAGCACAGCTTAGATCTGACGTCAGGCCATGCGAGCTGCTGATAGGACAACCACCCAGTGCCTTGTTCCCCAATGGGAGAAAAGCAACCCAGGAAAGGGAGACATAAAAGACCCTTATCCTCAAGGCAGCAGTGAATCTGCTCCAGGGCCTGCTCTCAGTCTACATACAGAGCGTACTGATTCCTACTTCAATAAATGTAACTCTTTGCTACTCTCGTTTCACATGTCTTGTCCAGCTCTTTGTTCAGGACACCAACAAACTGAAAAGAATTCTTGACAAGAGTCCACAAGACCCCAAAATCTAGTAACAGAAAGGTAGTTTGTTCACATCAAGCTAACCTCTTAAGAATATTTTAAAGGTACGGATCTAAAGAAGATGCTACCCACCATATTTGAACCACTCAACTTTCAGATGTTTGGGTCTTAATATAAATCTTTTATTCCTATTAAGATATTTCAGTGGATTTTTTTAAACAATGACATGATAACTAAACTTTTAGGACATGCTCTCAGAACATTCTCATCAGCCATTTAAATATTGCCATATAAAGAGCAGAGAATGAACACGTTCCTGCCCATGTATCAACCAACTAACTTTGGATGATTTCCCCAAGATATTCACAAACGTAAAACATACACAATTTATATGCATGTAAAAATAAATCAGTTTTGCTTTTCTTCTCCTGGAGGTAGAGTTCCAAAGAGTAATGCATTGTTCACATTAAGCAATTACTCTGGGCCAAACAATGTTTGATGTTCTAGGAAAACAAAACTCAGGTAGGCTGGATTCAAGATCCAGGGAATTCTGCTGGGTGGCTGAGAATCAACCGTCCATGACAAGTGACAGGAAATGCAAATCAAACTGGACAGTGAGGGCTGGACTGGTGCAGTGGTAAGAGACTCGTTACAGACCTCATCCTACATTTGTTGAGTTTCCAAAAAAAGAAGAAGAACACGGTAAAGAGACCCCTGCATCAATTCAAAAGTCAAGAGAAACCAGCACTTTAGGGAAAAAATGATGTCCATGTCTGTTGAGATGTGTAGAAAAAGACAATTCCTAGGAAAATTGAAGGGAAAAATAATCTGTGTCAGCCCTACAAGCTCACCTAGCCCACAAAGAAACTCTGGAATTAACATTTCAAGGCAGGTTTGCTTTCTTTGTACAGAACCCCTCCCTCATCCCATGTTACATGCAATTCCATCATTTCCATGAGCACCCATACTGTCTTCCTAGAGATTACATCTTTCTCTACAGCGAAGAAGAAATACCATTCATTGCTTGGGTTTGAGGGATAACTTCCCAATAGTGACAATATGATGGCTCTGGCCACCAATTGTGAGCTTGTCTTGGGGTACTGAGGATAGGAGCTGTAGTGATCGCATTTCTCAAGCCATGTAGCCACAGTGCAGTCAGAGTGTCAGGGAGAACCATGGCGACACTTTCCCAAGAGGTCAAAGAGGACACTGTCGAGATAAAAGCGTGTTCTTACTGTGTATGAATGACTGGCTGTTTTGTTCATGTTCTAATCCCAAAGTATTTGGGGTTGGATGGAAACTTAAGATACTTAAATATCTTTTCTATCTAGTAATTAAGACCTTTGAACTAAATACAATCAATCCTGAATTCTCCCACATTCTCTAAAGCGATGTTTACATAAAACTCTTTAAATAATAGGTCATTGAATTTGGGGTATCTCCCATGGCTTACTCAAGTGAAAGAGGTCTAAGAAAGTAGAAAGGGAAAAACAGAAGTAATGATTGATCCAAGAAGTTAATTTAATGACTATCTGCAGGCTAATGTCTCTATCCCATGTAGCTGTAGACCAATACTTATCTCACTGTAATTACTGGTTTATTAGTTTGCCTTCACCAACTCTAAGCTCCTTAAAGGAAGATAATAGGTCCTTTGGTCTCCCAGTTACATCAATAAATACATATTAATTCACCAATATTTTAATGTGGTTTGCATTTTCTCAGGTTTTTAAGAGGGTACAAGGATCTCACGTTAGTTGCTCTTTCCTATGCTGAAAAACAAGTTTTCAATCTACACTTAGAGGGAGGATTCTGGAGCCATCTGAAACTCTTTTTAAAAGCCTAGTCTTAGAAATACCCTTACAAATGTCACTGGTCTTTCAATAGAGAATGAACTCATCACAAAACCAATACTTGCAACTTTTCATTAAAATTAATTATCTAATTAATTAAATTATTTTTTTTACCTCTGTCTTCAAATGCTTAAGTGTACATGATGTTTGTCCAACCTCATACTATAATTAAGGAGCAGAAATAGAATAATCATAATGAGAGAAGGGGGATGTATACACACCTACAAGAGCAGAAGACAAGAGGCCCACACAAATGTCTCCCAGAGGAGGGGGACAGTGGCATCTAAACAGCCACACCAGTCACGTCTTGGGATTCCTTATTGCATCTGTGGCAGCTTTTCTGTTTCCATTCCCCAGTTTTAAAGCCAAAATAGCATCACTACAATCATTAATAAGTTACATCAGGATAAGACAAACATAAATAAGGGTAAATAAAAGAACATATCTTCTTGGAAATAAACACCAAAAAGCCTATCGGTCACCAAGATACACCTTTATTAGACATCAACACCACCCCATCCCAGGTAAACACATAGTCCAAGTACCCACTCTGTGACATGAGCCGAGGCTTAAGCAACACATGAAGCTTGGTATGTGAGAAACCAGGGGCAAAAGGGGAGGTGCAGGACTCTGAACAGTGCTAGGATGAGCAATTAACTAGAAACACCTGTCTGTTCTACTACTGCTACTCTACTCTATCTTTGTGTTCTACCATCCAATTTAAATTGAAGAGACTCAACCCCATGGGCGGAATGACCAGGGCGGGGCCCTTTCCCTGTGGCTGGCTCCACTGTGCCCACGGCAGGCTGGCAGAGGGACACCAGGTAGGAGGGGGAGATGGAAGATTTTGTTCCAAAGCGGATGTCATGGGCTAATTCACGAACTGAATTCATTTAAAATGAGACAACCGCAAGACAAAGTATTGGCTTAATGGTTAAAGCAGCAGTGTTCATGGTGTGAATTACACAGATAACACGAGGCTGTCTCAGTCCCCCGACCCAGCTCACACATGCTGGCAACAAAGATTCCACAGTCAGCTCCACTACAAATACAGTTTAAAATGTACAAGAGCTTATCAAAATTAAAATTTTGCAAATAGAGTATCAAAATCTAGAAATGTTTTAGAATGAGGAAATTATATTGCTGGAGTTGACATGCTTACTGGATTATTATTTCTTCATTGGATTATTATTTCTTAACTACAAGTTACTTTAAAAATCAATGACATATCACAGGTTTTTTTAAAGCTACATTTTTTATTCAATAAGAATTCCATCAATAAGAAGCAGCTTAAGCAAACTAGACACTGATCTGATAAAAGATCTCAGGATGGACCTGAAAGTATTCACCTCCAATAAACAGTCTTACTTAACACTGAGGCCAGTGACACTTAGGAAGAAAGTAAATCAAATGTTGTCCTAATTATTCTTCTCCGTCTCCAAAAATAAAAAATAAAAAACCAGTGATGTTTCCTGAAGGTTCATAACAAGCTGGTTCCTGGATATGAAAGCAACACCAAGGAGATCATTCAGAAATTGGTTGTGTTAGTGTAATACCACGAGATTACCAAGCCATGAAACAGGCCTTCCCTGGACCACAGGCTCCATGCTAGAAACCGACATCCACAGGCGAATGAAGCAAGGTCTTAACCTCCAGGAACTCACAATTTACAGTACATGGTCAGAGTAGCGTCCAAGCTCAATTCATCACTCTGCTGCTAAGTTCATAATTGATTCTTGTGAAGATTTCAAATCACACACTTATCTAGGTGCCCTACAGCCCAACTTCACAAAGGCCATTCTTAAAATGCATTGGTGAAGTTGCCCAATGATGATTGATCCAAGGCAGACCAATGGCAGTCAATGATTTGGAAGAAGAAACACAGAATGTTAATGTTAGTCCATCCCGGATTTCACTCCTTGTGTTGTATTTTTGAAAAGTTCCCACAATGTAATATTATTTGTTTCCCACACATAATACACAATTCCATTCCTCATTTGAGACTCTACCTTGGGAGAAAGCTCAGATCCATGAGCCATCAGCACTAATTACTTGTAATGTCTCAGGGCTCTAAGACAATTACTACCAAGGTTACTGCCTGGAAACAGAATAATTACACTAATTGGAGTTCATCAGCTATTCATCTTCATAGTAAGCGCACTGATGAGGTGAAATTTAGTGTCCCTGTATGGAAGACATCTCAGCTGCCAAAGGCGACTCTCAGAAGACATGCGTCCCCCTCTTGAATACCATGTGCACTGAATAAATACGGAGTGCTTGGAGTGTATGGGGAATTGTTATAGGGCGCTGTTAGGGGTCAGAAACACTGACACATCCCTGCCTCCTGAGTGCTTTAATCTGGAGGGGTGGACACTAAATAATCACATCAGCTTTTGTGAGTGCAGGGACAGGAGTGCCCAGTTCCATGAGATGTGGGGGCATCTTTTTAAAAGAAGAAGCAGAAGATGAATATTCATGACCTTCCAGACCAAGCACGGGTTTTGAATTTTATTCTAGGTGTAACAGAGAGCTGTGAGAGGAAGTCTTAGGTGGAAGAGTGCCATGGTAGGATTTAAAAGAAGGCTAAAAGGTAGTGCCCCAGGAGAAGGTAAGACACCCCAAGTGGGCTTACGGTAAAGGGAGACATGCAGATGTGATGAAGCTTGGGTTCCCAGGTGGCACGCGGGGGACATTACACAGACCGGCCATCCTGACTCGAATGTTAAGAAGGTAGAGGCAAGAAACCGGCATCCATAGATGGCCACTTACACGGGCTTCACAACAGACACTGCATATAGAAGAGTGAAAATCTGAAAACATCTAAAACAACTCACATCACGTGTTTTATGCAGAAGATAATTTACCAGAGGAAATTCTTATGAGGTATTTTAAAAAGAGCTTCAATTTTCAATTATGTTGGGGCCACTGGTTTCTTTATCTGGTATAGTAAAATTAAACTGTCACATTCCATTTCCGTTTCACTGTGGATTAGTATGGTCATTTTTATATTACCATAATTAATAGGCTATGGTGACCAGAAATTCAAAATAGGAAAACAACAATTAAATCACTTAAAAGGGCAGCCCCTCAAACTGTAGACTGATCTTTAAAAAAGAACCCCTCGAAGTGTTAGGTGTGGACACACCCACTTCTACATCTGTCAAGAATGTCCTTCAAAAGTACCCCTTTAAGTATCACTACTTGTTTCGTTGCCTGGAAAGGCCCTAAAGTTCACTAGCCTTGACCTTTGTAGTCATCAGACTTGGCAAGATTCCTACAACAATTTTCCCTGCTGTACTATAAATCCCCATCCATCTAAATCCAAGCCCTCTTCCACACCCCATGTTAGAGGCCCTGTCTTCCAATGTCTTCAACTCCCACCTCTGAGTCTTCTTCATTCAATAAAACCTGTCCCTCGTTACAGTTCAGTCTGGGGAATGCATACCAATAAGCACTGGCACTAGAGTGGGATTTTAAACTGGCCAGCGCAGCTGGTCAACTCTCTGTCTAGAAGGGGAAGGGTCCCCATCTTTGCCACTGTTGCTATGAGATTTTAAGAGGACCTGACCTAAATTAGAAAGGAGCTACTGGAGGAGTTCCATTATAATTTACAAAATTGAGGATGGCTACATCGTTACATTACATGCACTCAACAATTTCTCTTTCTTCTTCTGTCTCTCATGATGTTTCTTCAAGCAGAAGGAAAGCAACATAATGTGGTGTCAGAAGGAAAAACAGGTTTCGCCCCTGTGTCTGTGCCCACTGGTAGGTAGAGGCTGCCTAGAGCCCTGGGTTGAGGATTCTGAGGTGTCTTCCATGTACCCCTCCTGCTCCCCAGTCCAGTAGAGGGAATAAGACCTGCCCACACCCTGTGCTGCCCTTGGACAACGGAGTCGAAGAAACCTGACTCTGAAACCCAAATCAGGCTCTGCTTTCTCTAGGAAGTGACCCTTAGGGAATTAACTTCTCTGCAACTCTGAGTCAAATGAGAACCCTTGTGTTCATCTCGGGTGGGTGCACGAGGGTTAAACCAGGACCCATAGGTTCTCATCCCCACCCCAGTCCCTTCTTCCTGAGGCAGACAGCTTCTGCTGTCCCTCCCTATAAACCCTCTTTCCTAACGTGAAACTGGAGGCCCTCTCAAATTCCTGTCAAACTCTAACTGTACCACCCCAGGCGATGACTATATTAAGTGAGGCAATTAAGTTAGAATTGAGACGGTGAGGGTGGCCCTAACCGAACCTGACAGGTCCTTATAAGAAAGTCTGGGACACCCAGAGCAACACCAGAGACGTGCACAGTGGAGATCACAAGGACCCAGCATGAAGGCAGCGCCTGCCAGCCAAGAGAGCGGCCTGGGGGGAGCCAGCCCTGCCCCTGCTTGCTCTTGGACTTCTGTTCTCCAGAGAGCAAGAAAGTTAAGTTCTGTGGTTTCAGCCACCAAGTCCGCACCGCTGTGTCATAGCAGGTGCACCCAACTCGGAAGTGGGGCACTGGGGCTTCTATCACTGCCGCTGCTATGGAGGGCCCTCCCCACTCTCCTACCTCGGGCTTCCTCCTCTTCCCCCACTCGCCAGGAGGAGGGAGCAGTGGAAGCCAGGTCACCAAGTGCTGACCGAGAGCCATGGAGCTGTGCTTCCTATATTGTACTTACCAGAAATCCTGCCCACAGGTGGGAAATCCAGACACTCCTAGGGCTGGAAAGGGCTTTCCCCCTCCCCATCCGGGAACGTGGCTGCAAAATTACCCTGCTCAAACTTCCCTCTAGAGCAGCCATTTCCTCCTTTCTGGAGGGTTTTTACCAACATCAATATTTAACAAGATATGCTACTGCTCACAAATGCCTCTTCCTTTCTTAAGGCAAATGTGCAGCTAGGGAGGTACTAGTCCAATGTGTTTACCGAATCAGACTTAATACAAATGCACACCAGGCAAGGAAACCTCATGCTAACCACTGTGCTCATTCATAGCCTAAAACATTTGTTCTCTGTGTTGGCTATTTCCTCTACCAGGTAAATTATGCGAACAGTTGCTAACATGTCAGGGCTTGCTGCTTTGCCACATGTGTGCTGCTAATATTAACAACTGCCTTAATACCCTCAGGGTTTGGGGTTCTCTTTTTTTTAAAGGCATACCTCCCCTATTCTCACCCTTTTCTAACAGGAATCACACGCAACTCAGAATTGGCTTTGGTTTATTTCACCCGTTGTAGAAACAGTGGTGAACGTACACAGACTGCATCATTATATTGCATCACTGTAAACTTCTCTGCCCCTTATTGAAATCCCTGCAAGCCCACTACAGAGGTGACACAGGACCCTCCTCCAGGACTGTGCCTCACCTCGGGGTGCTGCTACAGAAGTGAGCCTGCCAACTCTCAGCTCATGAAAGAGGTGGCTGGAGTACATGTGTCTGAATCTGCCAGCTGACCCTGCACCCACCCGTCGCTCTCTTCTCCCTCGAGCACAGGAGCATTTGCTGGTGCAGACCGGCTATGGTCAAAGAATGTGTTGCTCCTGACAGCATTAAAATTTAAAGCACAGGAAGGGATTTTTTTTTTTTTAAGCAAGGGCTAATTAACATGGCTTTGGAGTGATCCGGGGAGAGGTGAAACCTACTGACTTTTATATTTACTTCTTTGTTAAATTATCTTTTTGTTATACTCTCTGCTTTCAGAGCTGCAGTCAGTTGAGACAGCGTAGGGAACCACTGGGTTCATCTCATTTAAACTAAAATTCTTACCTTGGTGGGATCATTGTTAGCCTACCAGGCAGGTGCTCCTCTCTCTCAGCTGAGTTCTACAATGGCCCGGCTCCGCCCACCCAGCACTTCCGTACAGAGGAAGACAAAGCTTTTCTGGATGGCAGAAATAAAACCAGTTAGGATAGAAAGGCAGAGGGCACCGCATACATGTTTGTTGTCACTTCCACCAATGAAAGCGTGACCCAACGCTCCAGGAGGCTTTTCATTAGTCAACCACCATCCTGGATGAAGTAAAACAGTTAACACACACTTGTGAGTCAGAAAAAGAAACACATACCTGGGAAACCATTATCAATCTCCTCTTAACAACCTCCTGCCCAAGACTGCTACAAACACTTGTAACCATGTGTATGAAAACCAAACACTGAAACCCTCTAACCAGGCTGCTGACCTCCACCTGGGCGAGCCATGGGAAATTAGAACCTGAGATCGCAACAAAAGATCCCTGGGGCTGCTAAGGAAACCCCAGTGCCACAATACACCACGTCTATAGGGTGGAGTTCACCCTATTCACCTGAGCCTGGTGCTATGAGAAGCCACGGGAGCCCTTGTCAACACAAATTGTTAAATGAGATTCCTTCCTTCTTCCTTAGGAAAATGACTCATTCAGAGAAGATTCCAGGACACCTTATTTGATCATGTTAATGTCATCATAAACCCTTTTTCCATGAACTGCACCATAAAGGAAGGGGCATCATCTCAGACACGCCCACCTGTCAATCACTGATTTGTTTACCTTCCTTTTCTCTAATCATCTCTTATGAGCCTAAGGCAAACCCAGATACTGTTTCCCCCATTGAAACAAGAACATCTGTAAAGGTTAAAAATGGCAAATATTCCTAAAACCCCTGCAGCCTCTGAAGAAAGCCTAGAGAAGTAGGATAGCACTCCGCAAAAACCCAGTGACTCCAGGAGAAGTTTCTTCTCTGTATCCTGAACAAATAGAAAGCCAGGCAAAATGGTGCAACTGTACACCCTCAGCACTTTCGGAGGCTGAGGCAGAAGGATCACAAGTTTCAGTCCAGCCTGGACAGCTTAGCAAAGTCTGGGTACAATCCCCCGTACCACAAAAGAAAGACAGAAAGAGGAACCTTTACACCCTTAGCCAATGGTTACTGTTGTTTTCCTTTTAGATACACTATTTCCCCTATTACATATTGTTACTATTTAACTTGGCTCTTGTATTAATCTGTGTGGTGATGCGGTTTTGAATGGACTGTCAACAGAAAAATGATGTTAATCTCCTCAAAATCATTTTGCCAAGCAATCCAGAAAACTTGCCATTAACAAAGTTGTACCAGGAGAGACTTTTCTTATACATCTATTTTTTTTATCAACTGAAAAAAAATGAAGTTTTATTTTGTGCTTATCTTAGGAAATATCCATTTCAGAGGCTGCACAATAAAGATTAAAAACATGGAAACTGTGAAGTCATTTATTTATTGCAGATTTCTCTGGAAAAATGTAAATTCCTTAAAGCTCCACTTGGTGAAACTTCTAAATAGACCATTTTAAATGTAACACTAAAAGTGTCTCACTCACAACTAAATGTATCACAGTTATCTAAGTACCAATGCACAGACTCAGCTAAACTTGCAAAATGTTTCCATCACTCCAATGTTAAGTTGTATAAACTTGTAGCAATTTAAGTACTTAAGTTCCACATTAAAA
Organism: Heterocephalus glaber; assembly: GCF_000247695.1. The sequence goes on along the minus strand of NW_004624751.1, from coordinate 13,956,401 downwards.
GACTACTTCAAAAGCTTATGCCTCTTAACTTTCTAAACCAGCCCAAACCGTGGTGGTAACTCTACAGGAAAAAAAAAAAAGATTAAACCTCCTGTTTATGTAGCTCCCAAGCCAATAAGGCAGATAACACTAGTACTCAGCGTGGACATGTCACTGGTCCCCAGGTATGTGCACACCAACTTCCAAGAGGGTCCTGACAGTTTCTAGAGCAGGAGGCCAGCCTGGTCTGTTCATTCTATAGCACCTAAACTGGTCTAGAAGCAGCCATTTTTCTTTTCAGATGTATGCCTTCCATCCACAGCCCCCACCGTTCATTTTAGAAAGAAAACAAAGTGCAACACTAAAGTTTAGATTTATGAAGTTCTTTCAGTGCACATAAATATTCTTTGGGATAAGAAGGAAATCACATGCACTGAAGGTAAGAAGCAGGGACAGGTAAATTGAGGGAGAAAGATGACTCCCTCACACCTGCCTAGCAGCAGGCAGTAACTGGAAAGGTCCCGGAGGGGCCATATGCAGCGTTTAAGAGACAGAGAAGCTGGACATGGTGACACCAGCCTGTATTCCCACCATTCTGGGAGGTTGAGACAGGAGGATGGCAAGTTCCAGCTTAATCTGGGCAACTTAAGAAATTTAGTGTGACCTCATCTCAAAATTAAAATTTAAAAAAAAAATAGTATGTGTCACAAACATATGCTAATAAAAAAACTTTTAAACAGAAGAATAAAAAGGCTGCTGATATAGCTCACTAAGTTCAATCCCCAGTCCGATCAATCAATCGATCAATAGATAGATAGATAGACAGACAGACAGACAGGCTTTCCAGCAGGAAGACAGTGAGAGAGGTATAAGATCAAAGCTCGATTCTCAAAAAACAAGGTAGCAGGGTGAAAGAATGGTAGAACTTTATTTTCTAAGTTTGAAGCAGTGAATACAAGTTTGACTCAATTAGATATTCTGTGCTTCCATCTCTCTGCCCCCCCCCCCGCCCCCGGCTGCAGCAGGGACAGAGGCAGGGTGAAGCTTCACCAGGAAATGACTTCGTTTTCCCTCAGCATTTTAGTCCTCAGCTTCTAAACCTTTGGTTCCAATGACACAAAATGTACAAAGTTCTGAGATTAAGATAATGTTAAAAGAAGCCAGGGACTTTCTATAAATAAATCCTGCATGGATGCAGAAGGAAAATGTGTTTTTAAAAAATTAGGACTTGGCTTATTTCTAACCAGGCAACTCTGATTATGCAGCTGAAATAGGTATACTAGTATCTGAAGAAGATCATATCCCAAAACAGAAATGGACATAAGGAATTTGGACTATTCTCTCCACAACGTAAGAAGGCAAGAGGAAGAAAGGACACAGCCATGTTCCCTTGCAGTTAATAACCTCCACCGTAAGCAAAAACTCTGAATTAAGGATATTAGCCCACGTTCACTTCAACAAAGAGCATCCCTAATCACTATGTATATAATGCATTTACTGCTTGAACAGTTTACATTGTACAGCACATTCTTTCCATGATAAATAATTTTTCATTAAAGATCCTAGGACCACTGTCCCTACATGAATAATGAAGGTGTCAATACATTAAAACATTACTTGTTAGACCCTCAAGAGCCCCTTTACATAAGATAAAAGGGTCAAGGCTCATGGCACACAGGGTAGTATGTGTGAACGTATCAGGGCTGAAAGCCCAGACATAATCTAATCCCCACAATTTCTCTTAGCTTTCGGCACTCACGTACATTGCTTTACTTTCTATTCATTCACAGGTAAAATGCTTCTTACAGTTTCCTTTTTGGGGATTAAAATTCAGTTACAGCATTATCATCACGCAATAAATGATCAATACACATCCACTGTCATCTTTTTTTTTTGGTTCTGGGGATCGAACTCGGGCCCTTGCGCTTGTGAGGCAGGCGGCAGGCGGCAGAACCACTAAGCTACATCCCCAGCCCCTCCACTGTCATCTTTTAATTTCCCCAAATTATAAATAATATCTTTGACCAAAGAAGCTTTTATAAAGATACAGTACAACTCCTAGTCTAAAGCCTCTTTCTTTGTAGTAAACACGACAGATAAAGTAAATATAATCTCTCCTGCATCCATGGGAATGAAAAATCTCCTTAAAGAAACTACTAAAAAGTAACTTACCTAAAGTGAGAATGATTTTACCTTTGCTCAACAGCAAAAACAAATGTCCCAGGCCAGGGATTTAGCTCAGTGGTTCCAGTGCCTGCCTTGAAAGCACAAGGTCCCAAGCTCGATCCCCAATACCAAAAAAAAAAAAAAAAGTGTCCTGAAGAATGAAAACCAACCATCTGGGGATATTCCTGAATTAAATGCCTGAAATATTAAAACCAATTCCCACACTGACTTAACCCCAAATACCTGAAATTCCAAAGAACTTCCTTTGTTTTTTAAGAAGCCCTATGCCTATGATCCCCATGGGCATACCTGCTTCCCCAGGTGACAGCACCTTAAAAAGTGACACCTTTACATTCCTGTACAACTTCAGTTTCAGTTTTGCTACAGTACAGGAAGAGGTAATGACCCAAAATGGGGATGATACTGGCTGTGTGTGAGACCACAGCTCAGCTGGGCTGTCAGTAGATACAATGTAACACAGAATTTTAAACACCTAAATTGGTATACTACTTAACCAATCCATTCAGGACACAACAAAACTAAGTATTTTAGGAATCTGATGAATAAAATCTATACCCAAGGTCATCTTGCTAATCTAGTTGAGTTCAGGTCTCAAAATACCAAAACAGACAGCCTTTCTCTGAAGGTCTCTGAAATTTCAAGGACTTTCACTCTTTTATTTTCCAACGTTACAAAACATCAATTCCATGTGGACTTTTAAAACTAGTACAAGTGTTCCACTATCCTACTCAAGCTATCATAGGGAGGCCCGGAGGGTGTTTGTAAACTATGGACTTCCACGTTCAGCCAACCACTGTCATCCAAGGACCAGTATCTTGTCTTGTAATAATGACCGCTTTCAAACAAGCAGCTAAGTAACTGCAAACACAGAGAGTGAAGTAAGGAGAAGGGGAATTCTTACATGATGAATGTGGATTAAAAAGATGCACAGAGTATGTATGAGGCATTTTCCTATGTGGTTGACAATTTCACTTAATCCCTACAAATGACCCTATATTTTAATCTCCACTTTAAAGATGAGGATTGAAGCACGGAAAAGCTGAGCCATTTTTGAAATGTCACACAGCTAGGAAACGTCTGAGGCAGGATACCAGCCCGGTGAATCTGGTTCCAAGCTCCAACTCCCACCACACCTACACTAACAATTTCAAGATTTCTAAATATCAGCCGGGCGTGGCGGCACACGCCTATGATCCCAGCACTCCCAAGGCTGAGGCAAAAGGATCCCTGGAGTTCAAGGCCAGCCTGGGCTACATACTGAGTTCAGGGCCAGCCTGAACTACAAAAGGAGACCCTGCCTCAAAATAAACAAAAACCAAAAAAAGATTTCTAAATATCATACTTTCACACACACACAAACAATGGCTGAAATGTATATTTCAAAGACAAGTTTAAAGAGCGACCTAAAGAACCCCAGCCCTCCCTTATCCAAAGTGAATTTTTAAATACGGAAGAGCTAAAATGTTTATGTGATAAGGAGACAATATCGTCTAAAGAATTTGCCTTCCCCATGATCACCATTTCCCCATTTATCTTGAAGTATTTTTCATGCCCTGGGCCTGTTGTACCTACAGATGGTTTCTATTTCTAAATCTCCAAAGCTTTTAGGAATGTATTCCCAAGGCTGCTCAGTACGCCTTTCTGCACCAATGGTCTTGCTAGTCAAAAAGTCTCTGCTCTCCAATTTCCATGGATTTGCATTTAAATCCTTAGGGTGCAGAAAAGGGGAAACATACTATTTGCTATTCTCTTGCTCCGGTTTTATCCCATTTGCAACTTCCAGAGGGAAAAAGAAAACACTGTATTAATCATGTCTCGTCGGAATTAAAATTTAACTGTAAAATGGTGAGTTTCTCTGGGATGGCCTTTCTTCACGAGAAGGTCCTCACACCATTTGTCTTCCAAGACAGTTACCAGATGTCTACCTTACTAGCCTTGGAGGGAATGGCATGGATCAAAGCTCTCACTGCCAGGCTGGAAAATGCTGTGGTGTGAAGACTGCCCCTGTATTTTCTCAAAAGAACCTAAATTGCATCACACAAGCAGCCCTGAGAAAATCAAGGAGGCAGCCATCTTGGAAGCGCGTGATCCACTCTTGGGCAAATCACTCAGCGCCTTACAGGCAGAAGTGAGGAGTCACAATATCTGGGCCCCTGTCAGGTTGAATCTCCTACTGCCAATCGGTTACCCGGAAGTCCTCAGGGCTTCATTTATCAGCCTGGAACAAAAATACAGCTCAGTACACAGAAATTAGTGCTGTCAGTTACTGAATGCGTTGAGCCCTTACACTTCTTCATTCATAGACATGTATGATCTTTATAACAACCCAAAATAAGAATTACTGTCCCAATTTTATAACTGAGGAAAGTGAAATTCAGCAAGGTTTGATGTAGTTTGCCTACAGTGGATTATAACATCTAGAGATTCTCCAAGCCTAATTTCTTTCCACTAATCTCTAGGAAACTACTCCAAAAAACATCTCCACACACAAAGTATCTTTTTAAAATGTCTTAACTATTTGTAACTTCATATATGGTTACTTCAAAGAGTAAAGTTCATCATCGTTGGATCATCTAACCTCTGAAGATGCAAACTAAATCAGAAATGACTGAGTTGAGAAAACTTGATAAATGGCAAGGCTCTGCACCTGTGGTTTCTAGTTATCCAATCATGAGGAAGATAAAGCAGGTTTGAACTGAGTAGATAAAAACTACTTAAGGGCCTGGTGTGGTGGTGCATGCCTATAATCCCAGCACCCAGGAGGCTGAGGCAGGAGGATTGCTGTGAGTTTGAGGCCAGCCTGGGCTACACAGTGAGTTCAGGCCCAGCCTGAGCTATATACAGTGACACCCTGTCTAAAAACAAAAACAAAAAAAACCTACTTAAGGCAGGGAAGGAGAAGGGTAAAGAATAAAAATAAAACTATTTAAGAGCACTTGCCTACCATGTAGCAGGCCCTCAGTTCAATCCCCACAACCACTTAAAAAAAAAAAGAGAGGAAAAAAAACCCCACACTACTTAAAAGGGATAAAGCTGTGTGCAAATCAAGGCATTTCCTCCAAAAGCATCAGACACCAGAGGTACTTGGTTCTGATTGCTCCACAGGTTTTTTTCAGGGGGTGGGGAATCTCACAAATATGACAGAAAAATGTATGTCTTTTATTTAGTATGCATTATTCATTTCAGTTTTTAAAGTTCAGTAATGTTTAATGTTGAGTTTTGGAGCTTATGAACAAGCACCTCAGCTTATGAAACTCAGGGCAGCCCATTTATTTTAGGAATCCACTAGGAGAAATCTCAAATGAACATATTAGTGGTCTCTCTAGCTTTTCCCTTTTAAACATATTGAGAAAGACATAAACTATTTTCCAAAGATAATTATGAAACAACTATAATATCACATCCTATACTGAAGTAGTATCATAGAAAGATTTTATGGCATTTCTATAGAGAAATATGTGTGTACATTTTGTAAGCATGTATGCATATACGTATGCACATGACACTTTAAATGCTTTTTTAAGGGTTCTGAATGGTTCTGCATTTTTTTATAAAACTACCACAAATAAGACAGACATCCATTTTACAGTGATCAAATCTCCCACAAATGTTGTTTTTCTCTGGTATTATATTCCACCTATTTTAACCATGGAATCAAAATGACTTGAAATTGTTCTTAATGTGAAATGAAAAAAAAAAAAAAAGAAGAACTAAAGATAACCAACTTATCACATCTTAAAGCACACTGTGGTTTACTCCTTGTGGAGGGCTGGAGTGGCCTCCAAGGACAGGGGGCGTCAGTACTTAGGGCCTCACGTCAGTTAGGGCTCCCAGGCGTGGGGGGAGAAAGCATTCCCTCAGCTAGGCAAGCCACCAGGACAGTGGAGGAAAGGTTAAAGAATAGAAATGCCACTGTCCACACGGTTACATTAGCGCCTTTCACTAACCTTTGTGACACTCAGCTAGTTCCCCTCCTCCATTTGCTAAAGCTTGGCCCAAAAAACAAGCTGGCTAAAGGAATAAGGCAGTGGATAATTTCTAAAGTTTGACTTTGCAATTATCTTGTTTAAGTATCTGAAGCTTGGTGGATTCTGGGCATGCTAGTATTAGCTAATGAATTTAGTCTATATTCCAACGCATGCCTGCCCAAAAAGACACTGCCTGAGAGAAGAGGGAGGAGTACCTTTAGCCCTCTAAACCACATTAAACCAATCAATACTAAGGAGAAGAGAAGGTAGGATCCCTGCTACCTAGAAGGCAGCATTACCGCAGTCAATAGCAAGTTCTTATCAAAAGAGACAAAAGAGATGGTTTCCTTTGCACCATGTGTTATTCTGCCAGGATGTACTGAGAACACTTCAGCACAAAATCTTTCTAAACATTACCTAAAATTGCAGAAATATAATATCTGCCTCCTATTTGACATATACAACGAGTCCTCCTTTGGTTGGGTTGGTAAAAACAAACTACCCCAAAAAGACCTTTAAAGGACCACCCACCCACAAAATACATCATTTGAAAGACAGCCATCAAAGGTAGATCTCGGCTTCTGCTAGATAGGGGACCAAGGGCGGGGGCATTTTGAACATAAAGAACTAAACCCTAGCAGCCCTCCCGACTTCTTTTTCCCCTCTCCTTGAGCTTCGCCTTCTGGACTTCTCAATGAAACAATAAGGCAAGAACCAGAAGGAAGCAGAAGGGTGAGACCCTGGCGAGGTAACCATTCTCCCTCTCTGGTCTGTAGGCCATCTTGTTCGTCTCCACCCCAAGGTGTCACCGGGGCAGCCCACAGCTGGTTTTCCGTGTCCCCTCGGTCAAGTGGCCAGCAACAAAGGTCTGTCAGATAAACGGTTGACTGATGTCAATCAAGAAAGCCATCATCCCCTTGCCGCGATACGTTAGGGAAAAAAGAACAAGGGGCAGCTGTAGAAAGGAGAACAGCCGTGTGGAGCGGTGAAAATCTGCAATCTACAATGCGCCCTCTCTAGAAAGGCTCATCTTCTTTTTGGTCAAAGGCAATCAATAAGAAAGCGAGAGAGGAGAGATAGCCCGAGAAGGAAGGAACCCGCACACGGTGGAGGCAAGGAGGTAGCTGTCATCTGCGTCCAAGGGCTTCCCGCAACCCTGGGGCACACGCCTTTGTTCCCCAGTTCGAAGGGGAGTGAGTGGTGGGTGGTGGGTGATGGGATCGGCTGCCTGGCCCTCCACGCCCTGCTCTGCGGCGCATGCGCCAGGCCAAGACAAAGGAATAGGTAATTACAGTCGCGATCCATCCTCCTGCCCGCAGCGCTGGAGGTCGGCTCGCCCGGGCTGCCATCCCCGGGGGGCCGGGGGTTGATCACACCCCTCCGGTGAAAGACTACCTCGAGGCCAGCGTCCGTGTCTAACCGGCCACGCGAGTGCCGGCGGCCGGGCTCAGAGGTGTCGCTAACCCCGATTAGGAGCTAAACGTGCATCCCCGTGCGCAGTGCTAATTTCAGCCGAGGGAAATCGCCCCCGGCAAAGGCTGTCCACCGAGTTCCTTCCCAGGCGGAAAAATCTGAGGAAGCAGACGAGGAGCCCAGCCGAGCGTTCGATGAATATTCATGAAAAGAATGCGGTTCGCGGCCACGCATTGTGTGCGCGATCCGATCCGAAGCTTCTGCAATTTTTTATTTTACTGCCGAAGGGAGCGGGAACCGGACTGGTGGGGCTGGGGGGAGGGGTGCAGGAAACCCGGAACCGGGGCTCGGAGCGGGGCCGAGCCGACTGTCAGGTCCCCGCTGTCAGCCCGGGCCGGCGGGCGGGGCGAGCTCTCTGCCCGGGGACCGCTCGGATCGCGGACTCGGGCACCCTCGGGGGGCTGCTCGGCCGTCCACGCCGGCTCCGTGGGCTCGGGACGCGCTTCTCCGTGCGTCCTGCAGCGCGGGCCTCGGCCCCGCAGCCAGCCGAACCACGGCTCTCACGGGCCAAGGAAACCCACCTGCACCCCGCGCCCGCACCGCAGCCTCGCCCGGGCCAGATCCCCCGGGCGGCTCCGACCCCGCCCCAGCCCCACCCCCCGCCCCTAGCCCGGAGCGAGCGCTTTCTTCCCGCGGCCGAGGGTCCGAGGCCAGAAACCCAGGGCTCCGCGCGCCCACAATGAGGCTTCGCGTGCGGCACTTCCTCCCTCCCAAACTCGGTGCATCGGCCTCCCCCGCCCTCGGCCCCGCACCCGCGCCAGCCGAAGCCACCCCCCTCCTGGCGAGGCCCCCAGCACCCCGCACCCAACCGCGCGCGGAGCCCCCAGGCGCGCGGCTCCGAGGGGACCCCGGCTTCCGGGCGCGGCAGGGACCCCGCGGCCCCGGGTCCTGGGCGGCGGCAACGGGGACCCGGCGCGCTTCTTACCGGCTCCGAGTGCCGGTGCCGCCCCTGGGTGAGCGCGGTGCTGCCGAGGGGCCCGGGTCGCTGGCGTGGTCCGGCCGGGTGCCGGGACGCGGGCGGAGGCGCTCTCGGCTCGACGGCGGAGCCCGCAGCGAGGAGCGAGTTGGAGCGCTGCCGCCGCCACCGTCGCCGCTGCCGCTACTGCCGCCGCCGCTGCAGCCTCTGCATTTCTCGCGCTCCCCCTCCCCTTCCTGCCCAGCGCCCTCCCCCGGCGTCCGCCCGCCCCTCCCCCTCCCTCCGCGTCCCTCCCCCCTCCTCCGCGCGCCCGGCCTCTCGCGCCCCCTCCCCTGCAGGGCCTCCGGCCCGCGCCCCTCCCGCCTCCCGCAGCCCCCCGCTGTCCGTCCGCGCCCCACCTCCCTCCACTCCCGCTCAGCCCCCCAACCCGCTGCTCGCCACCCTGGTCCCTCCCTCCCCTCCCTCCGACTCTGCGCCCCGCCGCCTCCCCTCCACTGCCCCATCCCCATTTCCCACACCCCTCCCCGCCTCTCCGCTCTCTCTCTCATCTGTTGGGAACGGCTGGTTTAGAAGTGCTCGGGCTCTGCCTCCCTCAGACTAAAGGGGCTGATGAATGACGCCCCTGCCACAAGCCACCGTGCTCCGCGCCCCAGCCCGCCGGCGCAGGCACGGAGGTCGGGTTGACCCAGTGGCTCCCCTCGGCGCCTAGGGACAGATCTCGGCGGGTTTTAGGGTGCCCCGGCGACAGGCGGGTCTGGGCGGAGCCCCTGCCCCGCGGACGAGGCCGTCCGGTCCAGCCGACGGGGCGCACGGCGTCGCCCCTCGGAGGATGCTCCCGGGACTTGGGAGAGGATGGAGGGAAGAGAAGCGCCCGAGGAGCGGGCCGTCGACGTTTGATGTCCGTGCTTTAATGGAGGCCACCCGATCTCAGAAGACGGGCCGGCCGAAGCAGCCAGCACCGGGGCCAGAGCCTCGGCCGGCCGCGCAGAGCCCGGGAGTCCCACGGGCAGCCACAGGGTGTCACATCGGCACAGAAAATACCTCCGGGGTCGGGAGACTGTTACCTGCTTACCTGCTGGCGAGAGGGAAACGCAGAAAGTAGCACTGCGTGACGTTTAGAAGGGTAGCTCTTTCGTTAGACAAAAGCCAGTTTTACCTTCCCGCAAAACCCAGTTGAACCTTTGGAACTTTGATTTGCGGCATTCTGGCGCCCTCTGGCTGTGTTTGGATTGCTCGTGCTCGCCTGTTCCTTCCCCGCGAGGAAAAATGATCTAGTTAGAAGTTGGATCTGCCCTCCTGACCTGGGAGTGAATTCCAGACAGGCTTGGTGTCCAGAATCAGGGTGACACAATGTAACCATATTTAGGGGGACAAATGCCTGAGGTAAGTGTATCCTACCCGTATTCCGTGGCAGAAAGGTAAGTACAGGCTCCCTAACAGGAAAATAAGCGTTATCAGAACTTTGTTAGTGGAAGTGGCAATGTAAACCCAATACTGCAGTAGCGGTTTTGCAGTGAAAATACTTGACTGAACCCATATTTACATATATGAAGTCAAATCAGATTAGATCATTGCATGCAGGCTAGAATTACATTGTAACCAAGAGACGATAAGGAAAAATGGAGGGTGTTTTCTTTTTCTTCTCTCTTCTCTCTCTCTCTCTCTCTCCTTATTTCTATTTAAATTAAATAGGAAATACGCATAATACAGGAACAAGGAAGAAAATAATAAGATTGCCTCCAAAACATGTTATTCATTTGAATATTTATGTATTTCCCTTATACCAATACATTATCTGTGAAACTAAATGTAGGGTTTCTCAGCCTTCTATCTGGGGCAGGAAAATTCTGACACAGCCACCAGTTGTGACAACCAAAAATGTCTCCAGATGTTGCTACACATCCTCAAGAGGGAAAAATTGCTCCAGGCTAAAAACCATTGGCTGTGAAATTTTTAACATTTATAAGCAAATCTAGGATTTTACCCTATTGAATTAGAATCAAATCTACATTTTTATGCTCAAGATACTTGCTGAGTTTATTAGAATGGCTGAGTCATTATTCATGTAGCATTTGGGTATTTTTTAATCCAGGTGATCATCTTAAAATTAGTAAGTATATGTTCCTATTGTATTTGCATGATAAACCTGTGGGTATTAACTTCTTTCAATGTTCTGTTTCCAATTTTTCAAACAAAACACAAGAGAAGATAAAAATTAATGTATCGGCAGTGCTTCTGGCTACATTTCATGATGGAGAGAAAAAAACAAGCCTTCCAAGGGTGTGATTGGAATACAGATCCAAGGTTACCATGGAAACCAGAGCCAAAAGCTTACACCCATGAAGAGAACTGTGGGTCTGTCAGTCTTATCTTCCATTAGATTTCGTTGTTCTCTTAAAAGCCTTTTTAAAAAGGAAAGAAAATGAAATGAACTCTTCAATGAAAGAGAGATCCAACTGACTAATAGTGCTCTTAATTTTAAGAATAGAAAATTTGGGGGAATTTGTAGACCTGCAGCAAATGGTAGCCAAAACGTTACGTTTCAGTGCAACTCTATTACTACCTAAAATCCAACTTGATGATATTCAGGGCCTTGTTTTTAATTGGTCCTCTAATGTCTTACATTTTTAGGGTGTGTGCTCTTGAAAATTTCCCTTAGGATGCAAACTTAGGGAAATAATCACTAAGCATTTTATGCTTGATTTTAGAAAGTTGTCGGCATTACCAGTTATGGATGTCACGTGGCTGTTTAGATTATACGCTAATGAACGTAGGAGCACATGTTAAGGGTAAACTTCTGGTCAATTTAATTAGCTCTTACCATTACATTCGTGAAAAAAATTGCTTTACTCTCCCAGGTGGAATGAAAATGTCTTCAATAAGCAAAGTCAGCCTTCCTGGGTTATAAACTGAATTGCGCTGCCATTTTTAATCACCTGTATAACCAGCTGCAGTGCCACAGAACGTACATCACTGAAGACGTTTACACAAGATAATTATTCTATGATTACTGATTTTTGCTAAAGGATTTGCCAAAGAATTGCTTGCAATATAATGGACTCATTGTCACCTAAAGTAGTTAGTTTACAAAAACTTCAGCATGTGCTCAGCTTTTCAAACCAGGCCTATGGTGTCGGTTGAGACCCACAGTGGATTATTCATGTAGACCTCACTTCACCTTCCAACCTCAGCCTGGCTCCTCTCTCCCTACCTTCAGTCTCACCTGCCAAAGCCTAGCACATTCCCATTCCCATCCCTTCCTCCTAAATGGTAAAAAGGAGGTTAAGATTTCAAATAAAAGATGTAGAACTGAAGGAAGAAAAAGCATGGTGATGGTAGTGTCACCCAGTGTCACTACCTTTGCTGAGCATCCTGGTGGATTATTCCCACTCACAGTCACTGAATTTACGCAGACTCTCAGGGACCCACACAGAGAATTGAGCTGCACTGCTAAGTTTGGGGTGCAGGACCACCTTGCTGCAATTCAGTTACCAAATCTTGTCTCCAAGTGGTAAGAAAAGGTCCGGACAATCAGTATAACATGTGAGAATGCACTGCATTTTTCCTCTTTAGGTCTATTTAGGATTTTTTCATCACAGGAGAACATTAAATCTGTACGTTTACTCCAACTTTCTCCCTTCCCACCTCGTACTCCACTTCATTATTACAACCTCTCAGTTCAAGGGCATCCTTTGTTCAAACCAGTGGTACCCAAACAGGGACTTGTTTGATCCCCAGAGAACCTGGACAATACCCGGAGGCATTTTTGGTTGTGGCTGTGAGAGGCAGAGAGGTGGAGACTGCTAGCATCTCAGGCGCAGAGGCCAAGGACGCTGCCACCATCCTACAGTAAACCAGACCCCACAAGAAACAACTGTGCAGTCCACAATGGCACCGGTGATGACGATGAGGAGGTTGATAACCTCTGATCTAAGGGACAGTGCAGTTGCTGCCCAGTTGGAAGGGACTAATTTTCATTTGCCTATTGTGGGGCTTTTTTGTTTTCCTCCGAGAAAACTCACTGCAGGGGGAAGCTGCCTCTTGCTGCGGCTCAGTGTCTTCAGCAGGGCAGCAGCACACTTGAAGTTGCAGCATTTCTGGGGATTCCCCTGCTGACGGGGCCTGCCGCGCCTGCTGAGCCCCTCTGGACCAGCTCCCTCCACTCTAACAGTGAAAAATGAAAGTCGCCCCGAGAGCAGGGCCAAAGATTAACATCGGGGATTCTGAATTCCATTCCCTGTTACTACACGCTGAGTCATTGAGAGAAAATGGCTTAACCTCAGTTCCCTATTTCCTCTTCCTCTTTCTGCACTGTAAAAAGGTAGCTGGGAAACCCGAGCAGACATTTGTTTACTTCAAAACACTGGACTTGAAGTGGAAGACACCAGCCAGCCTTGGCTTGCCCTTGAGCATTTGCCCAAGATAAAAGGCAGAGAAAGACAATGTCACTGTCTACCTGCATAGTCCTCATCCCCAACTCCCTTCTCCCTTTCATCTACTGTAATTCTCCCCCTATTGCTTTGGTTCCAAAGTACCTTTCTATTCAGCAGCATTTCTATTCAGAAAATTCATAGAACCAATGGTAAAACTGTTTGCCTCACTAACCAGCCCGGGCTGGTTAGTGAGCCGTAATTCTGCCTGATTCAGCCAGAACCTGCTGGTTTCCACCCAAAGCAGGCAATGGATTTAAGTGCAGGGGCCTCAGCTGGGGGAAAGTCTTTCATTCTGTAGCTACCATCCCTGCACAACACTCTTTTTTTTTTTTTTTTTGGAACCGGGGATTGAACTTGGAACCTTGTACTTGGGAGGCAGGCAGCAGAACCACTGAGCTAAATCCCCAGCCCGTGCACAACACTCTTAAGCCCTTCAGAGAACCATTCATTTACCATGGCATAAAGAATGTTATAGAACAATTATTCAAAGAGCTGCAGTTCTATATCGATGAGATGGCAAAGGTTCCCAGGCTAAATAGTGTGAGCAGTAAGTCCAGCCCCCCTCGGCACCACCTGCTCCTACCCTCAGGTCAGCCCCTACACGGCTGTGCATAGTTTTACTCCACCTCCAGTGCAAGGAATGGTGCCCACAGTAAATTGGCAAGTATGAAAACAAGTTGCTAAACATAATGCAAAAAATTTGTTATAAATAAGTGAAAGGGCACTACTTTGCTTGCTTCTCCAAGAGGAAATATTGTCCAAATTCCAATATCTAGCAAACAATGCTCTCCTGATAGACTCCTTAGGATTCCCAAGCAGCTGCTATAACTTCCACTTCTCAAGCCCAGGAATCTCCTAACCAGGTAAGCTCAAGTCAGTGTCAGAAAGAATGATGTCTCCCCAAGCAAAAAAGTAAGACAGTAAGAAACAAGAGAGCCCGACTGAGACTGTATTGAGGATCAAACCAGCATAAACATTTGAGGCTAGCTAGAAGTCAACCAACCAACCCACTACTATGCCAGTAGTGTTAAGGAGAAGCCAGTAGCACGTGTGCGAATGAGAAAGACGATCTGCCAGCATGCTCACCAGGATACTGGACACAACCAGAAAGTCACAGCTGCCATCCTGAAGTATCAGTGCTCCTGGAAGTCTTGGATGCAAAAAGACACTCAATGTCATTGTAATTGGGATACTAATTTTATCAAAACCAAACATAAGAAAAGGTGTCAAGAACACTTCCCCAGGCGCCTAAAGCAAGTTGTTGAACAATATCTATAATATTGCCCCATTTAGGTTATAAACACATGGGGTAAATTCTGTGGCCTTTGACCCCTGGATGTTAACAATGGGTCCCCCAAAGGTGTCATTTCAGAGGTCAGGTGGAAGGTGGATCAGCTTTTTAATACCATGTTATAAAATTCTGCATTGAATAAATGTTCACACTACAGCCCACTTCTAGAACAAAAGACTCCCCCTCCTGCTTTCTTTATTTTGAGGTGATTGGCCAATAAATAGCAAGTACGGGAACAAGGAGGTTTCAAGCTATAGTTAGCCCCTTCCTCTTCCATTCATATATAAACTCACTTCTCAAGCTGATGCACCTGTAACACACACACACACACACACACACACACACACACACAGAGTCCTGCTTTCTACCTAATGTTCTTTTCTGTGTCTTTCTCAGAATACCTGAATTATACATCATTACTACCAAATCAAAGCAGTTAGACACTTTAGATTCTGTTCAAGACCACCAGTTATCTTTTTCCCCTTTTTTTATTCCTAATAACAATGCTGTGAAAGCTTTAAACACCTAAGAGTCTTCATCTTTTGAAATATTCTGTTTAAGTTTCTAGATAAAGCATCCCTAAATCAATGCTATACTGATTTTTGATGACTTTGGCCCTACAATAAGATTAAACAAATTCATTGCGATCAAAAGAACCTAAGAGAACTTTTTTTTCCAGAGCTCCAACACCAATACATTTTACAGCATTCATAGGCATGAAGTGGTTTTAAGTTGCATATATTTAATTACCAATAAAATTAGACTTTATTTTTCAAATGTTGGGTTGCCAAATGGGTTTTGTCTGGTTTGACAGTGTTAGTTTCCTGTGAAAAGGCTGATTACCAATATTATGGAAAAAAGTTTTCTAACTGTCCATCCTTCTAATCATTTTTAAAGAGAAAATTGATTCTGTTCGTATAGACCATTTCTCTTTGTCACCCGTTGTACTCCATCGGGACTTGACTAGAGAAATGATCAGACATCATAGTGGTTGGACAGACAGGCCTGGTTGTTAGATATCAGTGAGTTAAAATCCTACCCTCATTTCCACCCCCAGGTTTGTGGATTTGAACAAATTCGTTCATATCTCTTAACTTCAGTCTTTTTTTCTGAAGAATAAGCGTATTACCAACATCCTTGCGTTATTCTGAGTCTTATATTTAAAATGCATTTAATGCCTTTAACAAATTCATAAAACACACTCAGAAAATGTGTCCTGAAGAAATTCACTTTGTAGCAACACCAGTAGGAACATTAAGGAAAGGATATAACAAAAGCTAAGTACTAAGTCAGGAAACACAGAAGGCTTAGGTAGATAGCTATCATGGAAAACCTGAAGTAGGTTGCTGTGTATACACAAAAAAATTTAGCTATCAGCTTCCTGGCAACCAAAAAAACAAAAAAACCCAAAATATTATGGACTGTTTACCTAACAAAAGAAAATGTTCCCAATGTCAGGTGGTTCACATCTGCCTATCAGTCAACTCTGAGAAGGCCATGTTGTGCATCCCTTTATGGAAGGGAAAGTGAATTTCATGAAGGATCATTTTTAATCAAGATTTTTACTGGAGATGTAGAAATTTTCTTATGAAGCCACTTAACTACACTAATCTCCAAACTGCAGAAGTCATCATTTTATAACTCCTCTAAACCATTTTTCTGAGAAGGTAAAAATAATATCCAGTCAGGTAGCTCTGTGCTGAGGTTGATATCAGACTCTCCAGGTGGATGGAGGTGGAGAAGTAGAAGCCCCTCCTGGGATGGTGTTAGAATTTCCACGGGAGGAGCAGTCTTTCCAAAATGTGCTTCGGCCTGTGCTGCCTCTCTCTGTGCAGCTGGGACCCCAGACTCGTGCAGTTTTAAGGCTGGATATCGGGGAGTTCTTGGCTCACCCTCTCATAGATTCTTCTTATTAAATGCCTGACATTTGGCATGAACTAAACAAACACCGGAGAGCAAAACTGACTTCTTAAGTGTTGTGTTGGCAGAAACCCAACAAGAAATATTTATATTTTAAGGGTTGCCTTCTTTCTCTTCTCATTCTCTCTCTCCTCCCCCTCCTCTTCCTGTTCCTCTTCCTCCTCTCCCTTCTCCTCCTCCTCTCCTTCTTCATTTGAGACCACAGCTTGTATTTTGGCCCCCATAGAAAAAGATCTCTCTCTCCTTTCCATGTGTAAGTACACTATGGGAGTCTAACAATGAACACCTCACATCTTGGTTTGTAGCCATTTAAAATATGTGCAAGAGCCTGCAAATGGCTTAGCAGAGGCCCCAGAGGCCACAAGTATTGGGCTTGGAAGATGCAACCTGGGCTAGAAAGACCTTTGAGGGCCGCTGCTACCTTTCCAGCAGCTACATGGACTCAACCAGAAGAGGAAATCCAGGCCGGAAGATGATGGTTTGATGTCAAGGCAGAGCTCCCTTCTCGGGGAAGGGACGCTGAAGATCCCAGCCTGGGAGAGAAGCAGAGGACACAAACATTCCCCTAGGGCCGAGAAAAATAGTGTGGCCCTGAAGGACGCGTGTGTCATGAGTGAGGTAAAGCTTTAGAACTCTACCCTTGTGTAAACTTGTGTTGGACACCTATTTCTTGAAGTTGTTAGCCAATAATCTCAAAAGTACTGTGACTCCTTTAAGAGCAATTAAAAACTAACTCTAAGCATAGAATCTCTGCCTTCAGAAATATGTGGTCTAATGGAAAAGCTTATGATCAAGAACAAGAGGCAGCAAAATTTTTCATAAAGGTCAAAGAGTCAAACTGAAGGCTTCGAAGGCCATGAGACATCTGCTGCCACTATCCACTTTAGCAATCATAGAAGAAAAGTAGCCATAGACAACGTGTACACAAATGGGTTTGCTGTGTCCCAATAAAACTTTATTTATAAAACAGGCACAGGTCAGTCTGACACAAGGGCTGAGTTTGCCCAACCCTGATTTAGATCATTAATAATTTCCTCCTGCAAAGGTCACCCCTAAACCAGGCAGAGTGGCGGACGCCTACAATCCCGGCACTCAGTGGCTGAGGCAGGAGGATGGAGAGTTTGAGGTCACCCTGGACCACACAGGGAGACCCCATCTCATAGATAGATAGATAGATAGATAGATAGATAGATAGATAGATAGATAGATAGATGAATCACCCCTAAACTGTAATAATAAACTGTATAATACTGAGTTTAAGCTTCCTTTCAAAACCTCAAATTTCTTCAAATGAATTATGTTGTTTTACCTTAGGGAATTACTTACCTCAGGAATTATTTCAAATAAATGAAACCAAAGAGCTCTCTAATCTTTTTATGCTACATATAGAATTGCATGAGGCTATTTCTATGTTCTCATATCATTTTATTTTTACTACTATAAACTCCACACATTCTTTTATGTGGTCAAATTCATTCGGTCTTTTTCAAGCACATTTTTTTTTCCATACATGACTGTGTGACACATAAGATGGTGAAAATTTGAACTTAATCCCAATTTCCATTAAAATTGGGCTTGCACTCCCCTCTGAGGTTTATTTTCTTTTAATTCAGTGAATTCACATTATCCCAGGAATTGAAATAGAGCTGGATATATCTGCCACTCTAGTCTGGAATTATTTCCTTGTGGAGCAGCAGAATGGAGAGAAAGAAAGCAAGTCAAGTCCTCCAATTAGAAGAGACAGAGAGCTAGCACATCTTTAGGGAAATAAAATATGAAGCATAATAAATACCTGACTTACTGCAGGGAACGTTTCTAAAGGGGCACTTAAATATTACACAACAGAATAATTTTCTCATGTTATAGGGTGAATCCTAGTTAAATAAGTAGATGTAGTTCTGTTTTCTTTTACCTTGGATTAATTCCCGGAAGTGGTAATTTATAATTTTGAGTCTGAGTTTAGTTCTTTTTCTATCATTAAATGCTAAGAATGCTTCACAGCTTTAAGTCGCATTTCAAATCTGAAACTCAATTAAAACAGCAATATTTTAAGGACCTAGAAGGAATCATGTTATCCAGGAAGATAGAGTCATACATTCAAGATGGCCACTGATAATGACTTAGTATCCATCAGTCAGTCAGTGAATCACATTATTCTTTCTGTGGCCAAAGCTGATATGTAGTTGTCATCTCCATTTTGTCCCAGTTCTCTCAGTTTACAAATTAGGGCTCTCAGTCACATTAAGTTTCCAGAATCTTCCCAAGGGCTGAACACAATTCTCCTATCTGTTCAGTGCTCTCTTTTTTTGGTACCAGGGATTGAACTCGGGGCCTTGTGCTTTCCAGGCAGGTGCTGGAACCACTGAGCTAAATCCCCGGCCCTCAGTGCCCTTTTTACCTCTGTGATCCCAGCATCAGATAACTCACGGACCAGGGCTGGGGAGGAGTGGCCATTTTTGCCAGGTGAATTCTAAACTCCTGCCACTTAAGCTACTTGTGAAGCCACTACTGAATGGCAGGAACTACTGCTGAGAGGTGAGAATCCCACAATCACCAAGGCAGATGAGGCTCTTGTGGGTAGTGAGGTCACTTCCAGAGAGGACTTCCTCCCCAAGGAGGGAGAGGCAGGAACGAGGAGCCAGTCATGCCAAATGGTCAGGGAAGCCCTCTGCGTGGTTCAGAGCAAAGACCAAGGCCAAGAGCCAGTCCTGTACAGGTGGGGACAGCACTGCCGGGGCAGACTCGAGGACAGCAGTTGGATCCCCTGGGAGCTCGCTGGGAGGAGGCAGAAGCAGTGCTGGCCCGTGTTCAGGGCTGAGAGGCAGAGTGGGGTGAGGACAGGTGGCCCCTGGCACATGCAGGTGGCCAGTGGCCCGGGCAGGACAGGCTCTGCAGAGGCCATGGACTAAGGGGAATCGCGTAGAAATGGAGACGGAGACTACAGACAAAATCTTTGAGACGTTTCACGGTGACAGGAAGCAGCAATATGCAGCCTTAGCTACAAAGAATTGGGATTAGGGAAGGAAACTGTTTCTGTGAAGGCCCCTGGGCAGGGGTGTGTGTGTGTGTGTGTGTGTGTGTGGATGGAGACCTGTAAAGGGGAGGGAGCAGGCGATGGTGGCCAAGGAAGGAAGAATTACAAGTGCAGAGTCTTTGAGAAGACGGGGCTACAAAAAGAGAAAGACTGGCCTTCAAAGGAGCAGAGACGTGTCACCTCCCTGCAGCAGGAAGAACTGGGGAGAAGACAGGCACATGACAGTAAAATCAAAACCTAACAGCTGATGAGAGTGGACTGTATCCCCACATGTGAAGTGATGTAAATAAGTTTGTCCGTTTCACTCACTACTCTGAGGTCAGCGGCGGTGGACCTATGGCACGCGTAGCACAGCTGGCTGCTTGTTATCACTGAAGGCTCTAAAATATTCCCCGCCACTGCATTAGGTGCCCCTTACATATTTATTGAAGGAAACACGGCACCACAATGTTGCCAGTCTGGTTTTCCAAATGACCACAAGGTGGCAGGCTCTTGCAAGAAATCAGTGTCACCTGGTGACATTGTATAATTTTAAAAGAAATCAGTGTCACCTGGTCTGATGATTTCAGCAGCATAATGGATACTAAGACCAGGGAAATGTTGACTTTTTCATGAACATTTTAATACACTGGAAAGCAAATTATAGTATTAGAAAGTGCTTGCCCTTCTTTGTCTCGTGGGAGACTTTTTGAAACTATGAAAAAGGAAATAAATTACAAAAATCAGCAAGGTTCCCAACAGCTGTGGAATTCTTTCTTCTTAAGAATTATTCCTCCTTCAGGAAACAGCGCTTACTCCCTCTCAGCTATGTCTCAGATTTGGCAAATTTCAAAGTCACCTGATGAATGCAAAAAACTGCAGATTTCCCAAGAATGAAACAGGATCTTCTCTGAGACCAAGTTGTCTAAAATCCAGTTCATTTGTATGAAAAAGATCAGGACTAGAAGTGTAGCTCAGCAGTGAGCTCTTGCCTAGATGTGTGATGCCATGAGTTCCATCCTTGGTACTGATAGAAACAAAACAGCACAAAACAAAAAGATTAGGTTGGGCCTTTTAAAAGCATCTCTTTTGCATTATTCAGTATAGATTTTCTTTTAACTGGGGAGTGAACCCACGGCCTTCACATTGAGCTACATCCCCAACCCTCCCTCCCTCCCTCCTTTCCTTCCTTCCTTCCTTCCTTCCTTCCTTCCTCTCTCTCTTTTAAGATAGGGGCTCTCTAAGTCAGTAAGTTGCCCAGGCTGGGCTCAAATTGGCATCTTCCTGCCTCAGCCTCCCAGAGTGCTGAAATTATAGGCACACACTCAGCCAATATTTTAATGTTTAACTTTTCTTTCCTAAAGACACCCCAGAATAATCACATACAGGTGAAATCTATTTTTTCTCTCTCTTTAAAAAAGTAGAGATTGACTGTAACGTTTGTGCATGATTAAGTCTTCCATGGTCCATTTTTCTTTTGTTTTGCTTTATTGAATTTTAGATAAAATATGTGCAGTCTCTTAGTCAAACCAATTGCTTTCTTCTGAAATTGAATGGCACCCTTGCTTTATTTTCTCCATCTGTGGAATGGAGCTAATAACTGCAGCTCTCTGTGGTTAATTATATTATCCCAAATGAATGCTGCCTCTGTCCATCCATTTTCCATCACTTTAACGAATACCTGAGATAATTAATTTCTAAAGACAAAAGTCTGTTTTGGTTCACAGTTTGGGAGGCCGTGCACGATGCTTTGGTCCCACCGCTCTGGCCATGTAAAGCAGCATTTCGTGATGGAAGCACATGGTGAAGAAAACTACTCGGCTCATGACCCGAACACAAAAAAGTAAGAGACTGGGGTGCTCAAGTTGGTGTCAGGGACGCGTAGGCCTCCAGGGACCTAAAGACCCAGCAGCAACCCACCCTCTTCAGGGGTCCACTCCCCACCCACCCCCGTAGCACGGTGGCACCCTGGGGACAAGCCTCTAATACACCAGTGCACACCACGCCGCTGCCCCTCCCTGGCCAAGGACTGCACATGCCCACCACTACTCCCAGCCATGCCCCTGTGATTTGAGACGCTCCTCCGTGTCATGGGATAAACTTCCCTGTCCTCTCGAGGTCAGGAGTGACTGTGTGACTTACTTTTGCCATTGAATCTAAGAGAAACATCACACATGCCCCTTCTTGGCAGAAGTTTAAGAACCTGCTCGTGGTTCATCATCTCTCCTTTCCCTTGTCCCTGACACCACCAACCTCCCCTATCCATAGGATGCACTTGCTCAAGAATATTTATTGGACAATTAGTGTTCATTTCCTGGTGCCACCACTGTACCTCTGTGGCCTCCACTATTCAGAAGACACTAACTGCTAACTACAGCCAAAAAGCAATTATGCAACCTAAGGTATTCTAATTTCCTTAATTTAATTCCATTGAATAATTTTTTGCCTCCACTAATGATAGTGAGCTCTCAGAATCTAAGGAAATGCACAGTCCACTTCCTGTGCCAGGGCAGAGTAACAAAGCAAGGCTTATCTGGTGGCCAATAAGAATTATTTTTCAGCTGGGGATTTAGCTCAGTGGTTCTGACACCTGCCTTGCAAGTGCAAGGTCCTGAGTTTGATCCCCCATACCAAAAAAAAATTTTTTTAAACTCTTTGACATTTGTGCAAGAATATGCATTCTAATACCCCAAGAATGCAAATTCACTTTCAAAGTGATGCCAGCTTACTGTCCTTGGAACAGTTTTGAATGTTTGCCTGCTAGCAGGGAACTCCCCTCGAGATGCACACTCTGCCCTGCAGTTCCTACTCAACCCAGACTCTACCCCGCCAGCCGATTCACAGTAATGCTCCCCACTTGGCCCCTTTAAAGAAAAAAGAAAATGGATTCAAACTGTCCTGCTTTCACAGGAGGATATGAGAGCCAATCCACCTACAGAACCCTGCCAAGGCCCAGGACACAGAAGCAGGCAGTACTTAGAGGTGGCAGGCATCCCACCCAACCATGTAACAGATTCCCATCTGTAGCCCCAGTCCTGGCTCCTACTCTCAACTGGAAGCCTGTCCAGAGCAGTTGACTCTGAGAGAGAACAGTCTAACCACTAGAGACCAGAAAAAAGCAGAAAGAAGAGGAGGCACAGGCCTGGAAACAGGGAAATTACCTGAAATTAATTGGTAGAGTAGACAGAAGAATGCTCATTCCATCTCCCACAAACCTGATTCTAGAAGACTATAACCAGGAAATCACCCCAACAGGACATTAGGGGCTTCTCTGGAGACTTGATTCTTTAATGAAAGGGCAAATGACCCACTGGACAAAACCTGCTTGGCACCCTCTGTGAAACTCATGTGCTTACAGCTCTGTCCACACACACTGCTTTTCCCTTGTCTTCATTATAAAAGAACAGCCATGGATTGTCAAGTACAGTAAAACCTTAGATGCCAAATAACTTGCTCTCCAAGTGCTCCACAAAACAAGCAAGCATCTCTAATAAAGTGTAACTTGATAAATGAGTGATGTCTTGCAACACAAGTAGCAGGTGATGGCGAATGTCACATGATCACAACTGACCCAATGGTTCCTCTCTCTCACCTTGGGATTGTGGGTGATCAGTGGACACCCAACAGCAAGAGGTTATGGAGGAGATCTTGTGTGCAGAGGAGGAAGAGAAAAAAGTAGAGGAAGCCCTCACTTCAAATGACATGAGGCAGGTGTGTAAAATGTGGGAAACAATGCCAATTTTTGTAGAAAAGCACCACCCAAATTCCGCTATAGCAGTGTGAGTGATGAATCTGTCTAATGACAATGCAGTGTCACATTTCTGTGAATCCTCAGAAGGAGGCAAAAGCAAGTGCCATTGGATAGGTTCCTTGTTAAAGTTGCACAGAAAGAAAAGGATCCCATTGAGCCAATAACAGTGATTGCCTTAGTGATGGTGAAAGTCCTGCTACGTGATAACCCTCCTCTCTCTTGTCTCCCTCACACCAGCCATGAAGGTTTTCAAAGGTAAGCACAGGTAAATTTGGTTTTATTCTTTATATTTTGCATTTTCTTTATTATTTTGTATTATATTACAGTATTGTAATCATTTTTATATGAATGTGTTGTAGAACAAATCATCTGATTTTTATAGGGAAATTTGCTGTGATATATACAAGTGCTTAATGTGAAATAGGAAGAAAAGGTGCAAAGGGGAGGGGGAAGTGGGAGGGGTAGAGGAAAAGAAAGAAGGGAATGGAATTAATATGAGGAAAAAAAATGGAAACAAAGTCTTTGTAGATAGGGAGGGGTGGAGGGGTTGAAGGAAGGGCAGGGGAATGGGGAAAAAATAAGAACAAAGATGGATTATGTAAAGGTGCAAATTTCCAATGATGAACTTCATACTGTATACCTTAAATGTACCAATAAAATTATTTCTTAAAAAGATATATACAAGTGCTTTCGGATTACAGGCATGTCTCCAGAATGAATTGTGCTTACAATCCAAGCATTTTACTGTATTTAATTAAGTAAACTTGCAACATGACCTAGGGGAGACTGATGGGAGGAACAGCGGGGGAAGAGATAGCACAGGAACTAGGGATGTTGACATAATACTAACCCTCAGGGCTTCTGGAGAAGAGAGTATGTAAGAAGAAGATCAGGGAGATCTAAAACAAGCAGCACAGAGCAAGAGAAATTTCTTGGGAATTGAAATATGATCAGCAATATATAAATTTCAGTGGAAGATTAGAACATAATATGCAGGGCATCCTAGAAAGGATCTAAAACAAAAATTTCAGGAAATAGAAAACAGAAGGAAAAAGGAAAAAGACGCCAGACAAGAAATTCAGCAGTTCTGAAATTCCAGAAAGAGTAGAAGGGAAGGAATTATCAGAGATATGGAGAACTTTCCCCAGAACTGAGGATCATAAGTCTCCAATTAAAAAGGCACATGAATGCCAAGCCCAGTGAATTAAAAGATCGTAAGAAAGTGCACCCTCTGGGAATTTCAGAGCCCAGAGATAGAGAAGATGCTAGCGACTTCTAAAGAGGAAGCGAACAATGGAGCCAGGAATCTAAATGACAAATCTAGGGATACAAAGGTAAGTCTTTCAAGTCCTAGAAGAAAAATTATTCTGAATCTAGTATTCCAAAACCAACAACCTACCCATCAGAAGAAAGGACAGAGTGGACATTATCAGACTTTTGTGAAGGAGTCTGACACGCGAGTTAAAATCAAAAGGAAGGAGGCTTGGCACCCTAAAAGGGATGGTGTCCAACACAGGGTGTGTCACAGGAGAGTCCCAGCAGAACATCAGAGCAACAGGCCAGACAGCAGTCATCAGAGCAGGCAGCCCAACCGGGGATTTAGCTCAGTGGTTCTGCTGCCTGCCTTGCAAGCGCAAGGACGTAAGTTTGATCCCTGGTACCAAAAAAAAAGAGAGAGAATGCAGCCCATGAGAAGAAGGCCTCCCTGCATGTCAGTCTCCATTGCTGTGATGAAGTGCCTGAGATAATGAATACAACAAGGAGAAAAGATTTATGTTGGCTCACAGTTTCTGAGGTTTCAGTCCATCCCCACTTGGCCTTGTTACTATGGGACTCGCCTGTGGTGGTACCATACATCATGAGGGAAGTGTGTGGTAGAAACAGCTACTGACTTCATGGCAGCTGGAAGCAAAACAGAGGGAAGGGGCAGGATGCCAATATCCCCTTCAAGGACACACCCCCTATGACATCACTTCCTCCCACTAGGCGCCACCTCCTAGAGGTTCCACACTCCCCAACAGACCTTTAGGCTGCTGACCCGACCTTTATCATATGGGCCGCTGGGGAACTTTCCAGATCTAAGCTATAGCAAATTGCTGGCAAAAACTGAACCAAAAGGTTTTATGATGCCTTGGAAAATAAAAGTTACAAACACTTGGAAATAAGCACCAACGATCATTTCAGAGAGAAAATTTTGCAACTTTCTGTTGTGTGTTTTATTGGTATAATAGTTTTTGGCCGTACTTTATAGGGCATGTTAGGTTTTTGTTTTACTGACTGTAGGCAGAATCAAAGAAGGCCTTGACAATTTTACAAGATTTGGAGACCACAGCATGCTGGGCTTAAAATTCTGCTGGAGGGAAAGGACTTAGTTACATAAGGATGAATTCCATGAATATTTACAATAGCTCTAGCATGGAGCACTAATGAGCTAAATGAGATTAATCAATTAGTCTTTGAATTGAAACAATGGAACAAATTTGAGAATTACTGCAAATGATCAAGGAATGAGAGAGGCCAGCTGCTTTAATAAGGGAGGGCAATTTGTCATTGTACTGCCTGAGTAATAAGCCATCAACAACATAGCACAATAATTAATGCCAGCTTTATGAGCACATTATACCTTGTGGATTCCTAGATGAGTATAAATAGAATTCTGCTTAATGCTCTAATTTCAGGATTATAGGGTGTATACCTAGGAGCACTGTTTTGATGCTCTTAGCCTAAGGGAATAATGTGAGGTTACAAAAATCCATTCTTTTCCATTTCTTTGGAGCATTCACATTAATTAGATGTTTAAGGCACAAATACAAAAATGATAGTTAACATTTCTTTCCCCCCACCCACCCTAGTACTGAGGATTGAACCCAGGCCCCTAAAACTGAGCTACATCCCCAACCCCTTTATGTTTTATTTTGAGATAGAGTGGTGCTAAATTTCCAGACTTGGCTCAAACTTGAGATCCTCCTGCTTCAGCCTACCAGGGTGCTAAGATTACAGGCATGCACCACCATGCCTAGCTGATAGCTAACATTTCTAAGGTGCTCACCTCATCTCAGGAGTCATTCTAAGAACTTTACAAATATCACTTCACTTAAAACTCACCAAAAAGCTCTATGAGTTGGCATACATATTATTCCTATTTGATAGATGTAGAAATCAAGTCCAAGAGAAGATAAATAACTTGTCCACCATGAACTGGCAAAGCTGTATTCCAACCCAGCAAATCTACCTCTGAGCCCACACTAACTGCTGGAAGAGTATAAGCAGTATAACTGCTCAAAAACAGCCTTACATCACTCTTTATTTCCTTCTATGAATTCAAACTTGCCATGTATAAGGTTTCTGGACTTTTCCTCCAAAATCTGCAAGTTGGATATAAACTAGTTACATTTCTGTTGACTGGGAACGACACACAAGTCTTCAATTCTAGACACAGCCCGTTAACCGGTGACTGCAATGTAATGAATAGAATATACAAAATAATGGAGGAAGGTGGCCCAAAAGATGGAGTAACAGGTTGGCAGTTGGGAAATGCGATGAAATAATGGAATAGTGGCTGACAGCACCCAGTAGGAAATGAGCAGAACACAGGCTCAGAGCACTAAAGACTGCTAGTTTTCGATAGCTGCTGTAAGGAATCACCACACTCTTGATGGCTTGAAACCATGGAAGGCCACTCTCTCCCAAGTCTGGAGGCCTGAAGTCAAACATCTGGGTGTCAGCCGAGCTGTGCCACCTCTGCAGAGTCTGGGGGAGAAGCCTTCTTCACCTCTTGGGAGTGCCTGGGAGCTGACAGCAGTTCTAGAAGCTGCTTTCTGGTTTGTGGCCACATCCTGCCAACCACATCTCCTCCTTGGAGCGGCTCTTCCATGTGTGTCTTCTGTGTGGACATTTGTCATGGGACTTAGGGCCCACACAGATGAGCAGAGTAATTTCCTCATCTTAAATTCCTTCTTAATTATAACTGCAAATAGGTAGCGCTCACTTGTTCCAGGGGTGAGGAGGTGGGCATGACTTGGAGAGCTGATTACAGAGCCAGAACCGGAGAACTGAGTTCAGTCATAAAACATACAACTAATTCAGAGGTTAGGAAGAACCAAATGAGAAAATTAAAGACAGGCAGCAAATACACACACACACACACACACACACACAGAAGATACAGGGTTAGGTTCCTAGAAAAGCCTGGAAGCACAGTAAATATTCAGTGTCTATAGGGCATTAAAGCATTGTAAATATTAGAATATTGTGGCCAGTTTGGAACAACACACATGAAAAGGGAATTAACTTTGGGGAAAAAAAATCAATTAAATAGCTGTAAAATAAGGCCTTTAACTAAAAGGTAAAAAGGCTGAGAGTGGACAAGAGAAAGCTTTGGAATATAAAATAAGGGGTCTAAGCAAGCAGGCAAAGGCTCTCAAGAAAGCCAACATTGACTTTTAAGCTCTCAGCAGAGGCTCAGCTGCTAAGACAATGACACTGCACTCTGGGGCTGGGGCTGGGTGTGACTTCACACACTCCTGTATCTTGGGCAGGGGGGCCTGGTTGAAGGCACACATTGGGCCTCAGCATTATGTGGCTCTTACAGAGCAGAGTCTGCACAATGTCACTGAACCCCTGCACGGCCTCTGCCTCTTTGAGGCTAATTAGAGGCCATGAAGAAACTCAGCAAGTGACCTCAGGCCCTTTCTGAACCTCAGTCACTGACTAGAGGGCCTTGAGCCTTTCCTTTCTGAAAGCCAAGATTCCTGTGCCTGGAACAAGACCTCCGGGGAGGCTGTGGACAACATCCGGGAGGTCCTGACCATGACAGGTCACTCCCTCTGCCCTGGTGACTCGCAGGAGGCTCCACACTAGACCAGGAGGAAGAACCCAGCCGACCCCCCAGGTGGCTCCCCAGGCCCCAATAGCCTGACCCTCTCTCATGCCCTCTGTTGCTAGGTGAGGCCGGCAGGGAGCAGGTTCTGTTGCTCATGAGAGCCCAGACTCTGTCATCCATCTCCCACACACACCATGGTCTTGAATTCTCACTTCAAAGAAATACCTTAGTGGAGGTCGCCCCAAATCGTGCCCGGCAGAGTGAAATTCTGGAAGCAAAGTTCTCGCACCTGTACCCAAGTGCCCATCCACAGACACCCAATTCAAGACAATCTCTTCCCTGTTCAGCAGTGAGATAAAAGCACGAACACTGGTGTGCATGCACATATTTGTGTGTACACATGTATATACCCATGCACGTATATATATTTCACACATGTAAAACATTTTTTTCCTTTGAAGAATGTACCTTCGAAGATTATGTCTTGTCTTTTGTATCGACTTGTTCTTTCTTTTATGAAGTGATGGTGACAGGTAATGGTCATTATTTATTAATTCATCTTTAATGCCATTCCTTGGGGAATTTTTAAATAATTATCTTTTTTTATTCCTCCACTGGACGCTTTCTTTACTTTTTGACTTGTTTGTAAAATCTCCAGGGCCGAGAGCCCTGCGATAGCTTTGCAGCGACTTTCAAGGAGCAAGGTAACCCTCACTCACATCCTGGACTTGCTGGCGAGAGCTTCCGGGCCAGGCAGGGGCCAGGACCCGCACCCCCAACCCAGCCGCCCCCCCACCGGGGAGTGTGAGACGGCGGGGGAGGCAGACAGGACGCCACCCTTGAAGCACAGGGAAGCGGCCTTTACCAGGCGCCTCTCTTTTCCCGGTGAGCAGCTGCAGGCCCTCTAGCCCCAGAGGCCTGTGGAGCCTTCACTGGATTAATTCGTATGCTTCTCTTGCTTTAGTTTTTAACATTTTAATCAGTATGCTTATGATGCGTAATACATACACCCATCCTGGGGAACTGATACACATACACACACACACGCACACACACACACACACACACACACACACACGCACGCGCTGACCGAATCTTGATCCTATTCACTTCCTCTTCGCCCCCTCTCCTTCCCATTTCCCCAGAGCCCATTCCCATCTCCGCAAAGTCTACCTCCTTGTTCTTGCTTTTAACATTTTTTGGTCATAATCATCTTCATTTCAAGCTACACTCTGGTTGTCTTTTCGGCATTTTAGTTATCTCATGTTAGCAGCCACGGTTCGGAAGCCCTCATGTTGATGACCCTGGCACTCATTTTAGTACATCTCCTGAATTGAGGAAGAGGAAATCGGTAGAAAGCATCCTGGGAACAATTAGAGAATTATACAGTTATGCAGTTTGGTCATGTACTGAAGTGAACTTTAGCTGGAAAAAAAACCTCACAAAAAACAAGAAACAAAACAGGAATCCAATGTAGAAAAACAATGAGTCTGCTGAAATACATTCTTAACATTTCCGGGGAAATTGATCAATGAGGAGAACCGAGCCTGGCATTTAATGTCCACCAGGGGGCACTACAGTCAAAGCACAGAGCAAAGGACTCAAACCCCTTGATGTGCCTAAATTAGGGTCTTTTTTTTTTTTTTTTTTTTTGATACCGGGGATCGAACTCGGTTCCTTGCTCTTTCGAGGCAGGCTTCGGAACCACTGAGCTAAATCCCTGGCCCCAGTTAGGGTCTTTTAAAAGAATAATGTCAAAAGTGAATTGCAAAATGAAAGGCCACTCTTTTTCCGATCTGATAAGGCAAAAGTGCATAAGGTAGTTTTTGCTAAAAATAACAATAACTCATTTTCTGGCAGCAGTCGCTGCAAAGTCGCTGACTCGGGCATCCAGAAGGAAACGCGACCCAGCGCCGGGCGGGCGGGCGGAGGTGAGGGACCAGGTCTCTGCCGTTGGAGACGCCAAACTCGGCCAGCTGGAGACATTCTCCTCCCTCTGTCCTGCCCACCCTCCGCCCCGCGATGTTCAGGAACTGGGCTTTTAGACGGCTCAGACGCTTCGGTGTAGGTTAGGAGTGGCCGGCGAGTCACACCCGAGTCACCGCCAGGGGCTCACGCCCGGTGTAGCAGCGCCCAGGGCTAGGAATGTCAAGTGCGCATGCTCTGGGCGACAGAGCAGATGGGGGTCGGGGGTCGTGTTCTGATCCAGTGCAAAAGCAACTGACTCTTTATGGGCGGAGATGAGGCTCAGGTAGAGCACCTGCCTGCGTGTGTCAGTTCCTGAATTCAATCCCCAGTACCGCTGAAAAACGAAAAAGCAGATTGATTCTTTTTTGGAACCCAGGCCCTTCACGAGGGGCGACATCTCTAACCCTTTCTCATTTTTTATTTTGAGAAAAGATCTCCCTAAGCCTCTGTGTTTCCCAGGCTGAACTCAAACTAGTGATCTTCCTGCCTCAGTCTCCCAGAGTGCTGAGATTACAGCCGTGTGCCACCAAGGCCGGCATAACTAATCATCTTTTAAAAGCATTTGGTTTCCTTATTAAGGCCAAAATGAAGTGTGTTGTGGATTGAACAACACTCCAAACTGTGCTGACATCCTGCCCCTACCCCTTATCTAGAAATGTGACTCTATTTAAAGAAGTAATCAGGCTAAAAGGAAGTCACCAGGGGGGACCCCAAGAGGAACCCTGGACAGCGCCTGCCAGGGACCTGGAGGCAGAGATTGGGTGAGGAAGCCCAGGGAAGGGAGACAGCCACCAGCAGCTGAGAGGGATCACGGGCCAGTAGAACCAGCCCTGCCGCACCCCGAGTCCAGGCTCCCAGTTTCCAGGGTCAGGAGGAAATTATTTTCTCCTGATTGAAGCCTCCCAGCTCATGGTACTCGGCTGTGGCACCCTGGAAACAGACACAGGAAATGGAGAGTGAAATCTGGAGCACAGCAACAAGGAGAGGGCGATGGACAAAGCACACAGTTTGAAAGACTTCCGTTTTCGCCCTTTCTCCCCTCTGTTCCATCTTTCCGGTCCTAATATTCCTATTTTTAAATATAAAACATAATTTTACTTCTCTCTAAAGATACACCCGTGGTGACTTCTGGAGAAGCGTCCATTGTTTTTATCGGTGCCCCGTGTAGATCTCCTGAAACACCTAAACACTTCATGGGGACCGCGCCATTCTCCCTTGAGCTCCTGAGAGTATTTTGAGAGCTTTCTGGGGATGAAACCCAGGGCCTCGTGCATGCTAAGCCAGTGTTCCCTGCCACTGAGCTGCACCCCAGGCCTCAAAGTGCCTGAAGTAAATGTTCTCTAATTCTTCATGACAGCTTAAAGGAGAAGATAAGAAAGCTGTTTCAGCTTCCTGGAACACAGAGCAAAGCTGCACATCCTTTCCTAATCACACAGATTTCCAGAGGGCAAACAGAGCTTGGGAGACAGATTCCCCAAAGCCTTTCCTGGTCTAGCCTTTTGTAAGTATCATACAACTATATCCTGTTCTTAATTACTTGCCAATAAGAGAAGAAAATAGATCCTCGAAATGATGTTCACTCAGGGGTGGTCTTGGGGGGCTTCTGGGTGTGGCCACGTGCAGCGCAATGACATTGTGACGCCCTCGGACAAGGGCGGAAGGCCCGAATTATGGTGATGCTGCAGGATTTAGTGGAGCGGAACAGGCCCCATGGCTTAGTACTTTAACTGTACTTCTCTCTCCTTTTGGGTACACAGATACCCAGTGTTACCATTGCTCACGTCACCTGGCACTGGAAGACGCTGCACAGGTGGGCGGCTCAGGAGCAGAGTGCCGTGTGCCCAGCTGAGTGCTGGGCTGCACCCTCAGGCTCAGGAGTGCGGGGCTACAATGTTGGAGGACAAATTCACCTCCTCCTGGGCAGGGCACCTCTCCCGATGCACACTTGACTGGACTTCGGCTAGAAGCGTCTCTGATGTTCTGAGAATTTGCAGAACCTCAGACACAGTGGTAGCAGCACTGATATTCCCGTACCTAAAGAGTTTCTTCCTCCGTCACTTCCATCTCGTTCTCTAGAAGAGCTGACTCACCTTTTAGAATTACGGGGAAGATCAGCAACCAGCAGAGCTGTCTCCTCTGGTGTCCTGACAAGATCCTCCCCGGTTGCTGATCCCATCCATCTCTGTGGCCACAGTCCTTCTGAACACCCAGTGGCTCTCAGCCCGATGGCCTGGGCCACTGCCATTCTGCATCCGAGAGACGAGCGCCATGGGGAAGATCTGGACCAAACCAGGACAAAGTCCCCAACAACAACCCCCTAGGGAAACAAATCTCTTATCTTCACTGTGCTTCAGCAGAGCCCAAACAGACTAGAGTTTCTACAAATACTGAAGACAATTAAAAGGAAATCACGGAAGTCCGAAACTATGCTGAGATCGCCCGCACCTCACAGGTCCGGTCCCATTCCTTACCCAAGCTCAGCACTCGACTCAAATGGTGAAGACCACCTTGTGGCCTCTTGCTTTCCCAGCCACCAAGTCACTGCCTTGGGAAAAGTGTCATCTTACCCCCACCCCAGCCAGCGTCCTAGACAACCTGTGTGTGGAGATGGATGTCCCAGAGGGAAAGAGCCACAGACTCTTGCCAGAAGTGGCTCTGTAGTTCCAAAGGACGAGGGACGTCCCTCAGATGATGGGGGCTTAGGGACAGAAAGCAAGCAGCCCACGCACGATCAGAGTGAGACAGGAGATGTGCAAAACACTTCATGTGGACCTTCTCGAGTAATCCTCACA
Source organism: Heterocephalus glaber (assembly GCF_000247695.1). The sequence continues at coordinate 13,923,888 of NW_004624751.1, read as the reverse complement.
GCAGCCCTATGCTAAAGGAAGGTGTATTATCCACATTTCATAAAGGAGGGAACAAGCCTAAAACACAAAGAAACTTGGCCAAAGGTGCACAAATCAGTGAGGCCAAAGTCAGAGCTGCAGCCCAAGTCATCAGCTATGGCAGTGAGGGCACTTAATGTGCACACGCACACACACACACAGACTGAAGGAGTAGGAGGGAGCAGTCACCTAGAGGACACTGAGGACAAACAAAGGATGCCAAGGGGAATCACCAAATACCAAGGGCTGGACAGAGCAGAGATAGTTTCCACCAAAGGAAGAGTCATAAACCAGACTAGAGCAATCAAGGCCCATTGGTGTCACACTGAGGCCCCAGCCCTGTGGCTGAGATGTGGAAAAGAGGCACAGGGTGGTCCAGAGACAGCGGGGCACCAAGAGGGTGGGCATCCTTGGAAGATGGAGGACCCGGAAGGGCTTCTCCACCAAGGCGCCAGGACCGAGACAACCCGCTGAGAAGGGATAAGCGCAAAAGAGAGACCCGGGGCCCAGGAAAGACGCCCGGAGCAGCGGCAGCAGAGGGTAGCAGAGATCCCCAGAGCCCGGACTCAGGTGGCCTGGAGAACGCAGGATGGGACTCACCAGCTCAGGGGTCCCTCTAGTGTCTCGTGGTTTCCCTGTGCTCTGGGCTTCCAGGGCCTTGAGCCCCAGGCCTGGAGCCAGCGGGTCACTGTCCCAGGTGGAAGAGAAGTCTTTGGGGCCACCGATAGGGCAGAGGAGGAGGCTGCTTCTCTCTGCTGGCAGCCAGTGCCACCAGCCCGCAGGAGATCATTAGCCCGCCTAGGAGGCTTACCCCGGCCAGACACGGCGAGGGAAGTAATCTGCTAACATACATTCCTCTTTCCCTCTGGAAAATCTGAATCAGAGAACCATTTGCTCTAAGCAAGCTTGTGCATTCTGCTTGTTTGATGGGCAAAGAGCAAGACCTTCCAAGGTTTAAAACCAAAATCTCTATTCACAGCCCCTAGGGTAAGGGAAATATGTGGCGCCCACATGAGTAAGCTCCGAATCACCGCCTTCAGCCTATTTTTCTCATCGAGTGACTATCTATTTGGTCAGAAGCTGTCTCACCCAGCCGCTAATTGTATGTCACAGACTTGCTCAACCCCACTGTCTTGCTGCCAGCTCCGACCCTTGCTGCCCTGGATCGTGTTGAAACAGTTTCTGAGGGTGTTTTTAGAGTTCCAGGAAAACACTTTTTTAAAAAGCCTCCTAGGAGAATGAGCTTGAAGTAAATGTCATTGAGGCTTCTGGCTGGTTCCTGTGCGGCCCTTTGAAACTAAGAACAGCTCAACACCAGAGCCATGATCATTTCTCTTGGCTTCCTTTTTCGATTTTATTACACAAAGTTTCAAACATGCACAAAGGTATGGGAGAAAGAGCGATGATGCCACATGTACCCATCACCTAGCTCCAACATTCAACCGTTAGCAACTCATTTTGGCCACTATGTTCAGTGAGTGACGGAGGAAGGGGGAGAGGGAAGGAGGGAAAGGAAAGAAAATTAAAACGCACCGCACAAGATTTGGAGCATGTTGCCACTCGCTCCATATTTTTTTTTACTCCTGAATCCACTCTGAAATAGTTCTAGTAGAAAGGACCCACAGCTGGTTTGGCAAAACTCCTTGGAGACTGCGAATTTCAATTCAGATTTCAGAGAAATCATTAGGAACTGCCCCACAAAGGACCGTATCTCCTTGTATCTCACCATTTCCAATGTGATTCTGAAAGAAACTGATGACTTGTGCCAGGCTCACATTTTACTTGTCAGGGATTTTAACCACACAGAGAAAATTCCAGTAAGAGGCTTAAAAGTTTCCCAGCTAAAGAAATGCCGATGGTGATGGAGCGGCAGAGAGTAGAGCCAGGGCTGGTGCGAACGAACCGGATGTCTGAGGACTCCAGCCCGGTCGTGAGCTCTGCGCTTCAGATGGTTTGCAGGGGGGCCCCGTGGGAGGTCACGAGGGTCCCACGGAGTCCAGGCCACCACCCTCCGTCTTCGGTGGGGAGGAGACACTGGCCTACCTGCTGTGGCCTTCTCCTCACACAGCCTTTGAGACTTCCAACCTCGCCTCTTTCTCTCTTTCCAAGCATGGTCTGATTGAGATAAAGGGAATTTATGTCACTAATATTAATGCTTCCTTCTCAAACTTTGTTTTCTGTCAGCAAGTAAAGGTGAAAAGGACAACGATGGGCCATAGATGCTAATTTTAGCTCAAGATCTAACCGTGTCATTTGTCAGCAGAGTCACTTGCAGCCTCCCGCTGTGGGATCTGGCGAGCTCAGGGCACCTCCCCAAGCTCACGTCCACAGAAGAGCACACATAGGTTTGGCAAGACGTTGGTCGGGGCTGAAATCTTGGCCGGGAGCATGTCCACTTCCACGCAGACTCCTCCCTAGAGCAAAGGCTTAGGGCAGATGTGAAGGCAGGTCCACCGAAGGGCGGGGCGCATAGCTGGAGCACACACTCACCCCACACACCAAGGACGTGAAGGAGGGAGGGAGCACGAATGCCCAGACGGGCTCTCAGTGACAGCTGCCTGGTCCCCTCCCCTCTCAGCAAGCCAGGCAGCCAGGGTGAAGAGTCTCCTCCAGGACCCCACAGATGGTCTGCACTGCCTGGGACAAATTTCTATTTCTTGACCATCTGCCAAGGTGCCAGGGAAAAGACGCCACTCAGGAGAGTTAGTAATTTGGGTGCTGTCTGTGAGCTCTGACAAAAGGAGAAGCAGCAGATGATTTCTGACGGTCGAAAGTGAACTCAACATGTCAGGAGCTGCTAGCACACAGGAGGGCTCTGCATCTGCCCTTGTGGATTAAAGCCCAAGCTCTGTGACCATGGGATGCCACCTGGCTTCTTTAACTGGAGAGAGGAACACCTGTGCCACAGGGATCGAAATCCTTTTTTTTTCCCCAAATAAACATCCTCTATTAAAGAAAAAAAGGACTGCTGTTAAGCACCAAAACTGTATGTTATTACACTGCATGTACAATAAGAGAAAGGTGATTGCAATACTTGGTGTACAAGTACTTAACTCTCAAGCCATGAGTGTAAAAACCATGAAATACACAGTAATACAGTAATTACAACGCAGAAAACTTGTCTAAATGAGGAAAAGGCAACAGTCCAAACAATTGTTGTAGATGTCCTAGTACTGGTATAAATGCTTGCTTAGTGTTTACTTTGTACTTCTACTACTTTAGAATGTTAATTGAGCATATTTCTTGTAAATCTGCAGAAGATGCATTTACAATCCACTATGCATACTGTCCAATTAATGTCATGGTGAGAAAGCCATCGGTAAAGCCAAGCACAACATGCTAGTGTTTCTGCTTCTACCTTCATAATATTGCACAAAGCTAGTAAATGGTGAATCAGTTTGCCAGCATAATTTTCGTGTACCCAGAATGGCTAGAAACATGTCAGTTTTGTTAGCCCTAAGGGACTTTATTCATGCAAAATGACCTGCGGCCTTTGACTTTTCTTGAACTACATCTGGCTTCATGCTTGGCAAGACACACAGCACAGTGAGAAATCCCATGAGCCAGTGGGGTTTGGACAAAGCCACAGTACTGAGAGATCACTGGGTTGCACAATCTACCCATCTTGAAAATGCCACCTTATGATTAGGGAGACTTCTTAAAAATAATGAGTGCTGGGGAAAGCTGGAATAATTAGTTACATTCTTTGATAGTTAACCACAGAACGTGCAAATTTAAAAAAAAAATACCCCCATTAAAACTGAACTCTGTAACCCAATGCCATATGTTTTTACATCTAAACATTGCTTTCCGAGTGGGAGGACGAGGAGGAGGAGGCCTTGCCCTGCACGGACTGGGAGAACTGACAAGTGACTTGAGAGAAGAAAATTATCTACAGATGAAGATTGGTTCTGATTCTTTTGGATAACAGTAGTTTAAGCAATTTGTCCCACGGTTGGATTCTACTAGATTCCAAGCTTGTTGGCTCAAGTGGTGTGAAAACCAAAACGAAGCACGGCTGGCAGTTCCTTTTCAGTCATTCCGAGGGAGAGTGTCTGGCATGAGTCTCGGATGTGCAGCATTCCCGACGGTGGGGGAGAACAGGACTTCTCTCCCCACCCACCCACTAGACCCTTGAGGCGGCCGTTTAAGCTGGGGTCACGAAGAACCAGAAGAGCATTGAAACCCTTAAACACACATAAAGCTTCTGACTTAAGGAGTACGTCGAGGTATTCTCCTTCTGAAAATGCTATGATTTCCAACACCAAGGAATCTGGGAGGTCTGCCTTTTTGGAAAACAACTAGGCAATTTAGTCCAGAATATTTCTCACCATAACTTCTTGCTCACTGGAGCAGGAGAAGTATAAAATTTGGGTCAGTACCACCAGAAAATTCTCATGAGATACAAGTATTGCATAGTTTACATCTTACATGAGAATTTTAAAGACTTTTTCCCCCATAGTTGCTCCCAGTCATTTGGAAATCAAAGAAATGGCATCAGTTAAACCAAGCTGGGAAAGTGAAATCTTTGCAAAGTTTATGTTGCTAATTAAATTAAAGTTTCTAGCAGATCAAGGACAAATAGCTGAGTTCAACCAAATATTTCCTTTGATCTCTGGGTTCTTTACTTCAAAGACGAGCCAGCAGGATTGCGCGGGGGGCTGCTGGGGTCCCCGTTTCCTTACCGTGCGGGGATCCCGGTGCCAGGGTCCCCGGGAGCCTGCTCCAGAGAAGTGCAGAGCCTGCGCTGTTTGTTTTTGCCCGGGCCAGGCTGGCGCGAAGTGTGTGGCGAGAATGAGTGAGTCAGCAGACGCGGGTTTGCAGCCTGGTCCGCCAGGGCCCGGTTCCACGAGAAAGCACTGCACGTCACGCTCTCCCACCAGGGCCTGTGCATCTCAGCTCCGATCTGAAGGTAGTGCTGGGCCTCTGGATAACCAAATCCTGAAATGAGATTAAGACCTACAACTCGAGAAGAAGCCTCAAGAAGTTTACTTTTTCTTCCAGGAAGAAGCTTCTGCCACGACGCTTCCAGTGCTTCCTGCGCAGTAGGCGCTTAGTAATTCTTTGCTGAATGAGTGAAGGGAAAATGAAGACTGCGGTGAGGAGCGGGCCCGGGACTGTCTGCCACTTAGACGTGTTCTTCTTCCTCTCAGGTCACCCCATTCACTGCGGCTGCGCAGCCCCGACGGCACTTGGGCCTAGGATGGAGGAACAAGGACATAGTAGGGCCAGGGAGGGAAAAAGGGACTGGGGAAGGGAAGGATAAAGAAAGGGTGGCCCTGCCTGCCAAGGGGAAGGAAGGACAGCTCTGAGGGTGGGAGGGGTTTCCCACAACTGTCTTCAGCTGGGAGAGCGTCCTGTGCCCGGCGCAGTGGTGCACCAGTGGTGGCAGCACCATCCACACGAACCCAGTCTGCTTCCCACCAAATGGATTGAACTTTTGCCTCTCTCTGAATTTTCGCAAGCCTGGAAAGTCAAGCAGCCAACTTATCAGAGAAATAAACTTCAAGTCATACTAAATTCTTAGTCACAGAAGAGGGTTCAGGGTACTGGGAAAACCCAGGTGCTGACTATGTGCTGAGTAACTAGAGGCAAAACCCAAGGCGGGGCACTGCCCCCTTGTCTAAAGCTTCCGTGTGCCTCTGGGATTCTCCTCCCCACAGTGCCTTGGGACAGACTTTCTTTTTGAGAGTCAGAATAAACAGGCAGATGTGTGAGGCTGAGCGTGGCCTTAAGTACACCTGGGGTGGGGACCGATGGGGATCCCCTGGGGTGTCGCCTTGTGCTACTGTAACAGGAGTGATCCCGGCCAGCCTTAGAGGGACTGTTCTTCCGCTGCCATGGGGATGATTTCCGAGGCAATGTCTGCAGTGAATCAGCCCTGGATAGAGGAGCGATTCAATCAGGTGAAAGAGACACTCCCAAAGACCCTGGTGCCGCTGAGGGTGTTCGAGGGAACAAGCCAGTACAGGGGACCAGATCTAATCTGGCTTTAAATATAAGGGCATGAATTTATCTCAGCTAGCAAGAGGTCCAGTGACAAGTGGGCTCTGTAGTTTCTCTTTACCTCTCTCTGTTCTAGAAAGGCAGTGATGGTGTAGCAACAAGGAACCCAGCCTCTTCCATCTCGCCTGAATTCAAGTGCCAGCTTCAATGTTTCTTGGCTGTGGGGCTTGTGCGATTTACCAAGCCTCTCTGAGCCTCCATCCCCACTCTGCAAACTGGAGATAACACTAGTGTCTCCTCCCCAGGGTTGCTGGTAACACTAAGTTAATTAACACATGTGAACTGCTTAGCCAGAGCCCGGCATGCAGTAAGCACTATAGAGTGTTAAATCTGATCATCTTTATTTATTTAGATCATCTGCTCATTGTCACAAAACAGCACGCATTCACATGGCACAGGGCGACATGTAGGGCAGAAAGGAACCTGTAGGAAGAGACAAGACAAGAGAGCAGAATGATGCAAGCTTCCAGGCATTTCTTTCCTTTAGCAAATCAAAATATTCTTCCCAGATCCCATCCTTTTCCACTGGGTGCTGTAGGTTAGGAATGGGCCACATGGTGATGTCCGTACCAATCCTTGGCAAAGGGGAATGGAGGTATCATAGGTTAGGGTCTCTGTGCAAATATGGTAGCCACCAGGCACAGGAAGTGATTTAGATTTAAGTTAAAGTGACAGAAAAATTTACATGTAGTTTCTCAGCCACACAAGCCTCATTTCAAGGGCTCCAGAGCTGATGAGGCTAGTGGTCTCCATGAAGGCAGAGTTTCCATCATCAGAAAAGGTTCTATTGGACAGTGTTGGAGTCAGGGTGCTTCCCTGGGGGTGGAGGAGGAGTGATTCTTCCATGAGCACATTTTCCTGTGATGCATGTACAAAAAGAGGCCTCCATCGGTGGGGAAGAAGAGAAGTAGTTGTTGGGTCGAGAATCAACAATGAAGGAAAGGGCTGGGGATTTAGCTCAGTGGTTATGCTGCTTGCCTCACAAGTGCAAGGTCCCAAGTTCGATCCCCAGTACTAAAACAAAACAATGAAGGAAAAATAGAAGCAAAGACCAAGACGGCCACCATCTTGGTGAATGCCCCATAACTCTTTCCTAGGCCTGAATATGTTCTCCATTCCTCCAGATTCTCACTGCTCCTGGATAATTTTCCTAATGCACATCCCTAATCCTTTTGAACTCATGCTCAATCCTGTCTGGATAACATTGCATGATGACTGCTGACCAGACTCACTAGCCTGGCATTCGAGAACTGAATACCTACCTTCATTTTCTCTCACACATTTTCTGAAACCCATCTAATTTCTATTTCTAGATAATCATGTCTTGAGGAGGGACTTCAATCTCTCCACCAGATGAGACAAGTGTTTTAACTAAAGTTGCAAAAACCTAGCATGAGGAGAACTGTATTCACACCCACGGCCAAGACAAGGCTCCAGGCAACAAGAAGATGCAAAACATCCAAGAAATAGTCTGTTCAAGTTTCAGAACTGTAACATGGCATTTCCTCTCTTGTATCGTGTCTGATACCTGGTGCCTGGCAGATCTGGGCCTTAAAAGAATAGAGTGATGGGCACAGAACATGCGGAATCAGCCTGCTGCAGACAGGCAGGTCTGTGCATGCCCTACCAAGGTCCCAAGTTGCGCGGAAGATGCCGAATCACCCCGCTGCAGACAGGCAGCCACCTGGTTCCACACTACAAAGACACAGAGGACACCAGACCACCAGACCAAGGTACTGAGTCCTGCTGCTCCCGGCCTGGAGGTAGGGGCTTCTGAGCCACCGTCCCACTGCTCCTGGTCTAGAGGAAGGGGTTTCCCGGTCACCATGCCTCCCGTTGCTCCCAGCCCAGAGGAAAGGGCTTTGGGGTCACCTTCTGTCCCGCTGCTCCTGGCCCAGAGGAAGGGGCTTCCAGGCCACCATCTCTCCTACCGCTCCCAACCCAGAGGTAGGGGCTTCTGAGCCGCCATCCCACTACACCTGGTCCAGAGGAAGGGGCTTCCCAGCCACCATCCCTCCCGCTGCGCCCAGTCCACAGGAAAGGGCTTTTGGGCCACCATCCCTACTGCTGCTCCCGGCCCCTGTCCCACCTCTCCCAGCTCAGAGGAGGTAATCTGTGCAGGCGCTAACAGCCCCCCGCCCCAGTCAAAATGAGAAAACACGTAAATAAGTCTCAAAACCAGTCTTCCAGATCACCTACAGCAACCCCAAAGGGAAATGAG
>NW_004624751.1:13897320-13910408 GCF_000247695.1 Heterocephalus glaber | reverse complement strand
AATTCCCAATGAGAAATGTAATTGTGTTGTATACCTACAATGTACCAATAAAAGAATTTAAAAAAAAAAAAAAAGAATAGAGTGATGCCCTAGACCAGTGTTTTCCAAACTTGCCTTTTCCTCAGAATCATTTAGGTTGATTTGAATTGTAACACTAATAGACTCCACCCTGGACCTGGAAAAAGGGCCGAGGAATCTGAATTTTAATAAATGCTTATTTATGATTTTTCATATTTGGGGAAAATGGTGATACTCTGTTCTCACATTAAAAATCACCTGAGGCCATGCAGAAAGCCCACATGGAAAGGCCTTGCACCAGCATTCTGGCCAACTGCCAGGCCAAGCTTCCAGCCAACAGCCAGGCTCCACTGCTAGACATGTGTGAAGATTTAACATGGGACCCTGGCCCCAGCCCCCAGGACACTTCAGCTGGGGCTCCAGATGTTGTTGAGCAAGGAAAAATCATCCTCCCTTTGCTCTGTCTGAATTCTGGACTCTGTCTGACCAACAGAGTCCAGCAACAAAAGAAAATCGGTGTTTTGTGTATGTTTAAGAGACATTTGGAGAACTTATAAAATAAAATGCAGTAGCTTGGTTCCTGTCCCCAAGATAGCCTGATTCGTTTAGTCTGGAGAATGATCTGGTATTAATTTGGCCCCTACTTTTTGGTTATAAATATCAAGAAGAATTGAATGAGTAATATGTGAAAATACAGCAACCCATTACCTTTGTGACTATTTTACAATGTGATATAAAGAGAGAGACAAATAGGAAGACAGATAGAGATGAACTATTTGAAAATAATTTGTAGTCCTGACATTTGATCTCATTTGACTTTAGCATGCAACTATCCAAAAGTAAGAGTGTTTTCTACATAACCACAATACCATTATCCCATGTAAGAAATTACTAATGATAGATAATTTATTGTCTAGTCTGTAGTCACATGTCTTCCATAGTCCTCAAAGTCTCCTTTTTAGCAGTTTTTTGAACCAGGATTTAATCAAATTTTATACATTATATTCAATTGTTAAGGTTCTTTAGTCTACTGATCTCCCCTTTGTTTATTTTTTATCTTACACTGACTTTTTAAAGCAATCAGACTAAATAGAATAATCTATGACAAACATATGGGTCTGATCATCTCTTTATGGTCTCATTTAATTAGCACATCATTTCCCAGTAGTATCAGAGACCCTGGCAGTGGATCCCAATCTCCTGCTTGGTGCTATGATACATGACAAGAAGAAACACTTGGATGCAGACTTAAAGAGACAGAGATGGGGAACTTGGATGACCAGTGCTTAAGTAAGTAAAGGCTTGAGCAAGCAAAGGCCCTAAAAGGCCAGAACCATTGATATTTATTGGTGACAGTCATTATTAGGTTGGCATGAGGGGGCTACATGTGGTTGCTAGGGATACATTGCTGATGCAGGCAAGCCTTATAAAGGAAGAGACAGAGCATTCTTGTGTTAGGGTGGGAATGGAATTTGGGTAAGAGTCACTCTGACCTCGGCTGTGTTATCTCATATGCTTTGGTCAGACTCACTTCCTAAACCAATTTTGGGGTTAACTCTTTATGGCCTACACGGTTTACAGTCTGCTTTGCGCATAATTAATGGAGCAGTCTGCCACACAGTAGGTCCCATAAATAAATCTAAAGAAATAGATTTAGATTAAGCACTTGGGGAAAGTTCAGTTCACAGGAGATGGGTAATTCATATCACATGTATATGTGTATGTATATGACGCATACTTCCAGGTGTTCTCACTATTAGTAATACATGTGCATTTGATCTCTTTATTAAGAAATGAACATCCTACCTCTTAGTTAAAATTCATTTTTGTATTTACCGTTAACAATGGATCTATGAAGTAATATTCCAGCCTGTGAATGTCCTCTTTCCCCAAAAAATGTAGTGCTTTTAGCATCCCTGGATGACAGTTGTCTAAAAGGATTGTTTGGTTGGAGGTTACAAAATGCTCTGTTTTGTGTGGGGTTTTGTTGTTGTTGTTGTGTTGTTTTGTTTTATTTTTACATTTTTTATTAAGGTATTACTTACATTTACAGTAATAATCCATCCTTTTTTACTGTGCAGTTATGCACATCTTGACAAATGCATTCATTTCTATAACCAGCACAAACATTAAGATATAGAATAAATGCACCACTCACCAAAGATTCTTCCAAGTCCCATTATACTCAACCCCTCCCCCCAACCCAGCCTCTGATCTGTTTTCTGTCCCTTTAGGTGTTTGGCTTTGTCAGAATGTCACATACCCAGAATCAAATGTTGTATAGCCTTTTAATTCTGGCTTCTTTCACTTAGCAAAAAGCGTTTGAGGTCCATCCATGTTGTTGTTTGTATCAATAATTTTTTCTTTCTGTGTTGCTGAATAGTATTCCATCACATGGAATCCATTGCTTATCTACTGAGGGATGTGTTTGGGTTGTGTACAGTTTGGGTTAATTATGAATAAACCCACAAAAGCATTCTCATCTTGGTCTTTGTGAAATGTAAGTTTTCTTTTCTGTTGGGTAAATACTTAGAGATAGTATTATTGCATTATTTAATAAATGTATACTTAATTTTATCAAAAAACTTTCTCAGATCTTTTCTGCAGTGGCTATGCCATCTATATCCCTGTCTGAAATATGTGAGTTACACCATGTTAAAATTTCACCATTCTTTATATTCTTCCCCGACCTTCTCCTATGAAGAAAAGCATGTCCTCATCAACCCAAGACCAACCCTAATTGTGTTTGTAAAGGTGGAATGGATGTTAATTCTTTCCATCTCATTACTAATTATTAGCAGAAATAGTTTTATAGATGTCAACTGCAGAGTGAGAGGCAATGGATTGATTCTTGCTCCCTCTCTCCCCTTTCCCTCTGTTCTCCTTCCTTGTGTTGAAATCTCATCTTTTTCTTCATAGTTCACTTCCTCCATCCATACACAAGTGACCCTTTTTTCTCCTTCTCCCTTTCTTCTTTGTAACTATAGATGTAGAATTTTTATTCTATATTTTCCGAGCATAAACAGTTATCACTCTTTACAATGCTTAGTGGCTTACATTGGCCCCATGGGAAGTCTGATCTATCTAGTCCTAAGACTTTTGACATGACTTTGTGTGGCTTCAATATTTCTTGCTTTCTAGTATAAGAAGACACCCCCTCCACCTCAAACGTTCCTTGAACTGAGCCTAAAATCAGCCATTTCTCCAACAGACCTGGATTTTTTAAATGGCATTTAGAAATCAAGCCTAGAGTAGGTGTCTCATGACTACTACACACATATATACATGCACACAATCTAAATAACAAATTAAGATATACCTTCTTAAATCTCAAATTCATAGTAATATTTCCAGTTAGACTAATGTTCTTAACACCTTTCATTTTTTTATTTGTATCATTCTCCTTTACACTAGATATCTTGTTTCTTAGTAAAATTAATATGCTTATTAATTCACTTTACCTCCTAATACAAATAAATTAGTTTCACAATTACAAGGCCAGTCTTATTCCTACTAAGAAACATGCAAGATCTCCACATTTCTTTTTACCCTTACCTACTTCCCGTGAGAGAATTCCAGTTGGCGTACTGAGGTCAAAAGTCATTTGAAATAATTCTTGCTCTCTGTGGGGAATTTTCAACTTAGAATATAGGTAAGTTTATTTTAGTTTCCATTTATTTTCAACTTTAGGATTTGGAACAAACATATTTTCAAAGCTCCCCACTATGCATTGCAGTTCAGAGTGAGAGATAATAGGTTGATTCTTGCTCTCCTCCTCTTTCCTTCTGTTCCATTTCCTTGTGTTGAAATCCCATCTTTTCTTCATAGTTCACTTCCTCTATCCATACACTTTCTTGGATTCCATGCATCAAGAGTGGTATTTCCTGCTCTGTACTCCAGAGCCCTTTCACCTTCTTCCTGATAAAGACCTTGCATTATAATCCTTGTGCCAAAGGTCGGCAAATCTTTGCTCTGATGGTCCAGTTAGTAAATATTTTAGGCTTACAAGTCACATACACCTCTGTTGCTTACTCTTCTTTTTATTAATCCTTCACATTCTTAGCTAGCAGGGCCTCCAAAAACAGGAAGTGTCCTGAGGTGTGGTCCTTGATCACAGTTTGGCAACATCTTCCTTATGTGGACTTCCTATTTCAAGGTCACTGGGGCAGGAAAACTTTTATTCATCCTGTGTGCCTCAGAAAGAGCAGAGTACATGAGAAGGAACCCTCACTAAGTGTCTGCCCCATGCATGAGCTCAGGCTGTGCTTGGATGGCATACTTACAAGACTGCTACTACTCCAGAAAACATAAAATGAGTGACCAGCCATGTGCATAACCTTCATCCAGGCATGAGAAGAGGGTGGCAGTGGTGTGTGGGGCTGATCAGCACAACTTAGAGGTTCTTGGGGCTAAGCACAGGTTAGTATCTAGGAAAGAGCATTCGTGGCTAAAAATGTACAGGAACAGGTAAGATAGCAGAGATACAAGTAGTTAAAATTCTTTCACTGTAACCTCCCCAAAAAGTGGCCCCCAGTAGCTAGGAAGCTATAGGTTAAATGCCCTTTATCCAAAATGTTTGGGACAGAACTGTTTCACGTCTGAGATTTGTTTTCAAGTTTTGGAGTACTTGCCATATGCGTGATGAAATACGACCAAGAGCTGAATGCAAGCTTCACGTAAGTTTCATATACACCTAGCACGCATTGCCTGAAGGAGATTTTACACAATATTTTGGTGCACTTGTGTTCTGACTGTGACTCATCACATGAGATCAGGTGTAGGATTTTCCACTGGTGACATCCAAGAAGCATTGGCTTTCGGGGTGTTTCAGATTTTGGATCTTTGGATTAGGGATGCTGAATCTGTATCAGCCCCCTCTGTGGGGGAAGACACTAACAAGCCAAGAAGGTCCTCTGCTTTCCAGAAGCCTATTTTCCTCTTCATCTGAAAGACAAACAAAGCTTGGGCCGGGGATTTAGCTCAGTGGTTCCACCGCCTGCCTCGCAAGCTAAGGACCTGAGTTCGATCCCCGGTACCAAAAAAAAAAAAGCAAGCAGAGAAACAAAGCTTGACACCATCTGGAAGAGAACAACACAAAGACGTGTAGCTGGTTTTTGGTGCTTTGAATCCTGAATTTGTTAGGGCATGATTAGTACACTGAGGAAGGGCAGAATGCTGTTAGTTTTTTCCCTGAGCACCTTCCTAAAACAGCTCCTGAGTTTACACCTTAATACAAAATGCTAATTTTACTGAAGGAAAAAGAAAACACTGGCAATGCTTTTTTTCAAATCTGCTGTCTGTGTTCCAGGAAGCTTGTACTAACACTGAACTTCCACCTCTGACCTAAACCCTGAAGTCCTGATGTCCCAGTGATGTTACTTCCTACCTCTGGGACCTCCACCCAGAGCAACTCTCATCTGACATTCAAAGGAGACATCTCTGTGGTTGTAGCCAAAAACTTTTATAGTCTGCTTGAAGCATTTTCATTCTAAGAAAATTTATTTCCATGTGTGGTTGGGGTAAAAAGTAGGAAAAATTCCTCCAAAACAAAAATGTTTTAAACTACCCTGTTTGAAATCACAATCTTGTTTCTTCCCTGGGCCTATCTTAAGCTGCATGTTGTAAATGGAGAGGAAAGAGGGCATTTCAATCAAATGGTTGCTCTGAATAACATCAGTCCCTTAAGACTGCTCTGCGACAAGAGCTAAAGATTATGCTGTTGCCTTTTAAGCACCAGTTAAACATCTGAACTATTTCTGCTGTCTCTTAACTATTAAGATACAACACATTTGTGATATTTGTGGACATTTGTTATACTTTTGATGAACAATGAGCCTGCAAAAATATTAACAGGAAATTCCAATCATGAGACAGGCAGCTGTTGGTGCAAAGTCTCAGCCAGATCATGGGACCCAAAATCTTCTTTATGCAACTACTGTTTGTCAAATAGTCAGCATTCCTTAAGGGTCTGAAAGGAAACGCTTTGAAAATAACTTTTATGGCTAATTTTGAGTCATATTTTTATAAGAAGAAAATACCTTTTATGTTTAATTTTGACTCTTATACTTACAGTGTGTAAAATAGGAGTATTTGGTAGTGTCCCTAATTACCATATAAATTTCCAATAAGTCAACAAATGACTGACACCATAATTTCCAAGTGCAACTCAGAATCCCAGGGCTGGTCTTACACCTCGATTCCATAGTATACCATCATGTTTTATTAGTTCATTCTTCAACCAAAATGATAAGAGTACTCCCTTACTAAAAAAAATATGTCTCTCTTCTAATTTTGAGCTTTTCAGCCATTTAGTGCAATATTTATTTAGCATCCATTGAATTACTGGAGATACAGCTCCACAGGACTGCGAGGCAGAAGGCCAGTAAGGAAGGAGTGGGGATACATCACAGTAGCAGAAATGATGACCTCTCTCTGGAAGTGCTAGGAAGGCAGCAGTGTGATTCCGGGGGAAGGATAAGGGTTTTTCCAAAGACTCACAACCTCCTGTCAATAACCACCTCTTGTAGAGGAGCCCATCTTAGATACCACTGCGCCTGCCGCTTCATCCCCACTGCCCAGTCACCCCTTCCACCCACACCCTCAGTACAGTCAGAACCCATCTGCCCCCTTCTACCCTGTCTGCCTCTCATCTTTCCAGTACACAGAGTCCAAATGCTTTGGATCATGTGTCCCTATCAGTAAAATATTTCGGGGCAGGCATATCCAATATGACATTATTTATAAATTATACACATGTACCACTTACTCCCAAGACGTGGGTTCAGTATCACTAAAGCTTAACATCTTTCTTACTTTTCCCAGATTAAAGAGCCCATCTGCATCCAATTTTCTCCTAATGCTTTCTCACATGCTTTTTGGGGTATCGGCTTTCTCTGCCACTTGGGAGATCACTGTTCAAAACAGCCACCAAAATTTCAGAAATAATATTGGATCATAAATAAGACTCTGTCTGACATCCTGCGATGATGGTCTTCAGCTTTTGCTCTAAAATACACCCAAATTTCTTCCAAGTTTCCTTTTTTTGCCCAGTAGAGTCTCAGACCTGGTTGTAGAGATAAGTAGGTATCTGCTACAAGGAACAAACCCATCTTCACAAGCTGACCCTCTGCTCCATCCCTCTGGGATTCAGCCCTCTCTTCCAGTGAAACTGCACTTTCCACAGTGAGGATATAAAAGAGAAAATGTGCTGCCCAAGAAGCGTGATTCTTAATGTTTTTACATATTTATGAGGTACAGTATGATAATTCAATTCCTGTATGCAAAATATGATCAAATCAGGGTTATTAGCATTCCTACTTCCTCAAACATTAATCAGTCCTATGTGTCGGGGACACGGAGGCTCTTCTAGTTATTTTGACCTATTTCATGGATTGTTGTAGATTATAATTATCTGACTAGGCTATAACACAAGAAGTAATTTCTCTCACCTAACTGTATGTTGGTGTCTCAGCAACACCACTGCTAGGTGTATATCCCAAGGCAATGAAGTCAGCACACTGAAGAGATCCTTGCATTTCCATGTTTATTTGTGTGTATTCACAAGAGCTGAGATATGGGATCATCCAAGGCTCCCATCAATGGATGAATGGACAAAGAATGCATGGTCTGTACTATGTACAATACGATACTATTCAACAATGAAAAGAACATCCTGTTGTTCGCATCAAGATGAGTGGAGCAAGAGGGTACCGCAGTAAAACACGTGGGTCACACACGTCCCCACATATGGGTGGAAACTCAGCAATGGATCTCACAGCAAATGGTCAGGCAATGGCAATTGCTGGCTCTCAGATGTCAAGTTCTCCAGCCAAGAGAAACCCTGAGGTTTAATTGTCCAAAAGCCTGACAATTTTCCAAGAGGATTAAGAAGTATCTCTTTTAAAGCACGTTTCTAGGAACATGGGGTGACTCATATGGGAATGGGCCTGTGTATCACTGAACTGCTTCCAACTGGTTAGAATTATTAACCATAAATCCCCAAAGTCACCCCAGTATGCTGCACCCCAATACTTGCTCCATTTCACCTCCTTCACACTGTCTCGATTGGTGGCTGCTCATCACCCCATGTTGCACCTAGCCTTCTGTGGTCAAATGTCCATCAGTGGGGCCACCCATTGATCAGCCCTGGCTCCATCAGCACACCTGACATTGATGTCCAACTTCCCCTCTCCTCCCGCCCACATCCATTGACCAGCACCTCCCACCTCACTCCAGAAGTCTCCTAAATCCGTCTTTCTCCTCTGCAGCCGGTGAGCCCAGGCCTTCAGCACTTCTTCCTTGAGTAATTTCCATCCTCTCCTACTTGATGCCCCAGCCTCCAGGTTTGCTTCACAATACTCTTAGCTCAGCTGCCTATTTACTGTCTTCAAGAAATCAGCTTATATAATATTTTCCAATTAACAACTTTTAGTACATATTATCTATACAGGTCATACCCAACCACTTTGTTATGCTCTTACTTGTATAAAATTTTAAGCATATGCCTCTAAAATATGATTATTCATTCAAAAATTAGGGACCTGTGTTACTATACTAATATATTTTAAATATTAATACATAATATTCATAATTTTTTTGAGACAGGGTTTCACTATACAGTTCAGGCTGGCCTTGAGCTCACTAGGTAGCCCAGGCTGGCCTCAAACTCATGGCGATCCTCCTGCCTCAACCTCTCAAGTGCAAAAATATCAATTTAAAAGTATGTCATCATCTCTTGTGTCACAATTTTGGAATGAAGACCCTGTCTATGTTCTGATTATAGTGATGGCTACCAGACTCTCTATATGTATATTAAAATCCAGAGAACTATACATCAATAAAAATTCAAATTTACGGCAAATAAATTCTAAAAGTAATTTGTAATAAAAGCATGAGATAAAACTCTAAATCGACTTGTAATATATTTGCCCATTCCCAGTCAGAGCACAGGTACCCCATTTGGGGGCCGCTGGGTCACAGGATTAAATGCTAACCCTTTAATTGTCATTTTGAGCTGCTGTTATAAAAGAAACAGTAGAAAATCAATCCTCCAGTCATTGGAGGGTCTTCAATTTCTTTTGAAGAAATCAACTCCCTCTGGTTTCTGTCCTCTGTTCTTTAAAATCCTTTGCAGAAAATTCTGCTAAAGGCAAAACAAAAGCCAACTGATGTTGGCTGACACAGGCGCTTGGAAATCTGGGCCCCGCCTGCTTCTACCCTTATTTCTCAGGCTTCTACTTCTTATGACCCTCCACTCCAGCCCACTGGGCCTCAGACCATAAAACTCCAGGTGCGGCACCTCAGCAGGCTGAGTGCTTGGCCTGAAGATCAGAAGGGCCTCAGAAGTAGGCTCTCCCTGACCTTTTCTTACCCTTCTTCTTCTTTCCCATACACATGAGGATTTTTCTCCCCCAAAGTAAGCCACAAAATCTAAAGAGTTGCCCTCTGAAAGTTATTTCATCCCCTCCTCACCCCTAAAGGTGCTGTCTTGGTTACTTCCCTCATCGCTGAGACACAATACAGGACACTCACAGCTTAGAGGAGAGGTTTATTTTGGCTCATCTTTCAGTCCATAGCAGCTGGCACCAAGATGGAGGAATGTGGTGGAGAAACAGCTCCTCACAGCACGGCAGACAGGAAGCAGAGTCAAGGGAACAGAGGGAACAGAGCTGTCCCCTTCCTGGTCATGCTCACTGGGACCCACCTCCTCACAGCATGTCATGGCCCCATAATCAATCACCTACCTAAGGTCCCACCTATGATCCCATGAGACTTTAGGGGAACAGCCACATATAAACCGTAACGGATGTCCATATGTCAGGTGTCCTTCACCATCCCCTGACAAAGGAAGGTCTTAAAAAGACACACAGAGAAATCTGAAGCAGCAGGCTTTGTTGGAGATCCCTGCCCCGCATGGCCTTATGGCAGTCAATTAGACCATTTTGTTCAATCATATGTCTCCACTAGTATCCACTTCTTTCATCAAATTTAGCATAAAAACACAGTTTTCCTTGGGTCTCTGTATCTTCACCTCTGAAGGCTCACATGTCCTGTAAAACTTTGTTAAATAATTTGCTGTGTTTCCCTCTCGTTAATCTGTTTTTTGTGACAGGGGTGTCAGTCATGACCCTTACTCTGGGTAAGAAAGGGGCCTTACTGTCTCCCTTCTACAGCCTCACAGAGTATTTTACTTCACCACTTATGTTCCTCCCTCAGTGAAGAATGGAAGGAGGGTTCATTCCCTCCTCTTCCACCTTGAAGACCCTGATAAAGAGTCACTTCCTCCTGTGACAAGGCCCAAACACTTCAGACATGACCAGTCACATCTTTTCCCAAATTCTCACAGAATTTGTGCAACTCCTGCTTCGATGCTAATAATCTTTGCATGAATATCAAGTTAAGAAAGCTCATTTTTCCTGATTAGCTCCCCATCTCACTTTAGGGATAGAACTCTATTTTTATAAAGGGAAAGGGTGAGGCCTTGCAGGTCTAATGTGGACACAAACTACCAAAAGCTAGAAAAATAGCTCTGCTGAATTAATGGGAGAGTTAGATAAAAGAAGTGAGTGAGGAAGGGGAGAGCAAAGAAGGGAGGAAGAAAAGAAGAGAAGGAGAAAGGACAGCAAGGGTTCTCATCAAAATAGTGGGGAGGTGACACTAGAGTTGAGGGAAACATTTTGAAAGATGGAGTCTATTCCTCGGTGTTAAGAGTCACTGCTCTATGGCTCTGTAATGCCACCTTCCTTGTCATCAGACTGGCAGCAAAAACCTAGCCCACGTGTCATGGTTTGGGTCTAGATGTACCCCCAAAGCCTACTGGAGTCATAGGTGTGGCTCTTTTCAGAGGTGGCTGAATCAAGAGTGTGTGATGCTGAGATTCAGGGTGTGTGAGTTACTAAATCAGTCCACTGATTGGTTTGGCACTGCCCAATCCCGGTAGCCTGGATACAATATAAGGGGCAGAAAGAGGTTTGTCTACCCCCTTGCTTGCTTTTGCGGTCTTCTACTGCCATGAACTTCTCTTCGAAGCCCCTCTTCCATGCCACCCTGCCTTGGAGCCAGCTAATAATGGACTGAGACCTCTATAAGCTGTGAGCCAAATAAACCTTTCCTCCTTTAACTTTGGGTGTCAGGTATTTTGTCTCAGCAATTAGAAAAGTAACTAAGACACCATGCAGCTGCTTCATATACACTATATTTTAACAGGAAGAACAAATAATCAAGGGCTGTGATTCAAGATTGGGTGGACTCCAAGGAAAAAGTACAGGAACAGCTGCAAGGCAGAGAGTAAAGAACAGAAATTTACAAGAAACTGGAAGCAGAGGTGATTGGGAGTGTGACAGGAATGTACAGAAATTTTGGCAAAAGGACTGAACTTTGGATGTCTGGTGCACAGGAAGTTTGAGAAGAACCGATCCAGAGCTCGAGACGGGTGGTGGGTAGGCTGGATTGCTTGTACATGGGGCCTCAGTGTATCTGGCTGTCAACCTAGTTGACAAGCTAAACTAAGAATTATTCAAGGGTGGGGCCCATAAGAGGTTTCCTCCTGACTAAACCAGGTGCTTGCCTCAGAAGGGGACTGAAAAACTATAATGCATTTCTTTACCAATTCAAATTACTTAGTAAGTACTGAGATGTCATTTAATCATGGAGAGCCTAATATTCTGCAACTGGTAGCCTAAGCTATTAGTATTTAAATATACTCTGGGCTCTTACATTTATTATTTACTAATAACTTTTTTTCATATTCCTTAAAAATAATATGAGAAAAGAGTGTCACAGGCACACCAACTTCAGCCAGACCCCCGCCATTCCATCGGTAAGTGCGCGCAGATCTGAGAGAGCAGCTGTGAGGCCCAGACCAGCATGGCTACAGGCGGATCCCAGCCAGGGCTCCACCCCAATCCCAGAGGCTTGGGCACACGCATCCAAGCCAAAGGCCTGCCCAGAAAGGGGATGCACCAGCACACAGGCTTCAGTAGAGGCTTGCCCTGATACCATTTATAAGTGCATGGGGACCCTAGCCAAAGCCTGTGCAGACAACAGGAACTGGGGTGCACAGCCTCCAGCCAAAGGCCCTCCCAGACAACACCTACATAGGGGCCTCAGAAAGAGGCATGCCTAGATACCATCCCAAGTATGCACAGACCCCAGCCAGAAGCCCACCCAAACAACAGGTCAGCTCAGGGATCCAGAAGACCACCACTCGGAACCCAGGAATTGGTGTACTGGTGAGCAGCAGAGTAAAGGCTGCTCAGTGGCTTGCTGAGAATTCAAGACCATTAGGTGAGCAAAAAGTCACCTCAACAAAGGCACAGGGGGCTGCATCTCTTGAAATGAGAAGACACGTAAATAAGGCTCAAAATCAGACTTCCAGATTACCTAAGGCAACCCCAAAGGGCAACGAGATGGAACAATCTGATACTCAACCACATGGACTCCCTGAACTGGCAACAAAAGAAGACCTGGAAATAATGAAATCAAAAATAATTTCTCAGATAACAGCAGAGATTGGGCCCATAGTACAAGACATGATTAATGAATCTAGAGCAGACACAGATAAAAAAATAGAGAAGCTGAGGAACATGATGGCATCTCAACATAGGAAACAAATGGAATCCATAAAACAGATGCAAACAGATTTCCAGGACATTAAAAACTCCATTGAAAGTTTATGCAACAGAATGAGCCAATGCAATGATAGAATTTCAGATATAGAAGATAGGATTGCAATTAGTGACCAAGAAAAGAAAAATTTCTTAAAAATAGTAAGGGACCATGAGAAATCAATCCAGCAGCTGCTAGATGATACAAAGAAGAATAACATAAGACTGATCGGAGTCAATGAAGAAACAGGAGAGAGTGCGAACAACATAAAAAAACTGTTCACAGAAGTAATAGCAGAAAACTTCCCAAAGAGGGGAAAAGGACTTGAAACAGAGATAAGTGAGGCATTTAAGACTCCAACTAGCCATGATCAAAAAATCTACACATAGGCATATAATTGTTAAGATTCCAGAAGCCCAACAGAAGAACAAAATACTACCAGCAGTTAGAGAAAAGAAACAAAT
>NW_004624751.1:13785622-13893987 GCF_000247695.1 Heterocephalus glaber | reverse complement strand
CAACAAGTGGGATCTCTTCTTATTAAAAAGCTTCTACACAGCAAGAGAAACCACCAACAGTGTGAAGAGACAAGCCACAATGTGGGAAAAAATTCTCACCTGCTGTTCCTCAGACAAAGGTCTACTATCTAGAATCTATAGAGAACTTAAAAAAAAGTCAGATCTCCCAAATTTAAAGACCCAATCCAAAAATGGGCATCTGAAATGAACAGACACTTCTCAGCAAATAAACATATGAAAAAATGTTCAACATCACTGGTCATTTGAGAGATGCAAATGAAAACAACATGGAGATTCTGCCTCATCCCTATATGAATGGCTGCTATAATGAAATCAACCAATAACAAATGCTGGCGGAGCTCTGGGGAAAGAGGAACCCTACTCCACTGCTGGTGGGAGTGTAGACTGGTGCAATCACTATGGAAATCAGTATGGAGATACCTCAAAGAAGTAGGATTGGAAGTCCCATTTGACCCAGCTATCCCCCTGTTATGTATCTTCCCCCAAAGAATTAAAAGAATCATACCACAGTGATAAATGTGCACCCATGTTCATAGCAGCGCAATTTGTGATAGCTAAAACTTGGAAGTAACCCAATTGCCCATCAACTGGTGACAGGATAAAGAAAATGTGGTTTTTTAAAATAAAATGGAGCATTACTCAGCCTTAAATGAGAAACTAGAGACATTTATGGCTAGATGGATGCACATTGAGGCGATACTCTTAAGTGAAATAAGTAGGACACACATGTCTAAATACCGAATAGTTTCTCTAGTGTGAGAAACTGAAAGTGTAAATAAAGATTAAAAGGTATAATACATAATGTGAAATAGGAAGAAAAGGGGCAAAGGGGAGGGGGAAGTGGGAGGGGCAGGGGAAAGGAAAGAAGGGAATGGAATTAATATGAGAAAAAAAATGGAAACAAACTCTTTGTAGATAAGGAGGGGTGGAAGGGTTGAAGGGAGGGCAGGGGAATGGGGGAAAAATAAGAACCAAGATGGATTATGTAAAGATGCAAATTTCCAATGATGAATGTCATTATGTTGTATACCTTCAATGTACCAATAAAATTAGTAATACTTGAAAAAAAGAAAACAAAGGAAAGGAAATAATAATAATATATTATTTTACTTATATTATCATATTTTTCTGGAATTAAGATGTCCCTTATTCTTCAGAGGTACCAAATAGTGTGGCCTGAGATCACTATTGTTGCTCAGTGTATAAATGAGCCACATGGAGTAGGGTCAGCATGACAGCTCGACTCTTGAATTCCCCCGAAAGTCCATGTATTAAAGTCTTGGTGGCCAGCATGGTGCTGTTGAAAGGTGATGGGCCTGATGGGAGGTACTTAGGTTATTAGAGGCGTGACCCCACAGATGATGGTGGAACCAGCACCTTCTGTTCATCTTTGCTCCCTGACTCATGAAGTAAGCAGTTTTGGTGCACCATGTACTCCCACCCTATTGCACTGCCTCATCACCAACCCAAAGAAATGGAGCCAGTTGACCATGAACTGGAAGCTCTAAAACTGTGAGCCAAAACAAACCTTCTATGTTTATAAGTCGATTATCCTAGATATGTTGTTACAGTAATGGAAAGCTGACTAGCACAGATGAGATGACCTGAAAAAGTTCATGTCCCCTGTACATAGCAGGGACTTGAATATATAGAATGTAGACTAAAATATAGGATATTCCTATAGGATATATAGATATTCCTGTTCTGGCCTGAACTGTATCCTTCCACACTTAACATATTGAAGTCCTCCGGCTATAGTTGTGTTTGGAAATAGGCTTGTTAAAGAAGTAATTAAGGTAAAATTAATCTTAGAGTAGACCCAATCCAATACAAATGGTGTTATTACTAGAAGAGAACATGAGGACAGAGACACGTGTGCACAGGAGAATGACCATATGAGGATAGGGAGAATGCAGCCACCTACCAGTCAAAGAGGGATGCCTCAGAAGAAACCAACCCTTATTACAAACATATGCTAATAAAAAATTTAAATAAGAAAGGGGAATTGGGAGAAAAAAAGAATCAATCCCATTATAATATGGTCACTCTTGATGGCACGGGTGTCCCATGACATATACTGTTCCTTTGAAAGATAAAAATTACATAAATAAAATTGTGATACAACTCACAAAGAAGGAGGAGGAAGAGCAGAAGAGGAGGAAGGTAAAAAAGAGGAGGAGGAGGAAAATGAGAAGGAGGAGGAGCAAAAGGAGGAAGAAAAAGGTAACCCTACTGACATGTTGCTCCAGAACTATGAGAAAATAATTTTCTACCATTTAAGCTACCTAATCTGTGGTACTAGTCATAACAACCCTAACGAATTAACACAGTGACCACATTTTCTAATCTCAAAATCAGAGCCCAAGGCCCGGCAAGTACAAATAGACTCAAGTGGCTGCTATTTTCTATTAGAAATCCATCCATACCAATCCATACTTAGTGCATATCTTTATTCCAAACAGAATTTTGCTTAATCTTAAGAAAATATTTTTACTCAACTCTTTATATGATCTTAGAAAAGGAGGTTCAATTGCCACCATTGGAAATACACTGCATCTCAATCCAAAAACTGGAGTTTTACCTCCATATGTCATTTTGAGGCCACTTTCAAACCAAACCAAATGTAATTTAGAGAGAATTAAGGGGAGAAATCCGTGGACTGTTCCATCCTTAACATACTGTGGAGAGCGCAAGGTTGAAATAACCTTGAGAGACCTCTGAGTCTGTTGAGAACATAATGAATCCTGGATATGCAGCTGGCACAAAAACAAGGATGGTTACTTGTAACGAGAGTGGTTAAATAGAAAGAGTTCGAATGTCTGTAATGCAAGGGAATGTTATTCCCGGAGTTGTAAAGATACATTTGACCTTTTCCCTGGAAAATAATTAGTCGCCCGAATTATGTGCTGAGGAGGGGTTGGGGGTTGTGGAAAAGGTATATAAAGGGCAATAAAGTGGGAAGAGGGGTTTCTCCTCCGCCTCTCTCTCCTTTTTCTTTTCCTCAGAGGTTTTGTTTTTCTTTCATCCTCTCCCCTCCTCTCAGGTACTGTTCGACTAGTGACGGCTGGCACCGTCACAACATACAACTATTTGCTAAATTACTGTAAGGGCATGCTGTTCTGTTTTTAGGCACAGAAAGGAAATCTAAGAATCCTGCATGCCTTCATGAAGACAAATCCTGTGGGACGGATGACAAAGACCAGCATTCACAGACTCTTAAGCCAACTAGCTATGTTACTAGAAAAGACCCAGAGGTGGGGTGGAAAGAAAATACTTTAAATATTCTTTAAGATCTAACTCAAGGAATAAACTGGAACCTGGCAATGGTTGTTGATACAGTGCATATTCAACACAATTCTTTTCTCTCCGTCTGAGCTAGAATTTTTTTAAAAAATCAAAGCTTTTACTTATTATTGTCCCCTACAAAACTGTTTATATATATATATGCCTGTTGGGGATCTGAAGAAAATGATTAAGCATGTGAAATCCTCATAAAATGAAAGCCAGGTGTGAATTTTTTTGTTTTGTTTTTTGCCAGAAAACTTTACACTCATAGATTTGTATTTCAGTTCTCACCACAGGTTACAGAAACACAGCTAAGTAAAATGGAAAATTAAATTGTGAATGTTTCTGGAAGAAGCACAAGTATGCAACTCTGGGATAAGATGACAAAGTGGAACCAAATAATAAAATTGCCTAACTTACAAAAGGCAATGAAGAAAATAAGAAAACATGGAAAGAGAAAAATAAATTGTGCCAACTCTTCTTCAATGAGGAGAGATCACATATTGTGAAAAGTGTTACCCCAAAAACTCTCATATTAGAGCTTTGAAAAGTGTTCCCAAAGCATGTAATCAGCCTTATCTCCCCCAGAAAAAAACCAAAACAAAAATATGAGAGCATAAAAAATTAGGAGAAAAATTTCAAATCTCCCAAACTTCTCCTCAGTTTAAAAGGAAGCCGCCAGAAAAGACAGGTAGATATCCCAGAGGAAATGAGATGCAGTATCTCTCTGAATGAGAACTTTCTCATTTTTGTCTTTTGGGTAGCTACTTAGGCCTCACTAGCCACAATGAAACTGTGTGCAACTTGGAATTGTTGTTTGTGGTGGGAAAGGAACCCAGGGCCTGGTGCATGCCAGTTAAGCAATCTAATCCATCCCATCCCTGGGTCTTTTCTGAGCTACATCCCCAGCCCAGGAGCAGAACTTCCAACCTCTCTCCCTAGTCACTCACCCACCAGGATTCAGGGAAAAGAGAGGATGAGTGAAAGTCTTGAAGTGATTGTCTCTAAGAAGAAATAGGGATTTCCAAAGCACTAAAAATCTAAACAAATTGACTTAGAAAAGAGAATAAGTAAGACAAAAGCCACTGAGACTCTACCAGTTCATGGTATGAAGTTCAGGCAACCTTCATTCAGAATCCTCAACCTCTCTTTAGATTAAAATCGTTGTCACACTCAGTGGGGGTCAGAAGAGCACTGAAAGGACAGGCTGGAGCCAGACTACGAGAGGTCAAGTCCTCCTGCCTCTGCCCCTCACTAACCCTGTGCCCTTGGGCACCTTATTTATCATCTCTAGACTTTGTTCTTCCATCTGGGGCATGGGAATGATTATAATACCCGCACAGCAGGCTAAGGTGTAAAGTGCCAGGCACATGGAAAGCACCGCATTTGTCTGGATGATTATTATTATCTTTAACATTGCTGAAATCCAGAATCTCCCGTCTTCCACCCACTGGCTAGAAAGAGCATGGAGGGTCATTCCTGGGCCAGGTACCAGGTAAGATGCTGGTGATTTGAGATAAGAAGATGCCACTCCTGGCCTAAGGAAGCTCTCAGCCCAGCACGATGAGGGAGCAAGCTTGGAAATGAGTGAGCCACAAGTTCTTGCTGGGATCACCCCATCGGAGCAGGGCAGGAGCTTGGCCGTGGGAGGAGGTTCCCATGAGAGACCCCGACTGCCAACACCAGGCTTTACCCGAAGAGACATGCAGGGACCTCCAACCTGACAGAAGGAACTGCAATTCATCTGCAGTGGTCAACTGTGCTCTGATCATTTTTGTTCAGTCTGCTTCTGTTCTCTGAGCTCTTCCTGCTCTGGTGCTGAACTGCAGCACTAACACCCTGAACTAGCCTCTTCCTGCCTGAGCTCTTGCACAATTTGCCCTTAAGCGTGGGGTGTCAGAGCACAACACAGCTTATCTCTTAAACTCCAGCCTTACACACAGCAGGGTCCTGACTCACCATGCATGCCAGCCCTAGCTCTTCATTCCTCTGGAGTTTGTACAGCATTCCGGTACACAGATATTCTGCATGTGACATTCTTAATCTTTTCATGTCCGCTGCCCAATTCCTATGATCCTTAGGAGTAAAAACCACAGCAAAAGGAAAAGAAAATTCAAAAGCTGGCCTATGGTGTGTGATTGCAGTGATTGTCCATCATTTGGTGAACAAAGCCCCTAAAATTATCCAGTCCAACCCTGTGCAGCATGCCTGCCAGCATGAGTCCAACAGAATGTGTGTCTGGTATATTGGGAGCAGTCAACTCTACCAGGGAATGTCAGGGACAGCTGTACAAAAGAAGTAGTCATTGACCTAGACCTTGAAGCCTGAGTAGGAGATCTCTTTCCATTCTTCCAAAAGCCCAGGGAGGCTGCCATACAGAGAAGAAGCCATGCATGAAAAAGCATGAAGCAGCACGACCTCTGGCATCACAGGAAGAGCAAGGAGTAACCAAATCAGAGGACCTAAGGGAAAGAGCAGTGGCAGGGGAAGGGGAAGATGGAAACATACAGACTCACATGCTCAGCAGTGCACTGGAGACTGCAGAGCCTGGGAGGGGTCTCGAGTCTGAAAGGAGTGAGCCGTGCAGGGTCTGACTGGTGCTTTAGGAAGATCACACTCAGCACTCAAATTCCACACAGGGCCAGGCTGACTCCCTCCACAGTCCAAGTACTGCAGGTGAGTTTCTCTACTGACGAACACAGAGCTTCCAGAATTCTTCCTAAAAACATAGTAGTCAAGGCAAGATACTGATTGCGATGGGAAGAGGTTGAAGGAGATGGATGACTACCAGAGCCCTAGCTTTGTAACTGAGTAAGAGATGTTACTCTTTGCCAGCTCTAGAGGGCCAGAGGACTGGACGTGGCTATGAAAAGGGTAAGGAGTCAGAATCAGAGGAGCCTTTGAGACATTTGCATAAGTATACTGAGACAGCAGCTGGGTATATGAGTCTGGAGCTTCAGAGAAAGCTTTCTCATGAGGTCCCAAGAAATGGGCGCACAGTGCAAATGCGAAGTGAAGTTAGCTAGTGCAGGCTGTGGATGTGGGGGAGTTCGTAAAGGAAAAGAGACAACACACAAGGTCAAGGAAGGTATTTTTCCTAGTGGTCCTGCAACGTTAATGGATACAAAAAAGGAATGGAGCAAGAAGGAAAGATTGAAATATGCTAAAGTGGAATCATCAGAACTAGATTGGGGAGGGCATCTGGCTAAGCACTTATCAAGGGCCTTCATCTAAAACAGATCCCTGGAAGTGTAAACTTATTAGGATCTGGGTTGGAAAAAGAAGGCATCCATCCTCAGGAACTCTGTTTTCAGGAGAAAATGAGAAATAAGTCATTCGTGCATCAAGTCATTGTTTCAGTCACTAGTTCCTGAGCACTGCTAAGTACATGTGCCGTAGGCATCATTCTTTCCTCATGGAGATTACAACCTGGTAGGACGGCAGGAGCTAACACATGGTCAGACAAACGAAATTGCAGGTATGATGGATGCTGGGAAGAATTATATCGTTACAGAAGAGCTTATAGGACGAAAAGGTGACTTTCTCCTGTGTCAGCAAAGCCTCCCTTGCTGAATAGGTCAATTCTTCTCGTAAACTCCTATGCATACAAGTCAAGCTTTCATTGGCAGGAGTAGAACATGTCACCTGATGAGGTGGCACAACTCCAACCCACACACTGGAGACCACTAGAGGCTAAAGGCAGGAGGGGGTTCAGTGGGTGCAGAATCTCTGTGCAGGTGGGGAACAATGGAAGTCCTAGGACTGAAGTTCATGCTGGGGCATACAGAGTTAGGCGGTGTTCGGTGAAGCATGCACCTGGAATCGTAGCAGAACCAGGCCAGGGAGGACCTTGCAGGACACACTGGAAGGGCTTATCTTGGTCCTTAAAGAACTGAGAACCCACTGGAGAATTTTAAAGAGGGGTAGGGAGCTCAGCTCATGTGATCACATTTGTATTTCATAAATTTTCATTAAGTTGATTTTAGCTGCAGGGTGCCGAATGGATTAGAGAAGACTAGGAAGGACAGGAGAGACCAGTGAGGAAACTAATTCTGTAATCCTGGGGAGCTATGACTATGGCTCCACAAAGGGAGAGTGATGAAAATGGAGAGAGAAGACGACTTGGGAGGTGAAGATCACTAAGTGTAAGATGAAGGGGGGGCAAAGCTGGCTACTAGGCCTTGGATCTGGGACAGGGTGACAAGATCACCGAGTCCAAGAAAACTGGAAGTGGGCTGGATTTGGGAGGAATAGCATGTGTTTACTTCTGAATGTATTGCTGTGAATGTGTCTCCAAGACATTCACAAACACATGTGAAGTAAACCATCAGCCCTGGAGGCTGGATCTCAAGGGAGATGTCCAAACTGTAACTATAACAGGTAGGTACAGATAAGACTGTTTATGGACAAAATCTGAGGAGAGAGTAGGGCCCGAGACAGAACATGGAGGAGATTCAGTGACTACAGAGAAGATGACGACACTTCAAAGAGAAGAGAAGTGGACTGTAAAGTAAGGGCAAAACTAAGATACCTTTGCAGCACAGACAATGGGGGATAGCACTTCCAAATATGGGGTGTGGGGGTGAGAACGTGCTAAGGAGAATAGAAGGTGACATGAAGGTCAAGCTAGAGAAACAGAACCAGAGGTCTCACTGGTGTGAGCTGAGGAACGAGTAGGAGGAAAGGAAGTAGAGACTGCAAATATAGGCAAGTATGTCCAGCAATCAAGGAGAGTCATCAACTATGAATGAAAAGATAAAAGCTGCTAGGGCGTCTTGAGGAGAGCAGAGGAAAGTTTAGGTGGTAGCTGAATGTTACTAAGGGGAAAGCTGATGAAGGAAAAAGAAAAACAAGAGACAGATTTCCATTAATTTGCAGTGGCACCAGTTTGCCTGGTGGGCAATTCTTTCTCACCATGATAGTCTGAGCTGAGTTGGGAAATTGTTAAGTTGTGGTTAAAAGAGAAAAAGGAAAAACAAAGCAAAAACAGGAAGGCAATGAAGTTGACCAGCTTAAGAGAAAATAGCTCTAATTGTTCATGGGATCCAGGCTCCACATGGAAGGAATCAGAGTCCCCAGGAGGCCAACCGTTGACTAAAAATTGATGAGTCAAGGGACTAGAGGCCTTAATAAAGACGAAACGTATGTTTAGAGGAAATGTCTAGAGATTAAGAAAGAAAATGGTAGGTGAAGCAAACATGGGCAGTGTGGTCCATGGTCTCTCAGCTGTCCCTAATTCTTTCTCTTTTTTTTTTTTTTTAGTTCTTTTATTGCTAAATTTTAGGTATACAATTCGTTTACATTTATCATTGGGTGCTTGTACCTGTACATGATGTATCTTGGTTCTTTTTTTTTCCTCCATTACCTGTGCGCCCTTCACCCCCTCCACCCTTCCCTATTTACATAGATTTCATTTCCATTTTTTTATTCTTTTCTCGTAGTTTTTCCTTTCCCTCTTTTCCTTTCCCCTTCCCCTCCCTTCACTCCTTCATCTTTGGACATTTGTTCCTATTTCAAATTATCAATTATTCATTTTAATCATTTTAACCCTTGTTTACACTATCAGTTTCTCACACTAGTGAAACTATTTGGTATTTACACATGTGTGTCCTATTTATTTCACTTAAGAGGACGGCCTCAATATGCATCTATTTAGCTATAAATGACTGTAGTTTTTCATTCTTTATAGCTGAATAGTACTCCATTTTATTAAAAAACCACATTTTCTTTATCTAGTTTCCAGTTGATGGGCATTTGGGCTGCTTCCAAGCTTTAACTATTACAAACTGTGCCTCTATGAACATGGGTGCACATATATCGCTGTGGTATGATTCTTTTAATTCTTTGGGGAAGATACCCAGCAGGGGAATAGCTGGGTCAAATGGGACTTCCAGCCCTAGTTCTTTGAGGTGTCTCCATACTGATTTCCACAGTGGTTGCACCAGCCTGCACTCCCACCAACAATGGAGAAGGGTTCCTTTCTCCCCACAACCCCGCTAGCATTTGTTATTGTTTGATTTCTTGCTAGCAGCCATTCTTTCTGGGGTGAGGTGGAATCTCAGTGTTGTTTTCATCTGCATCTCTAGAATGACCAGTGATGTTGAACATTTTTTCATATATTTGTTTGCTGCTTTTACTTCCTTGTCTGAGAAATGTCTGTTTATTTCAGATGCCCATTTTTGAATTGGGTCTTTGAATTTGGGGGGTCTGATTTTTTTCAATTCTTTATATATTCTAGATAGTAGTCCTTTGTCTGAGGTACAGCTGCTAAAATTTTTTTCCCATGTTGTAGGTTGTCTGTTAGCTCTGTTGGTGGTTTCTCTTGCAGTGCAGAAGCTTTTTAATAAGATGAGATTCCACTTGTTGATTCTTTCTGCTAGTTCCTGTGCTGCTGAGATTTTGTTCATAAAGTCTTTTCCTATGCCAATGTCTTCAAGAGTTCTACCTAACTTATCTTCCAGCAAGTTTAGTGTTTCTGTCTTAATATGTATATCTTTAATCCATTTCGATCTTAGTTTAGTGCATGGTGATAGGTATGGGTCTAGTTTCAATCCTCGGCAGGTCGAAATCCAGTTTTTCCAACACCATTTATTAAATAGACTATCTTTCCTCCAATGATGGTGGTTGGCTCCTTTGTCAAAGATGAGGTAGCTGAGCATGTCTGGAGTTGTTTCTGCATCTTCTAATCTATTCCACTGATCCTCAGGTCTGTTTCTTTGCCAGTACTATGCTGATTTTATCACAGTAACTTTGTAGTATAGTTTCAAGTTGGGGATTGTGATACCCCCAGCCATGTCTCTGTTGCTTAGAATTGCTTTAGCTATTCTAGGTCTCTTATGGTTCCAAATGAATTTTTGGATTGTTTTCTGTAGTTCTGTGAAATGTATTGTTGGGATTTCAATTAGGATTGCATTGAATCTATATAGTAGTTTTGGAAGTATAGCCATTTTCACTATATTGGTTCTTCCTACCCAGGAGCAAGGGATGTCTTTCCATTTTCTTGTATCCTCTTCGATCTCTTTTCTCAGAGTGCTGTAGTTTTCAGGGTAGAGGTCTTTTGCTTCCTTTGTTAGATTGATTCCTAGATATTTCATTTTTTTAGATGCTATTGTAAAAGGAATTGTTTCGCTAATTTCTCTCTCAATGAGTCTGCTATTTGTGTATAAGAAGGCTTTTGTTTTTTGAATGTTGACCTTGTATCCAGCTACTCTACTGAATCTGTCAATTAAGTCTAGAAGTCTTTTGGTGCAGTTTTTTGGGTCTTCTATGTAAAGAATCATATCATCAGCAAATAATGACAGTTTCACTTCTTCCTTTCCTATCTTTATTCCTTTTATTTCTTTCTCCTTTCTAATTGCTGTGGCTAATGTTTCCAGAACTATATTGAACAGCAGTGGTGATAGTGAGCTGCCCCTATTTCTATACCCCCCTTTCTGCCCAAAATGTCACCTATTTTTGTTTCAATTCCCTTTCAAGCCAGAAGCTCTTGGCATTTAATCCCCCAGGGGGCCAATAAGTGATGGGAACTGGTGGATATGTGGCCCCGCTCTCTCTCGCTTGTCCAGAAGCGACAACCCCAGGGGTGTTTGACCACACTTCCCAGAGCTCTTCAGTTCCCTGCTTCCCGGTATAAACTCCAGTTTCCCGCAGTGGGAACTGGCTCGGCGTTCCAGTCTTTATTAGCTTCTTTCCCTTCCTTGCCTCAGCCCGCCATCCCCTACTGAAACTGGCTCCCACAAAGTATTTATAGGGTCTGCTTCTTGGAGAAATCACACAAGGCAGAGCATTGTTGTTGCAGTTTTTAGAAGTGAATCTGGGGCTGTAAAGAGTGTAAGGTACTTAAAATGCCTCGAAGGTGGATGCTATTGGTTCAGAGATAAAGAAGCCTTAGAGGCCATGGGTGTCTGTGTGGATGTCAGACTGACTCTGGATGTCATAAATGGTGACCTAGAAGGGAAGACCGTGGACCAAGTGCCAAGGTTTTCCACAATGTGGGAGAGAGATCAGAAGGTCTGTAGAGGACCATCGTCTACTGAGGATGGAGTGGATTGGTGAGGTGGCGTGAAGCAAAATCGAAATTTTTACAGGATGGAGAGAAAGTGATGTCTAGGCACAGGAAGAGAGATTGAGGACAACACTGACACGCACTCGCAGATGCAGGGTATGTGGGAGAAAGAGCAGCCTCTCTGTGAGTAGAGCTTTCCAAGAAAAGCACAGGGGCCCTCTGTGGAGACACCTGGGAAGCTGAAGACAAGGACAAGAGGTTCCAGATGAGCCAGAGAATGACACAGAGAAAGGTATGAGTTAAGGGAACAAATGTCCACCGGAGAGGGTGTGCCAGGCAACGCCTCAGAATGAAAGTCTCCAACCCCCTTCTGAGACGGCCTCTGGTACAATTCCATGAACCCGAGCCCATGGTCACCAGCAGCCCACCTGGGGTGGAATTGGAGAAACTGAGGCAGCAGGCCAGTTCTAGAGGCAAACTACTGCTCCACACTGCCTCTAGGGCCTCAGGAGGGACCAACTTTGTAACTACATCATGCAGTATTGGAACTTCTACAAAACTCTGATGCACAAAATTCAGTCGTGTGGAAATATACAAAATAAAATAGCAAAACTACTACTAGTGTGCCTGTGGTCTTTCACCATTGCACCTTTTTAAAATCCCAGGCCTCTATTTTTAGTTCCAGATTCTATCAAAGCAAACAGAATTAGCATCTAGCAGGATGACATTAAAAGGATTATCATTATCTCCTCAGGGTTCATTTCGAAAAGGAATCTGCTGTGTTGCAATGCTGAGTCGGGTCCATCTGGGATCGATATATCTGGAAGGAAGCAGAGGATGGAAGTAGGTCATAACTCCTCCCATCTGGCCTGAAATGAGCTCGGCACCCTGCTCCACTTCAGCAAGAGTCTCGCTACAAGCTGGGCAACTGGAGAGTCTGCAGCCGGAAAGTGGGTTCTTCCCTCCACTCTGCATCTGTGGGTTCAATCAACTAGAGGTGGAGACTGTGTGAAACATAGTCACCTCCATACTGAACATGTACAAACTGGGTCCCCAAGCAATATAACAATGATTTACATATCATTTACATTGTATTAGATATCATGAGTAATCTAGAGATGATGTAAAGCACACAGGAGGGTGTGTAGGTTCTATGCAATCTGTACCATCTTATATAAGTCACTTGAACATGCACAGATATTGGTATCCAAGCAGCATCCTGGAACCAGTGCCCTAAGGACACAGAGGGAGAACTGCATACTCACAGTGTCTCTAAATTAGCATCTGTGTCATCAAATGGAGGCTTTTGACTCTGTGTGGGATGTTGTGAATCATAGGCCAGCAGAGCTTTACTTGAGCAAATACACAGAGTCTGCAGAGGGAAGGGGGTACCCCTCGGGGAATCCATACTCACCATCTACATGCAGGACAAACCCCCTTAGGCACCCAATAAAACAAATGCTGTGTCCCAAAATGAACATGGCTGCATCCTTCCTTCTGAGGCCTGCAGTCATGAATGACTTCACAGATGTTTATGTGATCATGTGGCTCACTCCCCAAACAAACTAAAAGGGAGGGAAATACCGACAGATCAAAAAGGAGTGTAGGGCTGGTAGATCCTGCAGGCTCTGCCAAAAAGGACGGCCTCTCGGGCCTGTGGGGTCCCAGGAGCAGAGATGAAACCGTAAACCCCACCCATAGCCACTACATCAGCGGCACTGAGACCCTGCCAAGTCACTGATTTGCTTTCTCAAAAGTCTGCTGCCTAAAGTCACCGTACTTGCTTCCTGAAGCCGTCCAATATAGATGACTCTGTGAGCCACACAGATTTCTGCACAGGTCTACAGCCTCTGGGATCTTAGGAGACAAGGCCCTTGGCTCTGTGCTGGGAGGGCTTTTCTCTAAGAGGAAGTAGGGGTAGAAAAGGGGGCGCTCCTCTTGGGCTGTCATAAAGGTCATGGCCAGAGTTACCACATCGAAAGTCAGGTTACTAAGAAAAGAGAAGGCTTTGTGTTGAAGACCCCGAAGACTCAGGGTGAACTTCCCATTTTGATTCTGAGATTGGATGAGCAATGGACTGCAGCGCGGAAATGTGATTGGACCAAAACTATCTGAGTTAATGGAAATGGACTGGTGGGAAACCCAGCAGAGGCTGTCTGCTCCGTCTCTGCACCCTCCTTGCTTCTGGGTGCAGTGCAGGGTCTTCAGAAATGGGAGTCTTCTGATGCACTGTCAGACAAGGTGGGTCAGAGAATTTCTTCACGGTGAGCTCCAAGGCGGGAAGGCTGGGAAACAGTAGAGCAATGATTCTAGTTCTTATAGCTGGCTTTGAGGGAAGGGGGTGTCTTTGGCTGCCTTGGAAAGTGTTCCTGTTTCTCTGGTGTGCCTTGCAAAATGGATGAGGGGTAAGAGACAGGAGAGCAGAAGATCAGAGAGAGACTGCTTCTGAGGACGTCACTTTCATTTTCTGACCCCCAACAAGGAGAAAGCATTATTCTGCGTGGTGAATTTTGAGGAAATGAACATTAGAAAAACTGCAGCAAGGTCCTTAGGTAATGGCACAGATCCTATTGCAATACCTTCCTCTCTTTGTGCTATTTTTTTCCAAGCTGTGAAAAATTAACATTAAGCCACAATGGGAGCCCACCACTTCGAATAAGAAGTATTTCACTATACTGACTGTAGGCATTTGAAAGGCAGCCATTGGCCCAAAGGATACAAAGAATTCTCATCTTATTTATGGTCAGATGTGGTATTCAACCTGTTTTCATTATTTGTTAAAACAATTTTACTCCCTAAAGGTGCGAAAAAGCCATTGAATTCCCACAGTCCCGGTTTAGTACCAAATCATTAGTCACAACTCATGATTTCAAAAGAACAAGAAAATTTAAAAGATAAATGAGAAGAATATTTATCCAAAGAAAACAGTTCCATAAATTAGTTTGCTCATCAATGTACACCTAGCAGTCGGTTTAAATGACTTTCCCTAATTCACTGAGGTTTTTGCTTAGTTCCCCTGTAAGGAGGCAGCATTAACACGTGTTTTTACAATGGAAGGCTTTGGTATTCTAATAGGTGACGCAAACATACATGGTTACTGCTGTCCCCCACTCTATATGAAATAGACTAGCATGAGTACTTCATGTGTTTCTTGTGAAACTGGTTTATGCTTTGCATTTCAAAATGCATTTCATTTCATGTTGCTTACAAAGAGATTTATATTATATAAAAATATTCTCTACACCAGCCCAAATAAATTGTTTTAAAGTTCAAAAGAAGAGGGTGACATATTTCTCATTTTTGCTTCCAGGTCTGATGGAAATGAAAAGCAGACTGTAATAAGCAGATACCATGATTACAATGTACAGAACCTGCAGAAAGCAGTTGGCTATTTGCAAACCTGCGGTTAGGATGGAATTAATTTTTCTGCACATTAGGTATTTAAAAACAGCTGGTTTTGTTGTTGTTGTTTTTTACTGAAGGTACTTTATTCCTAAAAAAATTTTTTCCTGGGATTCACAGTAACTTTTGTACATCTTATTTGGAAAGTGCCCTTCAGACTTCCCAATTTATTCAGTTATTACAAATTTCATTAACCAATTGAGGCTCTCCTGCCCATTATTGTTACTTTGTAAAAAGAGGACTGTCATCTTACCATGCTGGCATAGGGACAGTACCCTAAGGCACCCCCTTTCACTACTGTCCTTTAGATAACCGACAGCATTTAGAAAAGTTCTGGGCAGAGAAGCAAGAGAGAGCTACTTTTAACTTTAATCTATGTAACAATTTCCGGAGGCATCACGTTTGGACAAGCACTGTGTGAGACACCCTGAGCTAAAGTATGATTCCTTTTCTTGTGGCTTTGACCTTTTCTTTGCATTTGAAACCTATCTAGATTAAAAGGTCAAGAAACCAGGTGTCATGATATCTATTCGAGGGTTTGCAAATTTCAAGGGTCTCCTTTTTATAGTTCTTTTGCTCTGGGCTTTTAAAACTGCAAGCTCTTTTGTAACCAGATATGGTTCCTAAGGGGAATGTGGCAAAATGCCAACAACAAAATCCATCCCTATCTGAGTTATAAAATGTAAAAAGTTAAATGACTTCACATTCAAGTAATAAAACAAGTTCATTTAGATATACAGAATTGCATTGAAATATCTTTATATCTACCTAGGCAAATTAGGTAAAAAGAAGTAGATCAAAAACAAATCATCCCATCAGTTAGTTTTTTCTGCATAGAAAATTATCTCAATACATAGTGGCATGAAACCATAACTTTTTATTTAGCTCGCAATTGTATGAGTCAGTAAACTGGGTTGGGCTCAGCTGGGTGATTCTTCTACTTCTCTGCTACAGTGGATCACATTGTTATGATCAGCTGCTGGCTGTGCAATCAATAGATGAGTCTTCTGGGGCTGGCTGATTCCTATCAGTCTCATTCACATTTGGCAGGAGCCTGGCTATTGAATGAAGAACCTTCCTTGTCTCCCACATGGCATCTCATCTTGCAGGTGGCTAGCTCAGGTTGGCATGGGGTTAGGGGAAGAAGACTTTCAGAACTGTTTCAAGAATGATGGGAGAAAAGAAAAACAAAAACCACATTTTCTTTATCCAGTCTCCAGTTGATGGCATTTGGGCTGTTTCCAAGTTTTACCTATTACAAATTGTGCCACTATGAACATGGGTGGACATATATCACTATGGTATGATGCTTTTAATTCTTTGGGGAAGATACCCAGCAGGAGAATAGCTGGGTCAAACGGGATTTCCAGTCATAGATGTTTGAGATATCTCCTACTGATTTCCACAGTGGTTGGACCAGTCTACACTCCCACCAGCAGTGGAGCAGGCTTCCTCTTTCCCCACAGCCCCACCAGCATTTGTTATTGGTTGATTTCCTGATAGCAGCCATTCTTTCTGGGGTGAGGTGGAATCTCAGTGTTGTTTTCATTTGCATCTCTCGAATGACCAGTGATATTGAACATTTTTCATATGTTTATTTGCTATTTCTACTTCTTTTCTGAGAAATATCTGTTCATTTCAGATGCCCATTTTTGGATTGGGTCTTTAAATTTGGGAGGTCTGATTTTTTTAAGTTCTTTATAGATTCGAGGTAGTAGACCTTTGTCTGAGGGACTGACCGCTGGTGAAAATTTTTTCCCACATTGTGGGTTGTCTCTTCACACTGCTGGTGGTTTCTCTTGCTGTGCAGAAGCTTTTTAATAAGAAGAGATCCTACATGTTGATTGTTTGTGCTAGTTCACGGGCAACTGAGGTTTTGTTCATAAAATGTTTCCTATACCAATGCCTTACCATTTCTTTATTAAAAAAAAAAGAATGATGGGATAAGTGTGTTCAAAATGGAATATTTTGAGCAGGACTAATGTCAATGTATCTTTTACTGTAATAATTGTTTTCTTTAAACATTCACCACATTTTTAGATCACACCTTATATGTGATCTTTTGTGTTTACTTTCTTTTATTTAACATATTTCTGAGATTTATCTGTATTGTAGCATGTATAGAACTTCATTCCTGTTTATGATTGAATAATACTGTGTGGTACATGTGTGCCACATTTTGTTTATTATTCACTCACTGATGAATAAAGTTTCCACTTTCTGGCTATTATGAATAGTTTTGCTATGAGTACTTATGTACAAGTACTTGAGTTCTGAGAATTTAACTTTAATTCCTTGGGGTTTATATGGTATAGAGTTGCTGGGTTATATGCCTACAATTTTGATAGCAGAAAACAATGCTCAAAAAATGTGTGTTAAATTCAACAGAACTGTTGCCTGGATGTGGATAATCGTGTGAAGGATGAGAGAAAGGACTGTAACCTTTGTATCCAGGATACTGGTCCATGGTATAGTTCTCTAATCCACATTTTAAAAAAATAAATCTTTATAATCCTGTATCATACACACACATATATCCACATTCATATGTGCAAATACATATGCACAAAGAAGACTATGTTTGGGGAAGCACTTAACAACATTTAGCAAACACTTAGTGCAAGGATTGCTTGATTCTCCTGAATGTGAATTTTCACTTCTGGATATATTAATTTCTTGTCCAAAATGAGGCAGAGCTTTCCTACCTGCATCTCTTGCTATGTTTTGTCTCCAGCTTTGTCATGTGGTTTCATTTCTCCTGCGACTTGAAGGAGCAACTGAAGATTCCGACTGAAACTGATGCTTGCCATTTAGTGTTTTTCAAGTATTCAAACAATGTAGACAGCATTTTTAGCTCACAGGCAGTATAAAGACAGATAGAGGGCCAGGTTTAACCTAC
Source organism: Heterocephalus glaber (assembly GCF_000247695.1). The sequence continues at coordinate 13,876,375 of NW_004624751.1, read as the reverse complement.
AGGCAGTGGTTTGCTCTGCCCCTGTGTACCCCATGCCATATCATGCCTCACTGTCCTGTATTTAAGGGCTATGTCTGGGAATGTATTTCAATTTTTTTCCCCAAGGTCTGAGCACATACATTTTCATAGATAGAAAATATACCTTGGATGTGGTTCTCAGGGGAGCATGTGATGGGTTGCAGATCGGAAAAACCTTCAACCCTGTGTGACAGCGAGGAACCACAGGTACTGCAGGTCATCCACTGATTCTGAGTCCTACAAATAGGAACAATAAAAGAAGAGGCAAACTAGGGATGTAGCTCAGTGGCATCGCGCCTGCCTCCCAAGCGCAAGGTCCTGAGTTTGATCCCCGGTACCAAGAAAAAAAAAAAATAGAAGAGACAAATCCATGCAATTTGGAGAACTTAGGGAACGAAGGAAGGAGACAAGCAGCTTTGAGTGAAGACATGAGGCCAAATCCCAGAAGGACAGAACAGAGCTAAGGTGAAGACGTCTGTCAGTCACAGCCATCCAGATCTGATGTCATCGATAAGACACCAAGCCCTGCGCTGGGGCCGGAGCAGCCCGAGGCCAGGAGAAGCCCCGGGAACAAAGGTGCTTCAGGAACACCCGTGAAATCAGTGGGAAAGGCCAGTTGGTCTCATTTACACTGAAAATAAGAAAATTTTAGGACTTTTTAATATTCTTTGCCTTTAGAGAGATCTAAAGAATAACTGACCTGTTGACCCACGAGAGACTCTAGAAAAAGGATCTGAACGACATATTTTAGTTTTTAGTTTGCATCAGCCCTCAGGACGCCAGCTCCTGTTCTCTGCTGGCAGCCTCCTCTAGCAGTTTGTTGCTATGATTTTTGAGAACTTGTTATAAATGTAAAATCCCACCTTTTTAATTTAAATCCACATCCACTAATTTGGTCTTCCAAAACAAACTGATAAAAAACTGGCCCGTAGTCTGCACATTAAAACCTCTCATTTACTTAAACATGGTCATTAAGCCTTCCTGAGCCTGATTTTCTCCCAACCAAATAACTCCCCACCCTTGAACCTTTTCTCACAAAGCTAATTACCGTCCTGTAAAACACTGTGTGCCTCTGGTTTCTTCACATTGTTTTAACAGCACAAACAAACCAAAAACAAAAAAACAAAAAAACAAAGTGTTTGCTCTAGGCTGGGCTGGAGCGACTCCCTCCACCCTTCCTGTTGTACTTCAGGAGACTCAGTGTCCTGCTGGCTTCTCCCCACCGAACCAATTTCTTCCCAAATTGTCCTTCAGTAAACAGACTCTGCCCCATGCAGGTCATCATGCCACTAACCCTGTCCCTTGTTGCAGTGCCAACCGCAGCAACAGAAATAGCAGCGTCTGACTTGGTGGGCCTGTGTTCACAGCTGACAACTCCCCTATGCAGCTGCTCTGTCGTTTTCTGCATTTTCAGTGAAGGATGTGGGCTTGGAGAGGTTCTGCGTCGGCCTTGAGATGTTCCCATGCATGAGTGGCGAAACCACAGCTGAATTTCTGGGTTCACTTTTAAACACTGTGCTACCTTCCTTCCTTTCTCTCTGTCTATTGGCCGCGTCTGCATTGGTCAGCTTGGGCTGCTGTAATAAAAATACAATGGATAGAGTGGCTTAAACACAGATGTGTATTTCTCACAGCTCTCGATGCTAAATCCAAGGTCAAGGCACCAGCGGATGTGGTGTCAGTCACCTTGGCTTCTTGCTGTAGCCCCACAAGGCCAAGAACAAAGAGAATACCCACTCATTGCAATTTAGAACTAATTTTTTGCAATTAGAAAATGTTTATTTTTCATTATGAAAGAGTACTGAAAGGTACATACAGCATAATACGATTTGCATATTTCATACACGTAACCCATTCCCAGCCATTGCTTCCGAAGACATAGGTGGTAAAGAATGAAGACTAACAAGCGCGATGACCATCAGGGTCCGGGTCACAGGTACGTTGGGGATCGGGAGCAGCGACTGGGAAGAGGTGCGCAAGAAGCTTTGATCTTTTTTATAGATTTCCCCTCCCCGCACACACCCGGAAGGCGCGGTGACCACTCTACGCTGCCGATTTTCTTAGCATTCTTTGACTTTTTGAATGCTTGAAATTTTTATAATTTTTAAAACGAGAAAGAAGCTAAGTGTGTGTTTGTATAATATAGCAGGGGGAAATGCTGTGGGCAAGAAGGTCTCATTCCTGAACCCCGTTCCATCAAGTCTTCTTTCTTTAACTGCAGAAAGGAAAGACTGCTACAAGTCAATGTTCTCTGTTTTCGCAAAGGACATTTTACCGGAACCTACCCAAGTTCATTCACTCCCATATTGTCTATGGCTGAGTGGGGCAGTTGCAAAAGTCCATATGACCTGGAAAGTCTGAAATATTTACTGTTCAGTTTTATAGAAAGTGTTTGCTGGCCCTTGCGGGAGAAAATCAGCCTCCTTCAACCCTAACACTTGATCATCCCAGCTAGAATATGCAAGACTTTTGCACCAAAGGTGGCTCGTGAACCCAAACATCCACACACATACAAATTACTTTAAATAAGCATGTAAATTACACAAGACTGAAGAAACGTAATTTGCTATTGTTCTGGAGGATATGGGCACAGCCATCTTCCCCTGAGAAGAATAAACCCTGAATTGAATGAAAGGAAAATCCAAAGTCCCCAAGCACAGATTCTAATGCTGTATGTATGTAAGTGTTTATGTTTTGTAGATTTTGAAGCAATGTTTTAGACTAGGTAATAAATTTTAGATAAAATTTTTAGTGGGGACAGAGGACACGGTAAGCAATTCACTCATCAAAAGAGCGATACTTAATTGTGGTCTAGAGCAGGAATTCAACAGTCAGAAGCCAAGGACTACAGCTCTGGTTTGTACCTTCTGTGGGGGGTGTCTGGGGCAACTTCTGTTAACCCCTCTAAGTCTTAGTTTCTTCATCTATGAATTGTCCCATATTAATATTTAATTCCTTGAGTTGTTTTGAGGACTAAATTATATCTTTTATATACAGCACTTAGCATTATACTGAATAAACTTTAACCATTATTAGTTGGACGTGTGTAGGACACAATATAACTTCTGAAATGGGTTTCAAAGTACAGCTTCTAGTACAGGATAGGAGAAAAGTGGGAGAAGGAGGGTAGTTATGCATATAGCGGACCCTTGAGTTACGACTGGCCTGACATGAGTACCATTGGGTTACACCTGGAAATTTAGTTTTAACTTATAACCAAAGTCTTGAGTTACAACCTGAATGCTAGCTGCTTGTGCTTCCAGATGGTCTCAGATACAGATTTAACCCTTAAAGAGTTCTGGAAAGAACATTACAACTTCCTTTCCTGTGTGGGGTAAACTGAGAAATCCTGAGCCAATGTCTCTCTAAGGACACTGAGATCTGCCTGTGTATAGGAGAGAGACTTTGAAGGCTTGTGTAGAGGAGCCAGAGCCTTCAATTGACCAACTTGAGTTGCAACCAGCCCTTGGGGGGAGAAATGAGTTCATAAGTCAAGGATTCACTGTATCTGTTCCAGGTGAGACATAGACTAAAAAACTAAAGCACGTTGTCTTCAAGGTTACTAGATGGCTATAGCATCCAACGGACACAGAGCAAAAGCATTCCTGTCACCCTGAGATGGAACTCACCATCAAAAATGTTTGGACAGTTCCTGACTATTCCATGGAGAGAAACACAGGATCCCTTTCTGGCTTCCCAAGTTCAACACACAATCATGATTGCTGCTATGGCTTGCATGTCTTTGTCCTTCCTAAAACTCACGTGGAACTTCACTTCCCATGCATTGTTTTGGGAGATGGTGCAAAGGATTTTACTGCATGATTTCTAAGCACCTAATAAGAAATGCTAAGGTCACTAGAACAGAGGCGCTTTATAATCCATTTTATAACAAATTAATATTACTCTAAAAAGAGAGGTTGGAGTAGGTTGTCTGCTGCTCTTCTGCCATGGAAGAACATGATGTTCTTTCCCTCCAAAGAACCCAACATGCAAGGTGCCATCTTGGAAGTGGAAATGTCTGGCCCTGATCTCCCAGCTTCTTCATCTTGAATTTCCCAGTATCCAGAACTGTGAGAAAATAAATTTCTACTCTTTATAAATGATCCAGCCTTGGGTATTTTGTGATAGCAGCACAAAACAGACTAAGACAATGACATTGACTCATAATCAATTAGTAGTGACTGAAAAAAGAAAAAAGAAAAACACAGGCAAAACCAAACCATACTGCAGACAGTACTTCCAGTGTGACTTTGGGCAAGTTACTTAAGTGCCTTGAATTATTTCCTCACTGAACATCACTAACTCGTAGAAAAATAATATTAACTGCATGCTTAATGTTATATTTTCAGTTAGTCACATTAAAGAAAGTAATGAGAGGACAAAAGTAATTTAATATTTTATTTAACCCAATATCTCCAGAGTATAATGATTTCACATGTAATCAACATAAAATATATTGACATATTTGTCATTCTTTCTTTTATTACATTCTTCTTTTATAGTAAGACCATAAACTTGGTATGTCATTTTATACTCCTAGCACATCTCAAGAGTGATGCAGGCTTGTTTGCTATCTGGCTGACAGCTACCATATTGGAGCATGGTAGTCAAGAAGACACCTAGCTCTTAGAACACCACTGATTCTAAAGTTACACTTTAGGGTGGGGACTTCGGCAGGACAAAACCTGTGCACCACTGGTCCATATATAAAGATGTAAACTATGCCAACAAATGATAGTGTATCAATAAAAGGGTGAAGGTTTGAGCTCAGAATTCAGGAAGACTTCCGCCAAGAGGAAGCTCCCATAATAAGAATTAAAATGATTAAAACAAATAATTGATAATTTGAAAGAGGAAGAAAAGGTCTGGAGGGGTAGGGGAAAGGAAAGGAGGGAAAGGAAAAATTATGAGAAAAGAAAAAAAATGGAAACAAAGTCTATGTAAATAGGGAAGGGTGGAGGCGGTGAAGGGCGCACAGGTAATGGGGAAAAAATAAGAATCAAGATACATCATCTACAGGTACAAGCATCCAATGATAAATGTAAACGTATTGTATACCTAAAATGTACCAGTAAAAGAATTTAAGAACAACAAAAAAAAAGCCACCAAAGAAGGTGAGCAATGTAACTTGCATCTGAAGACACTGAGTGGTTCTCTGTTAAACTGAAAAAAACTTACTAGATTTTCTTTTATTTCTTTCATCAGCACTTTGTCATTTAGCAAAAACCTGTTCAAGAATGTTTACTGCAGGGCCGGGGATTTAGCTCAGTGGTTCCACTGCCTCCCTCGCAACCACAAGGTCCCGAGTTCAATCCCCAGTACCAAAAAAAAAAAAAAAAAAGAAAAAGTAAAGAACGTTTATTGCAGCTCTTATTCATAACAACCAACCCCTGAGAACCCCAAATATGTCTCAGTGGGTGAATGGGTAAACAAACTGTGGGAAACCCATACCATAACTCAGCCCCTTAAAATGGAATAAACCACTGAGATCCACAGTACCTTGGTGACATCTCAAGAGAATTATGCTGAGTGAAAAAAAGTGAATCTCAAAAAGTTATAATTCCACATATGCCACATTTTCAAAATAAAATCATGGAGATGAAGAACAGATTCGAGATTGCCACACTGTGTGGGGTGGTGAGGGAGAAGCTGGGTGTGGGTAAAACGATACCAGTAATAGGGGGAAATCTGGTAGAAAAAGCATATTATGCACCCTGAATGTGGTTGTGGTGAGCTGAATACATCTACTTGATAAGATTGCACAGAACTTTACACACACACACACACACAAATGTTTGTAAAACTGACAAAAGCAGAATAAACCTATACAGATTGTACCGACATCAGTTTCCTGGTTCTGATCATACACTTTCCATAGGATGTGACCATTGAAGAAGGCCAGGTGAAGGGTATGGGGCCTCTCATTTTTTCTTTATTTACAACTTCCTATGAATCTTGAATTTTTTTCATTTAAAAAGATAAAATTACAGGGCCGGGGATTTAGCTCAGTGGTTTTGCCGCCTTCTGCGCATGCACAAGGACCCAAGTTCGATCCCCGGTACCAAAAAAAGAAAAAAGAAAAAAAAAAGAAAAATTACATCCACAAAGAAAAGATCTTTAGGAAAAGTAAAAGCTTCTTGACAGACATTACAGAAAGCAGCTCCCATCAGAACCCAAGAAGGGCCTTCTCAATGAAGAAGGACGAGATTGATCCAACTTCCATGTCTCGAATCTTGAATAAACACATGGGCACAAGGAGATAAATGGTTGATTATTGTGCAGACCAAAACATTTCTAATCCCAGAGCCCTGAGCTCCAGCAACAGCACTTTACAGCCTTCCAGATCCACAGAGTGTGTCTCATGGCCTTGGTGAGCCAAGAAGCTGCATACTGATCATCACGGGATGATGTGACACCTAACTTCAGAAATCTAAAAGAAGGGGACTTGTTATAAAATCCATACTAGGGGTTTGTTATTTGGCTTTTGTTAAAACTACAGCTTATGAGTAATCTACTTATTCTCAGGCACTCAAAGCAGTGTTCAAACATTGCATTTTTAAAATTTATAGTAAAACATTGATAGAAATTGGTGTTTAAGCTTAAAATGTGAATCTAGGTAAGACTAGCCCTGAAACTTTCCACAAATAATGTAGTTTGTATTTTCAAACTGGCCACAAGGGGGCTTCTTTTTATTTTTTGCAAGTAAAATCCAGGAGCATGATCTTTATTTTGGATTTTACCATTATTTTACAAGGGAAAACCAAGTGCTTTTGCCAACCCTGAGATTTGACTGACTGTGCAGTTTTTAAGACGTGAAATTTGTTTAATAATGTCTGATACACAGCTTTAAATTCTGGTTGCTTATTTTTAAATTTGGCATTCTATTTTATGGACACTAGCCACGTTTTAAAAAGCATGTCCATGATTTCATTTCCCAATTGGTCCACGAAGCAGGCCAAGACCATCTTGATTTCTGTCAGTTGTGTTATTAACACAGACAGCTCGGCATATTGCTGTGGTCAGTAAGAGCTCCGCAGACAGTGGCTACTTATTTATAATTGACGATAATTCTGTCATGCTCAAAAATGAGCTTTCCTAACTGGACCCCCTGCTGTCATACCAACCCCTATTTCTTGGTTTCAGTCCATTTGATTTTACAGCAAAGGCTCAGATTTCTCCTGAGATGCAACCTAAAGTTTGAGAAGTTTTCTGGGTCAGGTTCCTGGAAAGCTGGAAGAGGAAGCATTGAAAGGGAATGTAGACTTTGCAGCATTCTCTCTCTCTCTCTCTCTCTCTCTCTCTCCCTCCCCAATTTGCAGAACTCTCTAAATTCCATTTAAGCTTTGCAAAGCTTATACAAGTGAAAGAGCACCTCCTTTCTGCAAGTCATTAACCCCAAGATTCTCTGATGAACTCAAAGGAACTAGGTTTACATCAAATCATTTTGTTTTTTTAATCTAGAAAATACCATTGAGAATCAAATCAATGAATGTCCTTGATCTAGACCTTTGCTAGTAAGGATCTTGGATGAACTACCCTTGTCCCATGGGCTCCTTCTTTTTGAGACAGTGGCAGCAACTGGTCTTTTGCCCTGCTGGCCTTGCTCTCCTCTGAATCCCCTGGCCTCACTGCCCTCCCAGAAAAGGCTGGGGAGGGAGCTGTGGGGAGGAGCGGCCCTGGGTTGCTTCTAACACTGCCGGCTTCACTGGCTGTCAGTTGGGACCACCACCTGATCAGATGGAAAGGTACAACTGTTGAAAACATAAAATCTAGGGCCTCTACAAAGACACCAAACTGGGAACGAAAACTACAGCTTGAGGCATTCGTCTGCCATAAACCTGATGGCAGATGACCCTAGCCCTGAGACCTGACCCCCTGCCCAATATCATTCCCTTGCCATGTGAAATGCAGCAAATATGTACTGTTACATTGGATAGGTTTTTCTAAAGCTCATCTCCATACTAATTCCCAACTAACACTCAGTTTATGCTATGCAGAACGAACAACAATTAGGTCTTCCTGGGAAAATCAGAGCTTTCAAGCCAAATTCTGTGATTAAAAAGAGTAGTTTGTGCTAAAGACCTCAGCTGCCATCTGTTGAATGTGACTTTTTTGCTTGCACAAATCCAGGAGGTCCTCCCTGCAGACACCACAGTTACAGAGCTGGGCTCAGAGAGAACAGAGATTTGGTGTCTGATATTTCCAAGGAAAGGTTCAAGAGCCTCAGTCAAGTTCGGTCCTGTCTAAGTGAGGAAAGGCGGGATTTGATTCCCACCTTGGCCCGACTTCAGTGGGGACTTGAAGAGTGTGTTTCTGCTGTGTGTTCCTGTGCAGGGTGCACTTCCGCTCCATCCCGAAATAAAGAGCAGCAGCCTTTGCATCGCCTGCAGCAGGGATGTTGAGTGTTAGGGGAGCCACCGTTCCACACATGAGTCACTGTGGGTCAGATCCACAGCTGGAGACAGCCACCCCTGTGGTCCTCCCGGCCTGGCATCATGACAGAGTGCCTGAGTGGACAATGGATCTCAGTTGCTGCACGCATGCTGCACTGCTTGCTCTTCCTAAAAAGTTAAGACTTTCTTGGGCTTTTTTATTTTGCTTCAGATTCTTCTTTTTATCACTCAGGCTTATAGTTTCCTGGTCTCCGCTCTCAGGACCTGTGGCCTGGGCTGCAATCTGTGAGGAGGGGAGCAGGACCACAAGAGGACACTGCAGAGCAGCAAGGGCTTCCACTGGGACAAGGCACCCGCATAAAGATATCACCGGTCCATCCAAGTACCACTTGACCTCCTCACCCCTATACTGGGGGTTGAACCCAGGGTCTTCACACTGAGCTACATCTCCAGCCCTTCTTTAGTTTTTGTGTTAAGACAGGGTCTAAGTTGATAAGTTGCCCGGGTTGAGCTGAGACTTGTGATCCTCCTGCTTCAGCTCCAAGAGTGCTGGGGTGACGGGTAGGTGCCACTGCAGCAGGATTTGGCCCCTTTCAGTAACATATTCTCAGTACTGGAATGTCCTCAAGGTCATCTGAGGGATCAGACAACAGTCTGAGGCTAGGACCCGAAATTTTTCCTAAGTGGTATACAGATAGTGAAAGTAATCATTAGTTCTTCATAGCGTCCACAACTTTGTAGGAGAAACACCCAGTTTTTATTTTGAGAGATTCTTGGATATTAAGGGTAGAGCCCAGGGCCTCACATGTGCTAAGCAAGAGCTCTACTACTGAGTCACACCTAAGCCCTTTTCTATTTTTATTTTGAGACAAGATCTTAACAAGTTGAGCAAGTTGGCCTCAAACTTGTGACTTTCCTGCCTCAGCCTCCTAAGGAGCTGGGAGTGTAGGTATGCACCACTGCACCAGACAGGGGGCAAGAGACTCTTAAGTGGGCAAGCAAAGTGAAAGGATTTGCCAAAAACGACAGAAAGTCTCCTAGAAGTTGAAGCATTTTTACCTTTTCATATATTTTCTTTTTTAAAAAATCTAGTTTCTTTGTAATACTCTGTAGTCTGTCATGTGTACAAGATTTATTTTCATTTGGATCAAGAGTTGACTCAGGATGGGAAAGAAGTTTTAGGGGATTTTAAAAAACTCTACTTAAACAGTGAGGGTAATTAATTCTCACAAAAAGAAATATTTATTTAAAGAGCTGATTCCTTATATTATGCCCTTGTGAATAAACACTCCAAGGGCCTGAGTATGGGAGGAAGCACGGAGAATCAGAAATAAATACAAAGGACCGGAAGGCGAGGGCTTGCTAGGAGAATTAGTCATGAACAGAGGCAGGAGGAGGAGCAGGCTGGTATTGAGCACCTGGTGCTGATAGACATTTCTTCCTGTATTCTCAATCAGGTAAATACTGTACCATTTTATAGATGTGGAAACTGAGTCATGGAGATGGTAAGCAGCCTGAGTTCATGTAAGCGTCCATGATAAATCAAGGATCAAAACTGAAGTGAGTCCAAGCAAAGAGGTTTTCCTAATCCACATACTAAGAGGAAAAGAAAGCTGGACTTGGGTATCAGGAGAGGTGAGTGAGTGGATCGGAGTTTCAGACCCAGTGTTGTTATGGGTGGACTGTGTGACCCTCAGGAAAACCCCTGGATTCACCTGGGCCACAGATTCCTGAGAGGTTAAAGTCCACGGCTTCAGGCAAGTCCAAATCCACCAGTTTTGGAAAAATACCATTCTTTTGCCCCCCTCGGCAGAGTCCAGGGTCCAAAGCAAGACTCTGTTTTCCCCGTGTGGTGCTGGGATAGAGGGAAGCCCACTGGGCACTGGGACCAACTCAAGGGCAAATCAAGGTCAAAGGGAGCAGATGCGCCTGCATAGATATTGACCTCCCCATGCCGGTCTCCAGCACTAGCCCCTCATTCATCAATCGAGGCAGAACTTCAGCATCATGAAATGCTCCACTCTTCATGATGCAGTGGTCTTCCACGGTTGTCTACAGGTATGTAAACCACCACCCAAATCAAATTCAAAATTTGTAATACCCCAGAAAGCTTCCTTCTCACCTTTTCCAGTCATTTCCATCCCATCCTTACCCAAAAAGGCTGCTCTAGTGTGTGTTGCCATGGATTGGTTTGACCTGTTCTAAAACCTCAGAGATGTAGACTCGCATCCGTGAACCCACTTTCAGTGCTCGAAGGGTGTTGATGACTCCAGAAGGCAGGTGGCAAATTGTTTTCCTTTGGACCGGGGCGTTCAGGACTCAAGATCCTTCAGCCAGCAGACTGGATGTCAGAATTGGCTGCTTCTCTCCAAGGGGCTTATAAATTACTTGAAAGCAGGTCTAACCACACAACACATGTATTACTTCCTTTACCAAGTTGTAAATTAGATGATACTTTAAATCCTCTACATTCACTCATTCACTGATACATTCATTCACTTCACACGTTTATCATCGTCTTGCCCGTCCCAAGATGCAGGATTCACACTGTATCATTGGCTGGAGCGTGAACCAGAATTTGAGCCTCCAGCCACACTTTATTCCCAATCCTATTATTTATTGATGACCTACTGTGTACCGAGCACTGTTCAAACTTCGAGGAACTCGTTTCCCGTTTGCCCAGATAGCTCATGGCCCATGGTCCCCACCTGACCCCAAGTTTGCCGCAAGCATTTCTGTTACATTAGGATTAGAGACAAGTTCTGTTTGGAAAGAACTCCAAGAACAGCGTTTGGGTTTCATTTTTCTCCTTGAAAACTGGTCAGATTTGCTTCAGCCTCAAAGACCATGTTTATGTAAAATTAAATGAACACTGGCAGCGAGCCACAGTTTTTCCTAAATGAGAGATGGTGAGGCGTGGATGCGCTCCACAAGGAGTTTGCCTGCTAGGAATTATTGATCTCTGGCAAAAGGTCCCTTCTTTTTATAAAATGCAGCCTAGTTTCTCCAGAGTCACTGTGCACTGAAAAAAAAAATTCATGTGTCTCTTCTATCTGACCTGTGCCTTTCCATGCTACACATTTCAGCCTGCTCTGGCTAGGAGTCAGTGGGCACCTCTCAGAGACCCATAAGGTACTTGCTCTGCCAGGCAAAGGGAGAAAGTTTTTTTCTTTTTTGCAATATTTCAGGCACTTTACAGTCTCTTAGTTCACCGCATGCTAGAAGGTGGACTTTGGGATTTTGACAGTTCTTCAGAACCATGTAATAAAGTGGCCCAAGCTAATAAAATCAACACCCACCCCTCTCAACGTGAACACATTCTCTCCCGCCTGCTCCCTCTTTCTCCGGTTAACCATCATGGCTACCGGGGACAAAAGCTTTGAGATGCATTGCACAGATGAGCGTTGGATATCACGGGACAGGACAGGGCCAGAACAATCGACTCCTCTTTGGCCAAAACTTTCCCATTAGTGTATCAGAAATGTGCAGGCTCTGATTGCAGAAGAAGTAAACAGGACATAATGGGTTTTCAATAACTGCTGCCGAGCCAGACTCCACATCTGTTTGGAGAGTTTTATTTGACCCACAGAGCCTGCTGGGGCAATTGAGGACAGAAAGGTGAAGGGAGTTGAAGTTGTGAGATGAAAACAGAAGCATTGGGTAGGTGAGCTGAGATCCACCTGAACACTGCAAAGCGGGGAGACTCCTGATGGGAACAGTGAGAAACTGGACAACAGCTTTGTGTGAAAATGCGGGTTGAGAGGAACAATTAGAACCTTAGGGGGAGAAGCAATTTACAGTACTTTGGAGGCCTTTCTCCCTGTTTTGTTTTCATTTGAGGAGGTTGTTTTGTTTTGTTGAGCCTGAAGTCAAGTGTAATAAAAGCCTAAAATCACACAAGTGGTTGAACCAGAACTCAACCCCAGGACTCTCTGACGGCCCCGCACATTTTCTAACCTTCATTGTCCCTTCAGTGCTCTGCTTTGTATGTAGCCACCAAACGCAGAGCATTTGGCATCACGAGAAAGTGAAAAATGTTGATGTTCGAATAGACTGCGTTTCATTTTTATTGCATCTAAATTCTTTCTGAGTTTAACCAGAAACAGATTAATTTATGTGTACACCGGAACTTCTTTCAACTTGGATGTGTGAGATGCAGGAGCCTGACCACACTGGAAAAGAGAAGGGTGTGTTTTCATGTGAAACTGAGGGTCCCCCACCCTCTAAAGCCTGGGCTTGCTTCGGACAGACTGACCTCAGGAGCCCTCGGCTGGGAATGAGCTCTCCACTGACAAGTTAATGAAACAATCAACAAAGGCTGGCGCATTTGGAATGCAGTCCAGACTCTGTTTCCTTTGTGTCTGCCTTCAAGTTCCTAGAGTGGTCTGAGCCCAGCAACCTGGTGCTCCCCACCTCCTGAGGGAGGCACTTCAGGAAAACATGGCAGGGAGCTATTCGTCTGCGAGGGCTGCCACCATGAAATTCTAGACTGGGGCTTAACAGCGAATCAATTTCCTTATAGTTTTGAGCCTGGAAGCCCCAGATCCAGGTGTGGGCAGTTCGGATTGCTCCAGCCTCTCTTCCAGGCACCTGGGCTCCTAAGGCCTCTCTGTAGCCTAATCTTCCCCTACAGAAAGACTCCGTCAGACTGGACAAAGCCCCTCCCCTTAGCATGGCCACATTTTAACTTCATCACCTCTTTACCTGACTCACATGGAGGCACTGGGGGTTGGGTCTTCTGCCTAGGAATTGGGGTAGGGAACAGTTGAGCCCTTGAGAGAACGGTTCATCCCCTAGCAGGGCGGGAGAGCAGTGTGAGGATGAAGAAGGGGAATGGTGGATGGGGTTCCCCAGGAAGGCCAGGTTAGGCTGGTCCCAGGGGTAGAACGAAGAGCATTCGAGGCATTGACCAAACCATCCAAAGTGAGGAGCCTGTCCTCTAACCCGGAGTCAGCCCCTGTGTGGGGGGGGGCCGGGAGATCTTGGCATGTCATGCCAGCCCACGTCTTGCCCCTGTTACCAAAATGTTTCTCCTCAGGTCTCTCTGCCTCCAGTCTAAGCCCAGCAGACTCTCCCACTTCCGGGCTATGGGGAAGGCAAGGACTGAGTCTACTTTGTTAATCATGTTTCCTCCAGCCTCAAATCTCACATGAGATTTTACTACATGAGTGTGTCTGTGTGTCTGTGTGTGTGTGTGTGTGTCAGAGAGAGAGAGAGAGAGAGAGAGAGAGAGAGAGCTTAGAGTGTTTTAATCTTTCCATGTCCCTATTACTTATTTGTAAAACATGAATAACATAACACAAAGTGTCTTATAATTCCGAGCATTCCCTGACTTATTGTACAGTGTCTGGTGCCCAGTAAACTCTCAAGGGTCTGACCTAGTTGCCATGCCAGCAGTGTTAGTATCTCTAGCACTGAGCAGAATACCATGCACATAAGATGAGCAAAGTAGAAGGTTCTAGAAGTGGCCTGGCAGCCAGATTGAATTAACATCACTTATTTTTTCTTGATATTTTTGCAGATGATGAAACCAGGAGCACATGTGAGCTCAGTTTCGGTGTTAATCTCTGACTTTACTGGCTTCCAAGGTAAATATTTAGAGTTAGTTTATAGTGGACACACACAGAGTACATTACTGTTAGATAAGGGTAGAAAAACAAAAATCCTCTCAACAGAAGAAGTGTTAGCTTACAACAAACCACAATCATTCCACCTGATGTTACGATGTCACAGGGTAACACACCAGGATGGGACTACTGGCTAATTTTCATGAAATCTTTGCTCACCTAGCAATTTGGTTGACCAAAGTGCAGCCACCACCAAACAGAGCCATGCCATTGTCTGTGGTCCAAGTGGTCTCCTCCGTCACCACATCCCGATCCTGATCTGGCTGCCGGGCACCATCCTCCTTCAACATCCCCAGCCACCCGCTGGGGTCCCTGAGGAGAAGACCCCCAAAGGGCCCCTTCCCTCTTCTTTCTCCTTTCCTTCTCCACCTCTTCAGCACCACTAGCCCTACCGCACCGGGCCTATAAGATAAAACTTGGCCAAGATGCCAGAACGGCGAGCAGGTGAGTAACACATCCTTCCCGGGACAAGTGGGAACCCGTGACTATGCTGGGAGGGCGATCTGGACTTGGACACCAGCCTGGTTCCTTTCCATCAACACGAAAGGTGGGAATGACCGGAAGAGTGGCTTTGAAAATCCCAGCCCACATGCTTCACATTTCTCTTAATGCTACTTCTATTCAGCTCATCTGCTTTCGGTCACTCTCTTTTCCCTTCCGTTTTTATTTCCTCCCTCCCCCTCCATCCAGGTTGGTCTCATTTCCTGTTTCCCCTCTGAGGTTCTGATGCTACACGAACACCTAGCTGTACAAAAAAAGCAGATGTCCCCAGACCCCACCAAGCAGGGCTGCTCACCCTGAGGACAGAGTCCTGGTGCTCACAGACATAGGAACATGAGTCATCAATGAGACACTGTTGCCACTCGCCTTTCTCCCCAAACCTCCCTAAAAAAAGAGGAAATGGCCTCTGATACTGGGATGTGTGAACAAGAGTTCCACACACGGCTCAAAGCATGAGAACTTCTGCCAGGGACTTCCGCCCTCATTATAGGGTGCTGGTCTCATGTTTGGTTTTCTAACCTCAGAGCTAAAGAAAAACGTCACTTGAAATATGACTTGCAGGGAGCAATGTAAAGACTGATTCAGAAGGGAAAACAAAGGCCAATGGTACTGATGTTCTGTGACTTCTGAAATTTTAAAAATAATTACAATTTTTAAAAGGAATACTTTGGCAATGGAGAACATGGAAATGAAAAGAGATATAATTGCTCTTAAAATGCATAAAGCAATATTAAAGGAGAAAGAAGATCAATTAGCATCACTGGTCAATAAAATTCAAATGAGATGCAATTAAGTTAGTTCAAAGAAAAGTTTGATTAAAGATTACAAAAAACCTCTCTAATTACGAGGAAAGAAAAGAATTGTAGGCAAAGCTGCCAAAGGAGGTTACAAACTTGTTAGCCCTGCACACTGAAATGAGAAATCCAACCATCAGAGATGGTTAGGATAAAACAGCATCATTCCAACCATGGACAAACTCCATTCTCTGCCACCAGCTTTAAAATTGTTAGTCCTGTTCTTTCCAGATATCTAAGAACCCTGAGAGAGAACATGAGGCCAACGTCAAACTGCCACTCACCCTATACAAGCACAACTGTTGGAGGAGAAAGGATCCAAAGTCTGATCTCCGGCCGGGGATTTACCTCAGGGGTTTCCGTCGCCTGCTGCGCAAGCGCAAGGACCCGAGTTTGATTCCCAGTACCACAAAAAACCCAACAACAACAAAGTCTGATCTCCAGGATACAAAACAGGAAGTGCCATGTGGGGAAAATATGATTTTAGATAAATTAAAAACAAAAAGTACTAGAAATGATTAGAAAGTTAGTCTAGAACTATAATATCCAACTATGGCTCAAAACTCTTCCCCTTATAACACCAGCAACTTTGAACACAATCATTTGCTGTGATTATTTAGAACAGGCTTACAGTTACAGTGGACACACAGGATCTATTCCTTTGTGGTGTTTTCTCTGCTGCAGATTGAAGACCCACTCCTCCACACAGAACTACTGCCGCCATTGCTGGCCCCAGAACGAACCCTCTAGCCACTTCCTGTCTCACAGCAGCTCTGGAGGCCTTCCCCAGCTGTATCACCTGCTGCACTGCCCGGCCACTCCTTCCCATCCATTCCTTACGCAAAGCCAGCAGACCGTTCTGGAACTGCCAGGGAACTGGTGTCTGCTCTACTTGCTTCAGAGAACAAGGAATAAATTCTCCAAAACAAACTCTTAAAATTCAGCCCCCTGCTTCTTGGTTATAAGCCAGGAGCAAGGAAGGGGTCTGGCCATGTGTGAATTTGCATTTGAATTCTCATCAGGGAGGCAAGCTCCGCAAACCAATTACCTAATTAAACCAATTAACCAAATGGGTAATTAACCTTGAAAACAAGGGTGTCAACAGAAGCACAACAAAGAAGTTATCAGCCTCTGGGAGTTGGCTGGTGGCTTTAAGCTTCCAGTTTTCTGTTTTAAAGGGATAAACCACAGAGGAAAAATAACCCTGGGCCTAGAACTGATGGCCAGGTTGGGGCCGGGGATTTAGCTCAGTGGCGCCCTGCACCTGCCTCAAAAGCACAAGGTCCTGAATTTGATCCCTCGGTCAAAAGAAAGAAAGAAAGAATTCAGGTCATATAGAAATTCAGGTCAGATAGAAATCTGTTCTATAGAAAATGGGCTTAATCAAAGGTCACGCACCCAGCCTTTATGGTCCATCATCTGTAAGTAACACAGGAGCTTTGAAGGACGTGGTCCACGAAACTGGCCAATTCATGGTCATTTCTCACAGGAACGCACATGGCCATTATTCCAAAAACTGGACTAGATAGAAATTTCCAAGAGAGATCCCTGCTTGGAGATAATCAACATCTAAAAATTAAAAAGATTGATTATAGGAGACTGGAAACCCAGAGAAGAACAATCCGCTGTGTTAAAGTTGCGAGAGGCCCTCGTCTGGCTCAGTCCCCCGCTCTGGGCCCCAGCACACCAGGCCACCCAGAAGAGACCCCACGCTAACCGGTATACGCTCAAGCACAACTCCAGAACCAAGGGCCAGATATTCATAGCAACCAAGCAAAAGGCTCTCAGTTGACCTGAGCCCGAGTGACAAGGAATCCCCTCTGTGTGAATCCAGTAAGGAAAGTCACTTTGAAGTGAACAATTTGCATTTCGCTCCCCATTTCTGTTTTCTACAGCCCCTTTCGGTCTCTGGTCAGATCACCAGGACAGTCACTCAGTTTTACAGGATGAAGAGACGCTCCACTCTACCATCACAAGTAAAAGGCAATTACATCTTCAAACTAAAATTGCTGTTGTCTTTTGACAACTGCTTCTAGAAGCTTGTTCTGTCCACAGAAATCCCTGGGATGTCAGGAATTCCGATGTGCTCTGTGCAATTCTGACATGTGGCAATTTGTCTTTGCCAAAACAATAAATCAGCGCCTTGCTGTAATTACTTTCAAGTAGCTCGCTCACCTTAGAACAGTTTGGTTTTCAAGTACCTTCAGGAATGTTGCTTCAAGTTAATGATGTGAAAGATACAATGCTAAGCCTGTTGCCTTTTAGTAGCTTTCCTGTAAGGGTGGTATGGAATTCACTCAGAAAACACTTAACGAAGTATTATATGTTAAACAGCAAATAAAAATACAAACCAGAGTCAAATATCTGTGGACCAAGGTAGATTGAAGCTTAGACCATCGCTTCTACCATTTACCAAAACCCAAACGCCGGAGAGGACATAACACAATGAGATCATTAATGGAAAATGCAGGCTACCGCATTAAGAACTGCAAAGCTTATCAAGAAAATAAATACATACGTGACAGCTCACACTGGATCTCCCTGTTCCTCTTTTATAAAAGACGCTGTTTTTGACGTTGACCTTGGGCAAGATCAAAGCTCACCTGCGCGGTCAGTACACAATTCCTAATCCTTAAGTAAAAGGATACACTTTTGAAAGCTCCACTCAGCCACATTGCCAACCTCATCCTGCAAGCAGGGACTCCAGATGCAATTCATAAGCAGCGAGGATGTCTGAGGAGTCACATTTCATTCACTCAGAACCCCAGGCTCCCTTGCTGGGCCTCAGTTTCCTCATCTGAAAGATGAAGGCTTGCAACTGAGGACCTCTGTGGTTCCTCCCGTGATCCACATCGACTCTCTTCACCGACAGAGGAAGAAACTTCCTAACAGCCCCCATTTCTACTCCTAGTGTTTCAGATCCATTTGTACATTAAAAATTGGGGGGGCAAAAGCTTTTCTAAAGATAAAGAGATAGCTTTTCCTTGAGAGTAATTGCCAGTCCTGCTGAAACTTTAGCCAGGGAACTTATCAAAGAAAGAAACCACCCCGTTCCAGGCTGTGGGCTGAATCCGAGAAAGTCAAAAACCCAACGCCTCTCGGGAATTTAGAATTACACAGTTGTGGGTCAAGTTGAGAGAAAAGAATGTGAATTTGTTTTCCCAAAATTCTCCAAGACCACATGAGCTGGGGCCCAGTTTTCTTTACAGAAAACTGAAGAACACAAGCTTCTAGAAAAAGACGTGTAAATCATATAACTGAAGGACAAATCGAGACCAAGTAAAGCCAAGTGACACCTGGCCCCACTCTGTATGCCCTTGCTTCCCTCTGCCTTGTACCCTAAACTTTGTTCCAGACTAAGTCTTGGAGGTGTCTGGTGGCAGCAGGCATTGCGATTCTAGGTGGCTTAGCACCAATCAAATACATTTTATTCTAATCATTTCTATGCAAGTTAAGTGTATTTGTTCCGCCATGGCATGAATTTGTCAGTAATTTTAATGTTTGATAGACTGGTAATACTAAATATAAGATTAATGTTACATATTAAATGTAATAATGTTATTAAATGCAAACTATTAAGGTTAAACTGTTTCCTTAATTTCTTAATTCCATTAGATAAATTGTGAAACAGCAAATAAATGAAAAGCAAGTCTAAGACAAACAGCATTTAAATGTATAAAAGCCTGCATATGTAAATGTCATTTCTCTCGCATATATTATTCTCTAAACAATGATTGATTGAACACTTGCTACGTGCCAACCTAAGTCCAGGAAATATGGACAGAGTTATGATAAACATGACAGTCACAATCACTACCCATAGGGATGTTTTAAACCACATCATATAAAGATATTTATTTGGGCAATTGTTATAAGATAAGAATGTTGACTTGTTTACATTCGGTGAATTGTTTAGGGATAGGCAGTTTTTTCTAAACAATGAATAAAGGGAAAAATCAGAAAAAGCTGGTAAAGTATTCAAGTATACTCCAATGCACACAGTTTTTGAAATCATTTATAAAACAACCTTCAAATTAATTTTTGGGATACCAAGCAATCAAAACTTTAACTGCAAAAAATAGTATCAATATTAAACACTTGCTGCTAAAAAAAAGAAATAACAAGAGTTTTAAAGACATTCATTTGCTTCTATTTTACGGGAGGAGAAGCAAAGAGATTTATCTATGAAGGTCACTAGATGATACTTCTTCAACGAAAAGAATGTACAAACAAAAACTAGAAAAGAATTATTTAGAGCCATTTGCAAGTGGGGAGTCACTAGGCCTGGATCTCATTTCCAGAACTGACCGGCCACATGAAGGTCAGAGTGCTTCCTCAGGACAGCCATGGAGCTTGAGAAAATTCCCAGAATTACCGGACACTAGAGCTGAGCCCTCAGGGAAGGAAGCCACTGTCCCCTCCTGCTTCCTCGGGCGGCAGCTCTACTTTCTTCCGGGTCCCCACAGCAGGGACCCACCTCCTTGTATGGGATTTAACTTTACCACACACGTGCTTCTATGAAATAAAATAAACTTCTCACATGGCAGCATTAAAAAGCTGAGAGCTGTGGGATAAAATGAATCTCCCACTTTACCTTAACATTTCTCAGGCTTGATAGCCTGTACATGTACTGCACCGCAACATTTGGTTATCACTTTTGTTAGACTTCTTTGTCAGGAGCAGTGATCTACTCATCCTCTCTCCCCTCGACGTGCAGATCTGAGTGGATTTGCTATAAGATGGAGATTATAAGCAGTTCTTATAATTCAACATTATCAGGATATCACATTAGCGTACACATGAACATTCAGTACAGTGTTTTCTATGGCAGAACACATGCAACACACACATACAGACACACACACACACACACACACACACACTGTTAGCATGTCCCATAACTTAAACTTTTGTTCCTAAGTAGCAATAAATTTCTCTCAGAAGGAATCTAATTTCTGCAAAAGATGTGCTGATGGGTCAAACAGTTTACATGAAAATAATCTTTATGCATAGGATTTGGTGATGAGCATAAATAAAAACACTGGCGAACAAACCTTGAAATAATTTTTCCTCCATATAATCTCTTTCAAATGGACCATTTGATTTATGAAAAGAGGGATCCTAATGCGAACTCTGTTCAGACAGAACATATGTAAATGATTAGGAACTCTTGAGGGTATCTCTATGCTGTATTTAGTCTCACATTTGATATATGCGTGACAGCTACTAAACTGTTAAGTATTTCTGTTTCAGAGCCGCTCTTCTGAATAAACTCTCAAGCCTACTAAATAGAGCTCAGACATCTAGAACTGAAATACAGTGTGCAAGAAAACACTGGTCCTTCAGCAACAAGCCCCCTTGACAGAAGGAGAAAAAGTGGACACTGGCCATGAGTATATCTGCTGGTGGACTGACTTTTAGGGAAATGCTCTCTTCTTTTTCCTTCCTTTTTAATTAAAAAAAGTCCATTCTGGGCTTGGAATGTAGCTCAGCAGTGGAGCCCTTGCCTAGTATGTGCAAGGTCCTGAGTTTTATCCTCAGCGATAAAAAATAAAATATAAAATAAAATAAAATCTATTCTGTCAGTTTATAGACCAAAGAAAGACATTTTTAGCCAAAATATAAACTTCCCAGAGAAGTTAAAAAGGCTGTTTTACACTTAAAACAACAGGCACAGATGGTTCCCTTCCATAAAATTGGTCTGTCTTTGTTGCAACTTGGGTCAATAGTTGTCTAGCACAGAATGTAATTGTTTCTCCATAGACATGTTATTAAAATTAAGATTCTAGGGGCCAGAGATTTAGCTCAGTGGTTCCGGCGCCTGCCTGGAAAGCACAAGGTCCCTGGTACCAAAAAAAAAAATTAAGATTCTTTTCTAAAATTAATAAGCTGCAACTATGTACTTGTGTCACTAGTGTACTGAGTCCCCAAATGTAAGACACACTGGAGCCAGTTTGGTTTCTGAAGCGCTGTAAGATGTGTCAGGCTCTTTGTCCCCGCCCCTGTGGTCCTTCAGGGACAGCAAGTTCTTGCCACTAATTCAACTACAGATAAAGCTTGCCCAAAGCAGAAACTGAATGTGGGGAAGGAGTCATTCTCTTGTGTCTCTTTTTTCTTGTTTAATATAAAAGGGAAAAGTTACAATGGTTTTATTTTAAATAACCTTTCAAAATATAATGCCCATGAACTGTAAAAATCGAGAATCAGGGGGAAAGCTATAAAAAAAGAGAATAAAAAGAATTTCCAATTACCTATCCCTCTGGAAACAGTCCTGACACTTCTACTTTCATTAAAGAAAAAAATATTGAGCGAGTGACTGAAGAGTTCTAGAAGAAAAAAAGTGAAAATAGAGTTCCCTCCAAACCTCGAGATGCCAGTGCCAGATTCTTAGTAATCAACGGGGTTGGGTGGAACTCACGTCTTGAGCCAGAATGAAAACCATACCGCAATTGTATGGGATGCATTCAAAAACTACGGTGAATTTTTAAAAATCATTACAATGACACTCCGTTTCAGAAAAACAACATTGAGTTACAAATGAGATCCTTGGTCCAGAGATTTCTCTGCTAGGAGACAGCAGACACAGCCTCCAGCCCTGGTAAGGGTTATTTACTTTTTACCCCAGATGGTCCCTTTTACTGACAGCCACACTAGTAGTCCACACTTGAAATCATGCAACTGTGTTTGTCATGACCATGATGTCTTTGGATAAATGTAAAGCACACACTAGGTACATTATCAAGCCCACCATTTAAAGGAATACTTCGGCAAATCCTCCAGTAGAGCAATAACGTTTGCTCAAGTAAAAGCACGTCCTTCAAATGTCTGCTTCACAGATTGGCACATCTTACCGGCTTTGCTGAAAAGAGGGCTCTCGTATTAGTGGAGCATCTCCGCGCATCAGTCTAACACCTTGCTGCTATTTATTCCCTGCAGAGGTGGTGATGCAAACCCTGACCCAGCATCTATCAAAGGGAAATTGAACCGGGCCAGTCCCTGGAGACCCTGGCAAGAACAGCAGGCTGTGGGGGGGGGGGGCACCAAGACGACCCCATCAGCTCCCCGAGGTCTTCCTGTCTCTCTAGCTGCCGAGAGGACTCCTGGTTCTGAAGTCACCCGGCCCTGCCCATCGCGGGGCATCGGCCTGGGGCCTCCACCCTACCCAGCCTCACGGGCTCCCACCCGCCCTGTGCCGTGCAGGGCGGACGCGAAGGGGAGTCGTCTTCGGTTCTGGGCGGCTCCCACTGTGTGGGCCTGCGCATCTCTGCCTCCCCTCCTGAACGCGGTGTTGTTCCCCGCGTCTCTCCCCGGGGGTCATCTGCGGGCGGCGCCAAGCTCCCCGTCCCTTTTATCTGCACAGGGTTTTCAGCAGCGTGTCCGAGAGCGGTTATTCTGGCCGACATTTTGCAAATCTGGAAGAGGGTTTTCATAGCTGTCCAGCCGTTCCCTCGCCTCAGCCTGGCTGCACACAAAGCAAAAGTGATCCACTCCTCTGCCCGACATCACCCGCTACCTTCCTCTGGAAGTGAAAACTAGCATCCTAGATAGCTCGCTTCTGTCATCACGTTTTCCTCCCCTGGCCCCTTGCTTCCTTGCTAGCCTTTTAGTACACCAAGTTGCTCCTGCCCCAGGCCCTTTGCACTTACTGTGCCCTCTGTCTGGAATAGGTTTTGCCCTATGTAGCTGCATAGCTTAGTCCCTTCTGGTCTCAACTCAAACGTTGCCCTCTCAGGCAAGCCTTCTTCTAGTATTCTCTTTCAATAGTACTCTTCTTCTCACCTCTCTTTAAATCCTTCTTCGGCACTCTTCACCACCGTCCATATTATTTATTTCTTTAGCAAGTTATTGGGTGGCTTCTGTACTAAAGCGTACAATAGGTAATAATGTGGGCTTTCCTTTGTTCACCGCAGTGTCGTGAACATCTAGACCCCTGGAGGTACTTAGTAGATCCTCACTAAATATCCACTGGATGCCAAAAGAACGAATCGCTGAGGGATATGGCAGCAAGTAGATCGCTCATCTGTCTGCAAATCTACAGTCAAATCGGCACACTGCTATATCCTTTTTACCCATCTGGTTACAGCTCTTAGCTTCCTTGTGTTTTAAAGGATCTCTTCCGGTGCTTCTCACACGTGACTCCAGATTTCCTTTCCCATCAATATTCCGGGACACTTCCTGTCATCCTCTACCGCTGACTCTGATTTTACAATAATCTAGAGTCATTGTCCAGCAAATGTACAAACACTTCAGCTAGCTTTGGCTTTATAAATGCCTCTTTGGGTCCAAATGTATGTACACGTACCAGCTCCCCACGATGAATCCCATCATTGTGTACTGAAAACGTTCTTTAAAACTCTATTCCAGAGCTGAGATGAAGGAAAAAGATGCATTGAAATCAACCTTAGTATTGGCCCTTTGGTGTGCACTTCCGGTCCCACCCACTCCCAGCAGATGCCTCATCTAGGGCTTGTCCTCCTCCCAGCCTCCTTGGTGGTGGCGGTGGCCTTGGAGGTACAGGCATGATGAGCCACTGGCAAGGCACATGATCTGTGAACTTCCAGCAGATCCTGGTGCTTTAAATCCAACAGGTTGGGTGTTCACGTTGACCAGTACTTTCTATGCCTTCTCACAGGCACGGACAAAGCAGGCCAGGCACTAGTACAGGATTTAAATACCCGTGAGAAGGATGAGAAGGAACAGGATGCAGAAGTTGGCAGGCTCTCCTTGTTACAAGGAGAATGCTGAGAAAGAGAAACTTGCCCTCCCTGCCCTTGCAAATAATAATAATAAACTTACCAGCAAGAGTGATAACAAAGCCAACAGGGAAGTCTGCAAGAAGCGAAAATAGCAGAACTAACTGATTTTGTGCTTGCAAGAGAATTTGGGGTCTACCCCACACCCAGGCTCTCCCTGTTTCTTCTCCTCTTCCTGTATAATATTCTTACTCTTCTAGGACCCCCCACCTTGGGGAGGAGGGAAAGAAGGAGAAAGACACTAATTCCCTTGGTCCACTCAAGGGGTTCTGAGAGCAGTCTCTGGGGCTCCCTGCTTGGCCTGGAGCCTGACTCGGCTTTCTAATCGCTGTGTAGGCTTGAGCGAGCTACTCAGCTACTTTGCGCCTGTCAGATGGCAGCGATGCAGTAACATGCCACATAGTGATGTTTCGGTCAACGACAGCTCATTTACGTGAAAGCGGGTCCATATGGCTTTAAAGGAGCCGAGAAATTCCTACCACCTCATGGCCTGGTGGCTGTCATAATGGAACACATCACGGGTTTGTGGTAATTCTGCTGTAAACGTAACTGTTGCATTGCTAGCCACCTAAAAGTATAACGTATGCAATGATACACAGCATAAAACGTTATTGTGATAATAAGTGAGTGTGCTACTCATTTATGTATTTACTACACTTTTATCATTATTTTAGAAGGTACTCCTATTTATAAAAAGATCGTTTACTGTAAAACAAAGTGCTTCACCTATCTCTTGATTGTATAATTTTCTCTTGCACTTGACCTAATCTCATATTGTTTTATCCGTTGTAGCCCCTAAGCACACAAAATCTACTGCTAACACTGAAATAAAAGCCCACACTGAGGGGCTGGCCTGGTAACAAAATTAAGGAGTATGAAGGTAGAAAATCAGGGGGTTTTGCTCATCATCAGGGCAGGTCCCCTTCCACCACAGTTTTGATCTTGAAGAGCAAGAACAGAGAGAGAGCTATCGAAGAGTCAGCTTTAGGGCCAGGGAAGTAGCTCAGCAGGACAGCACCTGCCTGGCAAGCTCGAGGTCCAGAGTTTGATCCCTGGTAACAGGAAAAAAAAGAGCTTTACTGAAGGCCATAAGACTAATGAAACTTGGAGAAGGGACTGTATCAGATGTAAAGAAACATCTAATGACCTAGGTTGAAAACCACAGACTCGCAGAGCAACAAAACGTCCTGGAGACGCGTTTCGAGGACTGTGCCCCGCCGCCAAGGCAGCCTCTGCCTCCCGGCAGGATTGAGAAGACCACGCAAGGGGGACCACGTAGACACGTAGGCCCCGCGCAGCACGCGCACCGGGGCGCTCCAGTTGGCTAGCGATTTGTCTGCTTTTTATCCATTAAGTCGAGGCTTTGGAGCCTGCATCGTCTGAGGGTGTCCCCGCGGTGCCTGTGCTGGGAGCTGGGTCTCCAGGTGGCAGTGAAAGGTTCTGGGGCCTTTAGGAGGTGAGATCTAGTGGAACCCAGGGAGGCCATGCAGGCCGCTGCCCTCAGGAGCCTTCCTGTTTGCTCCCAAGACTCCACCACGGTGCCTCAAGAGCTCCGCACCAAGTGGCTCCTTCTCCGTGTGATGCTACCATCGTGATAGCATCCCCAGGAGACCACTCCAAGGCCCAGCTGATCAATTGGCCTAATTTTTTATTTTTCTCCTCCAAAACTGAGCTACATAAACCTCTCTTCTTTATAAAATACTCAGCTTCCAGGATTTTGTTATAGCAACAGAAAATGAATTAGTACAGGGCTGTTCAAGTAACACTAAAAAAAAGTTTCACACAATAGGAGGGAAATTATAGGAAACCAGTTGCTTAAAATCAAATAGCATTTTCCACAAAAATGCATTTTTACACTGTCTCATAATTGACGATGGTAAATGTAAACCCTCTCCTTCTGGACTTTGAGTATGATGAGAGAGCACTAAACTAGGGAGGAGAAGACGTGGTTCCAGCCCTGCCCTGCCATTGCCTGTGTAGCCTTGGGCAGGTCATTTCCACCCACCAGGCTCAGCAATGACACCTGCAGGTGAGCAACAGAGTCTCCTGCTTTGTTTTTTCTCCCAAATTCTAAGCATCACCAATCATTGAATAAGGTAAGACCCAGGCAAGATGGGGAGCATCAGGATGGCCCAGTCAGTTCTTCCAAGTGGTACTGGTTGGGGAATTCCTCAGTGCTGTAGACACAGTAGGAGTCCAACTGAAGCAGATGACTCTTTCAAGCTGTTTACCACAATGAAATTTATGGACCTAGAGGTTAAAAAAAAAAAAAAGATAAAACAGGTGAAGAAAACTATGGCCACAGCAGACAATGAGAGGGAGCAGGAAGAATCTTGAATTCCGAAAATCAGCTTTGGATACCTTCACAGAAATAAACCCTGAGGACAGGCAGGAGGGCAGCCCCAGTAGGCAGCTGTTTAGGAGGTCAGTTTGGTGCAGGGGTCCACAGAGAGAGCATTCACGGCTGAAAAGTGCATCCTAGGTCGGCCGGCACTGAACTTTCCTACAGGTCCCCAAAGACAAGCTGCTGAGGGGAAGCCGGGAAGGTGACAGGCAGCACCAGCACTGTAAGTGTCGAGTGGCTTTTCTTCAGCTAGAGGGTCATGGTGCATGCACCCCACCACCAGAACAGGAAGACCGGAGCAAGCTGTACATGTGTGCAGGCCTCTATACTGGGCTGCCCAAGGCATAGCCACTCTCCATGTGGGCTTTGCTAGCGCAAACTAGCCTAAAGGAAGTGGAACTAAAAAGTAGGTCACACCAGCCCCGTTGCAAGTCCTCAACAGCCACAGGGGCCGGTGGCTGCCATCGTGCTCAGCACAGATGCAGGCCATTTCCATCGTGGCAGGAATTCCACCAGGCACTGCTGCTTGTTGGATGCTCTCCTAGATCTGTTTCTGCACCATCTGAATGGCACTGCAGAGGTTCAGAAAAGGGACGAGATTAGATGCATCGAGACAGTCAGGACCCTTGCTCTATGTTTAGACAGCATTCACCTCCACCGCTTCCCCCTCCTCTCTTTCCTTTGTCACCTGGGTCATAACAGTGGCTCTTTCAGCTGCAGTGATGCAGGACAAGATCTCCTGGCTCAGGTTCCACATGCAGCTTCCTCCTGAAAGAGAGCTCCAGGCCCTCACTCCCCTTCCCACTGCTCCCCACTGTTTACCTACCTTGAAGCACTGAGCTGAAGGAATTTCCCTGTGAGGGGAGTTAGGAGGAGCTGAAGACTAAGAGGAGGGAAAGACCCCACTGAGATTTCTAGCTGCACCTGGATGAACATGTCATTGTGCATGAGGGTCCTTATGTTAGAAGAAATAGCCCTCCGTGTTGGAAGTGCCCCAATGCCACTCGCAGCCCACGTCTGTGCACCGTACAGGTTGACACATAGCCCCCCCAGGTAGTTGAATGAAGGGAGAGAGCCAGAGAGAGGCCCTCTGATGGCCCCCAAGAATTATTCCCATGGCCATGAGGGCCACACTCAGCATCACATTCCAAATGCATCTGATCTGGGAGTTGTGGTCACAGAAGGATGTGGTGTCTCTCACTGGCTTGCCCTCCTCTCCAACTTGAGAAACCGTGCATTAGAACCACATTTCTGGGTTTATTTAAACCACCAAGTGGGTGAACAGTTTCTAGAGGGTGAGAATGTCTACCAGAGAAATCAACAAAATCCTCCATTGGCCCTTACTTCATCTCAAAGTCATTAATCACTTTTACTTAGCATCTTTCAGTGGCCTGAGGGAGCACATGGAAGAGAGTATATCAGCAATGTGTTTCGTGCACATAAAACACAGGCACTTGGTGACTTGAGGCAGAAGGAGAGCCCTGAGTGGAATTCCTAAAATCTGAAAATATCACAGCATTATCTACTCCAAATCCCCACCAGATATGGGAATCCCAAGTCGTCGCCCAAACCAAGTTCTCTAGACTTTACCTGAACACTGCAGAGACTGGTTTCATTTTGTTAATTGAAATGTCCAGGGGTCAGTTTAGATCTGTTTTTTCCCTCTCTCCCCCAGCTCCGGGATGACACGCCTCTGTGCTCTGTATTTCCTGACCCGATGAAGTCACCCAGCACGAGGCCCACCCTTTCAGTGGATTTGACACTTCCTGGGCCTTTTCCTCCCACAGTTAGAAGTTAAAGCCCTCTGCATTTGATGCATGGATCTAGAGAGCGGTGACGGTTTCTCTCCGCTGCCAGTCGTCTGAAGTGTGGGCGGTAGAAATGAATAGAGCTCCCTTTCCACTGCGGCAATGACTTCGTTTTTATATTGGAAACCAGCTCTTGTCACTTGATACAGCCCCAAGAGCCCAAATCCTGGCAGCAGGCGAGCCAGTGAGGGCAAGGCAAAACCCAGCCCTGGCTTCTCCAGAAACCGCAGTAAGAGTTCTGAGTCTCCCCTCCAGTCTGGCAAACTTGTCCAAGTGGGTTCAGAGCCGAATCCCAACCACACACAGGGTGTGCACCTCAAACATATCCCACTGTTGAAACCATGCTTGCTTCCCTTGGTAAAGCAATGATGGGAAGCCGGTAGGGAAAATGCCTTGGCCTTCAAGGGAGGCTCATAACATACAGCAGTTCAATAATGCTACTTTTCTGAAGATAGAAATGAAAGGATGTATTGCAGCTAGTGTTAGATCAAAATTAGAATCCATTCTTAAACCCTAGAATCTTAAAATGTATTAAACTTCTAAACTGTATAACATGAGCTTCCTGAAAGTCAAAAGTTGGAACAGCACTTAATGTTTGCAAGTGTTTATGAGCTTCATATAGTTAGTGACAGTTATTCCCCAGAGAAATAAGGGCTCATCCATGAATTGTTCTGTTTACAGTGATCAGTGCTGATAGGAAAATCTCAGATCTTCTGGTTGAAGCCTAGGGAGTCTTCATAAGAGATCCTGTCAATAAACATATATGAGGGGGACCTATTTATGTGCCTTGAACTTGGAAAACAACTGACCAAGGATCTTAGGTGAAGAACAAGTACATTGTTTGCACTTCAATACTAGAATTCCTTGACTGCTTTTTGGGTTTGCTGTTTTCACCTCCTCGAATGTTAGGGCAGCACATGCCTCATCTTTGAGCTTCCTCTTGCCTTTCCTTGCTCACTCATTCACTCATTCACCCCTCTCTCTTTTCCCCACACTACTCTCCCACCTCTAACCTCAAACCTCTTTTGCCGGTTGAGCTCTCTCGTTACAGTCCTGAGCCTGTAGCGGTCACAGCTCCATGAAATATCACAGCCATGTTCCAGGCCAGCTCGAGGATTCAGGTGCCACTTTGCATGAACTGGGTTGACTTCACCCCATCCCGGGCCCGGCTGCAAGGCTTCTGAGTGGAGCCCAGAG
This sequence comes from Heterocephalus glaber, assembly GCF_000247695.1. The sequence continues at coordinate 13,846,940 of NW_004624751.1, read as the reverse complement.
CGAACACTTGCTTCCCACCCTCTGCTTTCCAGTCTCAGCTCTGTCCTTTGTGGTGTTTCCGTCTGAGAAATTTCAATACAAATCTCCTGGCTTTGTTCTTCTATGAAAAGAGGACAAAAACCAGTTTCGATTCCCAGAGCACCCTAGGCCCCTTGACGCATTTCCATTTTTAAAATTAGCCTGAAATGCTAGATATTTGATCCAATAAATCAGATGTAGGGAGTCCAAGAACTGGTCTCTAGAGGCTGGTTTGCAGGCCACTTATTATTCGTACCCTAGAAAACAGAAGCTGTTGTGTTAGCCTAACCAGCTCACGCTGGTTGCAGAAGTGAGGCCCTAAGACAAACTCTTCATTGCAAATTCGGTCACATTCACACTCCAACTTCTGCTTCCTCTCAGATGAGCTGGGTTTATCATCACTTATTCATACCAAGGAGAGACCTCCTCACAAGGAGAGCTACACAGTTCCCTCACCTAAACCCTCTAATATGGCTGTTTTCCATGTCCCCTGGAAAATTTGGGCTTGTGAAAGGAATTTCACCTTACAACCATACATCTGTCCAATGCACAATAGATTCCAAAAGGCTCTCACAAATATGGTTTCCTTTGGCTTTTCCAAGGTCCTGTGGCCTCCCAGCAGCAGGAGGAGGAGTCGGGGAGAGAATTAGATACAGGCGGTGTATTCTCAGGCCAGAGGTGAGCTCCGGAGTCACCACACTGATGTGAATTCTGTCCCTGCCATTTATTAGCTGAGTGGCCTTGGATAAATTGTTTCACACCATTTTTCAGCCAGGGATAATAACATGGAATTGTACCTTGGTATCCACTGGAAATGGTTTCCAGGACAACCACCTGTCCTATCCCACAGACACCAAAATACACAGATCCTCAAGTGTCTTATAAGAAAAGGTGTGACATTTGCACATAATCTGTGCATATGCTTTAAATCACCTGGGCTACTGATAATACCTACCCCAATATAAATATTGTGTAAGTAGTTGTTCCACTGTATTGCTTAGGGAATAATGAGAAAGAAAAAAGTCAATATCTTTACTTTTTTTTTTTAATTTTTGGCTCTGCAGTTGGTTGAATCTGCAGAGGTGGAACTCATGGATCTGGAGGGCGGGCCAACTGTACATGTTTGACAGTCATCCTTCTAAAGCATTTAGCACGGGTCTCAGCCACTTTCTGGTTGCTGGGACATAATACCAACACCCACAACTCTAAGGAGGAGAGGTTTATTTTGGCTCACAGAGTGTACAGCTTTTAGTCCACGGTCGGCTGGCTCCAAGGCAGGATGGCGTGGCAGAGAGGCCTGGTGGAGGAGAAGCAGCTCACGGCATGGCAGCAGGAAGCAGAGAGAGACAAAGGGAAGAGCTGGGCAGGGAGATACACCTTTCTAGGTCACTCCCAGAGACCCGTCTCTTCCAACCAGACCCCTGTCAGCTTATAGCAGGAAGTCAGCTATAAGCCCTCATCATCCAATCGCCTTCCAAAAGCCCCATCTTTGAGCTCATGAGACTTCGGGGGACATCCAGATGTAAACCATAACAGCATTGCACTGGGCATGGGTAAGATGTTCTGTGAATGCCAGCCATTTATTATTAATAAATATGTCTAGTCCACATTAGAGCAAACTGCCAAAGAAGACAGACAGCACTAAAAGCTCATCGCGTGTATTCATTAACTGTCAGGGACAAGCAACTAAGTTCACTCTGGAATCCAAAGATGTGGCTCTTGGCATTTGCAGATACAGGGATTTGTGAGCAATCCAAGCTCTGAGACAGAAAGACAGTCTTCCCACAGGGCTCAGCGCTTTGGGTGGCTTCAGCACTCGGTGCGCAATTAAAACTATGCTCAGCATTTACACAGCATTAGGTGGAAATAGTTGCAGTGTTACCATCTCATTCTCCTCTGGATTTCCCAGAGAATTGGCTGCTGTGACCGTATCAGTTCAGTGCGCATGCTTCTTCCTTGTCTTTTCCTAACTTGTCTTGCTTGGAACTCTGAGCAGTCTGTAGCAAGCTCTCCACTTCCTCTTTAAAATGAACTAACTTTATAATAAAATAAGAAATTGAGAATTATATTTTTAAAGTTTATCCATGGGTATTGTGCTCCATGATTCTGATCCATCCCTGCTCAGATCCAGGTTGAAATAGCACCAGTGCGTGCACAAGTATCGTTCTGTACTGGTCAGGTTGCCTACATTACGCAGGGATCACAACAAACATTGCCCTGGCCTCTAAGAACAAAAGCTCAATTCTTGCCCACTTTCCAGGTCAACAGAGGGTTTGTTGTGACTCTGCTCTCTCTGCCTTCATTCTGAGATCAAGCCCCTCTGGGTCATGTTGAGCTTGAGGAAGGAGAAAGCAAAGGCAAACACACACAATGGTAGAACCACGCAATGGTGGAAAACTGCAATGGTACAGCAGCATATTGGCTCTTCAGCTTCTACCAGGAAGAGGCATCACATTCCCACTCATGTTTTATAGAAGCAAGCCACTTAGCCAAGCCTGACATCAGTGGGTAGGGAAATGAATTCACCCACAGCATGTGAATTTAAGTGCAAGCCACATAGTGGAGGTGAGTACATCCAATCCTCCCACAAAGGGCAGCCAGAAAAAATAATGATACAGTCCACCATACTTTGAATGTTGGTTAACTTTGAGTGAATTTCTTATTTGAGACTGTTTCTGATGCTTTGAGGCTCATTCCTAAGATAGAGAGCAGAATAGAATGAAACAAGGGTCACCCAGTTCCAGACCATCGCCCATTTTTGTATGACCCATGAACGATGAATGGTTTTCACATTTTTAAGGGTTGTAAAAAAAAGAGGAAGAATATGTAACAAAGACTGAGTATAGTCCACAAAGCCTGAAAGATTTATTGTTCGACTCTTTCCAAAAAAGTTTGCCAACACTTAAAATAAAATTAAATTGGGGACTGGCCTTGGAAGCATGGTTTCATTTGCACAGGAAGCAATCTATGTCTATCCCGGATGCAATCAACTTCTAGAGCAATAAATAGAACCTCTATTCGTGCTCCACTAATCAGAGTAGGACTACTGCTTTAGGAGTGGCTACCTAGTCCCAGTGAATCTGTCCCCCAAGCCCCTGGTGCTGCACTAGCCAGACTGGATTGAAATTTTATTTTTAGGCCTCACACAAAGTGATGTGATAATTTCCTTAGTGAAAGAGAGTAAAATACCCCACACTCAGACCAGTGCTTCATAAAGACATTTTTATAAATATTTTTTATTGAATGTATCTAAATCACTGGCCTGACCGAAAGTCTTAAGATATCAGCTCTTGATTTCATCATGAATCCCTTGCTCTTAAATAAATTCTTTGCCTTAGATTATCTAAAAAGTAGAAATATAAATGTCACTTTCCATTACTACAGCAAATACCTGAAATAATCAATTTATAAAAGAAATGTTGTATTTGGGCTCAGCTTTAGAGGGTTCAGTCCATGGTCACTGGCCCCGTTGTCTTGGATCTATAGCAGCACACCATGGTGAACACATCGCAGACCAGAGCCACTCACTTGGCGGCTGGGAAGTAAAAGAGAGAAAGAGCAGAGACTGGCGCCCCACACCCCTTCAAGGGAATATCCCCATGATCTAAACCCTTCCAGGGGGTCTCCCTGCTCAAGGTCCCCCAATCACACTCCCCCATTACACCTTTAACTCACAGGCTTTTGAGAGACAGTTAAGATCCCAAACTATAGCAGTCACCATAAGGCTTCTCTAAACACTTTCAACAGAAGTTACGTGGACTTCTGTTGCATCTCTGAAATTCATCAAAAACAACAAAAAGACCCAAAACGTAAGCAGAGTCCATTTTAAGTGAAATACCAAAGGCCTCTACTCCAAACTAAAAATTTAAAAAGAATATCTACCAAAAAAGAGAAACTTTATCAAACTAAGAGAGCAGTGTAACACTGACATAATTTCCAGGCACCAGGAGAAGGGAAATTATAGACTCAAGGGAACAATACAGGGACTTTTCTTTGGGTGAGCAACTGTTTCTCTATGGTGATGGATACGTGACTCTTTGCTTTTGTCAAAACTCATAAACTGTGAATCAGAACCAGTGAAGTTTAATGTATGCAAATTTTTTAAACTCGAGGAGGATGTTGGGAGAACTCCAGAATGAATATCAGGTTGCGACAATAACTCTAACTGGATTGCAAATATTAGGCATAACTCCAATGCCAGTGGTAGGGAGAGAAGAGCCAACATAATCCCCTTGGACTAAAAGCTCTACAGTGATTTCTATCAAAGTAAATACTATATTCTGAAAAAGCCACCTCACATTAGTGGCACAGTGTGGGAACATTGAGGAGCATACGAAGACAACAGCAAAGGCGGGCCTGAAGGAGACTCAGACCTTGAAGATGCCTCGCACCCAGGGTGTGAAATGCAGGGTCCTTACCTGGGACAACTGGAGACAGGGCAGGGACAGAGAAGAAATGCCACACTGAAATGTGGTGTCTTAGCTCAGCAGTTGTGGAAAGCACCACACACTGAGTGACTCAACAACTCACTTTTATACTCTCAGCTCTGGAGACCAGAAGTCCAAAGTCAAGCTGTGTAGGAAGACCCTGTCTCAGGCCTCTCTCATTGGTGTGTGGACAATATGACACCAGTCTCTGTCTTTGTGTCCACCTAGCTCTGTCCCTGTGTGCACCTCTGTCTCCTCACATAGTGTCTTTCATAAGGACAGCAGTCAGATTGGATTAGGGTCTACTGTCCTTCAGGATGACCTCTTTTTAGCTGACCACATCTGAAACGAGCCTCTCTCCAAATAAGGTCACAGTCAGAGGGAATGGGAATTAGGACTTAAATTCATAAGTTTGGTGGGGTCAAAACTCAGCCCACAAGCCCCAGCAAGACTGAGTCCTAGACAGACACAATGAATCACCCTAACCTTCTGAATATCAAAGCTGAGGGAGCTCAAGGACCAGTGGCACAACATTAAATGAATAATTGTTCAGGCAGGACATCTTCATTTGTGCTGAGTACCACACTGCTGGCCCCTGCACACCTTCTCTGGCCCTATCACTCCACATGGTAGTCTTCAGCAAACAACAAACTCTGATAAACTGACTATAAACATGAGTCATACACACAAAGGCTGTCAGCATACGATTTATATGTTGATACTGCAGACAGAGAGAGAGAGAGAGAAGTCTAGAGACAAAGCAGAGAAAGAACATTTGTCAGAAGAGGAGTTACCCAACTAAACAAAGGAAGGTGTCCCAAATTGTTTGCCAAAGTCCCAAGGAATTAAAAATTATATGACTTCTTCAAAAAGAGAGAACATCCAGAATTTAAAGAGTCAAAGATGTGAGATACTGACAGACATGGCAATGTAAGACAGCATTCCAGAACCAAGAACATCTATTGTCCATGTGTCTTTTACAACAAAAGCTACTTAAAAATTTCAGGCAAACAATTTAACCAAATCTAAAAGGCTGCTTACTGCGTGACTTTGATCATATTCATCTCTTTGTATATCAGTTTTTCATCTGTAAAGAGGAAATAGTTGAAGTCTCTATTTGGAGAACTGTTGTACATATTCAATGAGATAATACAAGAAAAGTGGTAAGCATAATATTTGCCCTTAGTAAGCACTAAATATTAGCCATTGTATCATCAACATTAGCAAGGTTAAGAACTCAAAACTGTAGGAACTGCTGGAACAGTGAATGTCATAATTACTTTCTCACTGCTGGGACAAAATAGCCAACACCCACAAGTTAAAGGAAGAAAAGTTTATTTTAACTCACAGTTTGTAGAGGTTTCAGTCCATAGTCAACTGGTTCTAAGTCAGGGCAACACAGCAGAGAGGTATGGCTGAGGAGAAACAGTCCATGGTGTGGCAGGCAGGAAGCAACCAGCAGTAAACCAAAGCCTTCTTTTCCCTTTTTTCTCATCCAGATATAAGCCCATTGCTTGTTGCCAGCCACACCCAGGGTAGGCCTTTCCACTATCCACACCCAGAACTATGCTAAACCAATCAGTGGACTGATCTAGTTATCATGCCCATAATCCAGTACCACACACTCATGATCCAGCCACCTCCCAAAAGTCCCACCTATGTGTGCCTGAGGCTTTGGGAGGACATCTAGATATAAGCCACAACAGTAAATTAGTAAATACAGGTCTATACTGAAGCATAGTGGGACCATCTTTCAAAGCAGAATTAGAAATTATATATCTTGACAATGTAAAAAATATTTAACCAACAAAAATTGGTTTAAAGGAAGAGAAATAGAAAGAAAGTATATATTTATTAATTTTCTCATGGTTCATAGCAGGGAGAGAAGACATATTTTTACATATGAGTTAAAAATAAAACAATCACCCAAAAATTTATTTTTTTTTTTACTTTTAAAGCATTTTTTAAAGCACTAATGTCTAAAATTTAGTAACTCAGTAAAAACTCAATATATTTTCTTATTTAATTCCAATACACTGGTTATGTTTCACAAATATAGCATGGAGCACATGGTCACTTAAGAAGTAATTTTTATTTTTACTTTCTTTTTTCATCCTTCAGTAACACTTAGATTTTTATGATACTCATCTATCATTTTAACAACACAATGAATTTCGTTTTAAATAACTAATATGTCTTTCATCTTCGTGGATAGATCTTTTTTTTTTTAATTTGAGGCAGAAAAATCTTAACTGGAGGTGTATGGGAAATTCAATTCCACTGATTGATTGATTGATTTCTTTCTTTCTTTCTTTCTTTTCTTGGTACTAGGGATCAAACTCAGGACCTTAATTCCACTGATTTCTGATAGCACAAGCAAGTCAGTCAGGAAATAGTGTACTAATTATTAAATAATTACTTTTCATCATTGCTATTGAGAAATTAGCATAGATAAAAGCCAATCTTTTAGAACCCAAAGACCACAGGTGGTTGGTAAAATCATGGCATGACTACATTTTAATGATTTCTACCATCTAATTAATATTTTGCGTTTAAAGGAAATTTTCCTCCCAAGATATTTTTCAGCTAGCAATTTTCCACCCTGGATCCATATTAAAGTCACTTAAAAGTGTAAAAAAGTATCAATACCAGGCCCATCCCCAGAAATTCAGATTTCATTGTTGAGAGAAGAGAGGTAGGGTAAACCAGCATTGGAGTTTTTTGATCTCTTAAAATTTTTTCAAATTTATCCCTTTCTCCATTTTTAGTTTTTCGTTTTTCTGTGAGTATTCCTACTTACAACTATCCCACATACCTAATAATTTTCTCTTCTCTATTTTTTTCCTGTTTTTGATTTTTTTAGGAAGAGCTCCTAAAACTAATTTTACAATTTACTAATTCACTCTTTAACTGTATTAATTCCATTATATATACCCAAAAAATTGCATGTTTCCTAGTATTTTAATATATTAGGAAAGCCTGGCACATGCAGAAAAATAAAATAATTCTGCAGTGAACACATGTATAGTCAAAATCGAGATTCTACCATTTCCATTCTACAATCCTTGCTTTGTCATGTACGTCTCCCTGAACCATCTTTGTAGCTGTCTCTCAGTACAAAGCATCCTGTTCTTGGACACATTTCAAAGTCAGTAACACATACCAGTATACTTCCCCTAAATAGTTCAGCATCACATCAGTATGTTTTGCTTTTCAGTACTTCCTGAAAGAGTCAAGTTTGAAAACTATTGTTATTCTTAGCAAACTGGGCCTATTCTAGCCCATAGTTTTTCTGATTTGTGGTAATCAAAGAGTTTAAGAAACATTTCTCTCCATTTTCTCTTTAAAAATCCTCTTTAAAAGCCTTTTAAGAAAGTCAGACAAATGAAATAACATTTAACTCCAACATAAACACAAACTGAGCAGACTAATATGATGTTGAACTCCAGGAACAGACAAAACAAGGTCTTATACCCTGCTTACACTGGTAGTAAAAGAGACGAGTAAACTCAAGACTCAACTACAGTAATGGATATTTCTCTGGAAATTTTCCTGTGGGCTCCAAGAGGAAGGTTTTTTCCTCACCCTCTGTCTGACATATTGTGGGGTAATAGGAATTCTCCCCACCAATCTGGGTAGCCACCCTTGAATATTGCCTGGTATCATCCCAGGCTCACTCCCTCTTGTACCAGCATTTACCTAACTCATAAGAATTTCTTGAGAATAAAAAAAGCAGTTTAAGGAACTCTCCCACCTTCTCCAGTTTGGAAAATGAAGACTGTGCTTGCTTATGAGGAGTGAAGTGAGTTAATGACCTTGACCTTAAAGTAAAACATGAGATTGGATGTCTTAACAGCATTCTGAAGTGTTCCCTCTTATCAAAGGTGCATCCGAAGTTCCTGCTGAGTACAACTTCCAAAGGACTTTATGCACACCCTCTGTTGACTGATTTTAAATGTGTGACTTCCTGTGAGCGGAAAGAGACTGCCCCTGAGAGATTCCAAGGTATCTGCTAACTTCTACCAACCTAGGTATTCTGAGAGGTCACCTATCCCATCTGTGACCAGTCAGCTTAATGTGAATTTGGATGAAAGTTTTAGATTTATTAACTGTATTACAGTACAGTGGAAGATCCACTGCCATTGGTAACATCAACTCACGCTAGAATAAGTGCTCTTAGTCTGATTTCCTGTCTTTCATTAAAATGTTACTTATTCTAAATTTTGGTAGATTTTCCAGTCAAATCACATATTTAAAGAGTCGATGTTTGCTAAATAATGACACTGCTGCTACTTTAGCTATAAAGTAACTTTCAAGAATAACTTTAGAGGCTGGAGATTTAGCTCAGTGGTTTTGCGGCCTGCTGTGTAGGCGCAAGGGCCCGAGTTTGATCCCTGGTACCAAAAAAAAAAAAAAGAACAACTTTAGAATAACTTTCAGGAAGTTCAAAACATTTGTGTACAAATGCATCCATTCTCACTTAATCATCGCATATTAAATAATACAATACATACTAGTATTTCTCTTGTAATCTAAGCAAACACTGAAGAAAAACAAAAGAATCTGGCTCGTGAGCATGTTTTCATTCTGTAGCAACCAGCTCTACAAACTTCCAAACCAGATTTCTTCCCAATAAGCACAGCTCTCAGCCTTGCTCCCCTTAGTAATAAAAGAGGTTGAAACCAACTGCAATTCCTCTTTTACACAGCTCCATACTCCCGCAGTATTGGTGGGGTCAGAACTGTCCTGCTTTCAGCAGTGGCCTCCTGGGGTTTGGTCCTTAAGCCCTAGGACCCCCTGGCCAGGCCAGCAGTGCAGGAGGAGGCTCCATGAGCAAGGATGAGGGTCTGGAGCACCCAGGCGTGTCACCTCCCAGCCACCACCACTCCAGAAAGGACCTGGCCTCGAAGAAAAGGAGGCTGGGGGTGCCGAAGCTGTCAGTAAGCAGAGCCAGCAAAGGGAAAGGCGAGGCGTCAGCAAGGGAGCCTTTGAGAGCCTCCCGAAGGAGTCATTATTGCTCTGGGCTTCTTGTCTTAATGAGTTCCACAGTCTCTGTCAACACCCCGGTTGCAACAGGATGCCATGTGTTGAAGACTGCAAGATGCAGGCAAGAGTTTGCAGGCCCAGGAACTTCAGTTTTCCCGGTCTTCTGAGATAGACATTTTACTTTAAAATGAAGTGAAAATTATCCCTTGTTAGGACAGCGTATGCTTTGAAGTCTTTTGCAATGTGGCGTCTTCTGGAAGCTGAGGGCTTTACCAGGGGGTGACTCACAGCCAGGGCTGATTGCCACTCATTTTCTTAATTGATTGCATTTTGCAAATGGAAATTGGAAATATTTGCACAACAGAATCAAAGAGATACGAGAGAGCACCATACTCCCCCCATCTATAGCCCTCTCATATCTTCAGAGCTTCCCTTTCTTTTGAGTCTTATTAAATGGATAGGGTAAAAAAAAATTTACTGTCACTAGGCCGAGATACACTGGAGCAACTCTTTCTATCTAAAATTAAAAGATTTCTTTGATAGAAGGCAGCTCCTGCCCCACACCAGCACAGCCCACACTGTTACCTCGTGCAACATATTTTTTTGTGATGTCAACAACCACCCCATAGACAGAATAAGTCAAACAAGCACAGCGTAAGACGCTTTTTCCTCATGAAATGGAAAAGAGCCTCTTTTAAGGAAATACCCACTAAAATGAGAACATGGCCTTTGTTTAGTGTAACACCAAGGGGAAGTTTTAGAAAATGGATATTGAGCGGACACCGCCCCGAGAATTCTGTGAACAGGGCTTTGCGTTCCTTGGAAGCCGGGTCCAGCCGGGAAGGAAGCCTTGGTTTCCTCTTTCTGCTGATTAAAGTCTAGGGTGAAGGAGCGAGATCTTATCACGGCCCTGGCCAATGGCATTGATAGAGCGGTGCTTGTTTCCTTGATGTTGGAAAGGAAAAGAAGTAGCATTTACAGCTCACTCTGGCTTCTCAGCTGTTTGAATCCCCAAATTCATTCCTTACTAGAATTTTCCAAAACTTGGAGAATTTTTCCAACGATTCACAGCTGGCCAGGGTATCCTAGGGAAACTGAGATCCCACTATAAAATTTTAATTTCTCAATTACTTAGCATCATTGTTTGGACCTACACTCACAAGTGCTGCATCAATGTGGAGCCTACACCACTTATTACTTATGATATTAAATAAGTTTCCACTGAGTTAGGCAGAGCTTCCCTTAACTCTTCATATCTATATTATTGAGTTCCAGTTTTGTTAAATTTTGAGCAAAGAATACAATCTTTAAAACTTCCATGTGTTGGAATTTATTAATATTTTCTTTCTGGCCAAGTGTATAATTGAGTTTCGTGAATGCCCATAGTCATAAAAGAACATGTTTTCTGTAGGATATAAATTCATGTGTGTGTGTGTGTGTGTGTGTGTGTGTGTGTGTTGAAAGTGTTTATTATTTTCAAGCCTTACTCTTTCTTATTTTTATCTGCTTGGTTTATTAAATTCTGAGATATATTATTATTTCCCAGAATAATTTTTTGTTTTAATATTCACTGTATATCTATGAGGCTTCACTTAATCTATTCAGCTTTCATGCTGTTTTGGCATAAAGGCACATGAATTTACTAAATTCTTTTGGTTTGCATATTTTTATCATCAAATATGATTTCTCAGCTGGGGATTTAGCTCAGTGGTTCCGCCGCCTGCCTCGCAACCGGAAGGACCCGAGTTCGATCCTTGGTACCAAATATATATATATATATATGATTTCTCTTTGCCCCATTTATATGGATATGTTTTCCTTGAATTTCAATACCTTTAAATCTAACTTTGAACTATTTGGTTAAATGATATGAGTTATCAAATGGTTAAAAATATGAGACACTCAAGTATAAATAATTTAAAGAGCAAAATAAGAGATAGATGACAGGAAACAGGGATATAGCCTATGCAGACGGAAAAGAGACCTAGGGATGGGGCGGAAAGAGACAGGGGGAGGAAAGGAATAAAAAGGTTGAAGATGCAATGTGTAGGTACCAACTCCCCATTAGGTATCACAAACATGTACTAATTTGAAAAAAAAGTCAATATTTTCTGAGTTATTATGGACAATGACTTTCAAACATGGAAAAATTAAGAATTGTTGTATTATGAAAGTGGATTATCAGTTAAATATTTTTAAAATCTGTTACGTTAATATTTATTGTATTTGTGCAATACACTGAAATAATTTTCAAATGAAATGAGTGATTTTTGTTCGTTTGTTTCTAGTCAACAGCGCTGAGAACGGGGCAAAGCCAACCTTCCAGAAGAGGAAATTCCCCGTTTCTGCCTCTGCCTTCCTTCCATCCATTCACCATCAGCTCTTCTTTAAATAATTTTTCAGTGTTTTTATTGGTATGTGTTTCTAAGACGTAGCGATTGCATCCCTTAGGGGGAATGGCACATGTACATAGCACTCTTTAATTCTTTTGGGCCCCTCCCTGCAGCTCTTAGCCCCTTCCCATATGAGAAAGATCTATGTCCCTCCTTCTTATTACCTTTCCTTTATTTTGCTCTTTATTTATATTTTAGATTTCTCATATACGAGAAACTATGTGATGTTGAAGCTTGTGTGTCTGATTTATTTCACTTAACAATATGGTCTCAAGGTGCATCCATTTTCCTACAAATGACTCGAGGTTTTCCTTCTTTATTACAGAGTAGTATAAGCACCACACTGTCTTTATTTTTTCATATGTTGATGGACATATAGGCTGCTTCCAGGATTTAGCTATTATGGATTGTGCTGCTATAAACATGGGTACACATGGATCGCTGTAGTATGAGGTCTTTAACACTTTCAGGAAGATACCTAGAAGGGGAATAGCTGGGTCAAATGGAATTTCTAGTTTTAGTTTTTTGTGGAATCTCCACACTGATTTCCATAGTGATCGTATTGGTTTACATCCCCACCAACAATGTAGAAGGGTTCCCCACCACCACCTCATCATCAAATAATTTAATTTTACAAATAATTAACTGAGTTTGTCTGGTGTCTGCCTGTGGGCAGTGATTAATTTTGTTGAGAACCACCCCTCTCTGGCCAACTGCATTGTTGGCCAGAAGGTGAGGAGCCCTTGCAGTTCTAAACACCTTCAGTTCTTTGACTTTTCTTAATGACCTCTTTCCTGCTTGAGGGAACAGCATGACTTAGGTTCTAAAAGGCTGGAACAAACTGATCCTTTCTGTACATTTTAGAAATAGGAAGTTGATAAAGACCTTATAGATTAGAAGCTATGTAGCCTCCTCTCTGTTGATCCTGGTGATCAATGCTGCATTACTTTTTCATTTGACTTTATCAGAAGTTGGATCATTTCTGTTGCTCTCCACAGCAAGAGTTGTGTCCTCTTCCATCCTTTGGGCAAGTTAGTGTTTCCAATAGCCCACTGCCCCAGAAATGGCAAGAATTGCATTTCTACTCATTGTGTACTTAGTCAGGGGCACCTGAAGCAATTCCCTCAGTAAATGACCCTTTATCACATTTGGTAACAGCTGGAAGGAAGTCTTTAGATATTTCCTTAGAGGGTGCAGTAAAATGTCAAAGGACTCTCAAGGGTACCAGATTCACACTGAAGGATGTGCTGAAGGAAAAGCTGAAGGATACTTCTTCTCTAATGAAGCCAATGGAAAAAAGGTGGCCAGAGAGATGGAGGAAAGGATCTATTCTATTACTGCAGCCTGCTGTCTGCGTCTCTCCAGAAGGTAGAGTACCGGCTTATCATTTTTTAACTGTGTTTCAAATAGGCATGTTCTAGGTATAGATATCATAGGGGCAAAGCACAGAGGAAAGAAAGGAATTAATTCTTAAGTAATACTATAATTTTATGTGGTTATTTTATGTGGTTATCCTCTTACATAATCCTACAACAAGTAAAGAACTGCTGGAGTGCTCAGTGCATGTAAAAGTTTTATCTGATTGCATGCAAGTTCAATTTCTAGGGCAAATATTTCCTTCAATCAAGTAAAGTTAGTTTCCAGTTCCATTCCACCCATTGTTTTCTATATTTGATGCTCAGTCTTCTTCCAAAAGTGCAAAAGTGTGCTTGCATACCCATGCTAGAGCCACACGACCCAGAGCCAAAAGGTGGAAGCAACCCCAGAATCCACCAATGGATGCATGTAAAAGCAAACTGTGGTGAATTTGCGCAGTGGCATAGTATTCAGCCTTAAAAGGGAAGAAATATATGACATGCGCTTTAACCTCCAGGAACCTTAGGGACCTCACAATAAGTGAAATACAGCAATCACAAACAGATAAATACTGTTTGGTTCCATTAATGTGAGATACTTTGAATAAAGTCATAGAAACTGAAAGTAGAATGATGTTGTCCAGGAGGTGGGAAAGGGGGAATAAGGAGTTATTATTTAATTGGTTTTAGAATTCAAGTTTTACAGGACGAAAAGAATTATGGATATAGATGGGAGATAGTGGTACAACAGCATGATTGCATTTATAAGAGCTGATAAAAAATTAAATGTGTGTTTAAGCTTATAAATTTATTATAGTAAAAGACCCATTGCCATCAATCCCTGTCAAAATACTCCCCACTTACCTCAAACACACTTATCCCATCATTATTGCCACTTTCTGAAGCAAAGGCAGAAGTCCTTTTTCATGCTTGTCTTTGTAAAGTGTAATCAAAACCGCAGTGAACCCTGCCGCCATGCATGATCCAATGGAAAGGTCAGAACAAAATGTTATGGTGTGTCTTCACCCACCTTATTCCCTAGATCTCACAGTGTGACATCTGCCTCTTCCCCAAAATCAAATGACCACGAACGGTCACCATTTGGAATCAAGTCAGAACATCGTGGCAGCCAGGATAGCGTAAATAAAGACACTCACGAAAGATTTCCAGAACTGTTTCAGAAAGTGTCAATAATGATGGAATGAGTATGTTCAAAGGAGGAGGTAATTTTGAGGGGTCTTTTCTCTAATAAATTTTTAAAAATTAAATATTCACTGTAGCCTAAGATCATACCGTCTAATAACACTGAACTAATACACACCTAAAGATGGTTACACTGGTGAATTTCCTGTTGCCATAGTTGCTGACTTGGATGAGGAGCTAAGTCTTTTGGGCAGTGGTGAAGAAAGCAGCTTATGATCAATGCTGTTGGGAGAAAATGGCTTCTGGTCAACCAGACCTGCCCAAGAGCTGGGGAGGCTTGGAAGAACCCCTGGCATGTTTTTCTTTCATTTAAACTGGACTGTGCCTTCTGGGGTCCAGCCAGGATCCAAAGTGTTCAGAGAAAGTGGAACTTCATGGGATATTTTGAGTACAAACAAAAGCAGGACATTCCAATGAACAAGTTCCCTTGAGAAGTTTTCACTTCATTTTCCATAAGGAATGAGCTCTCGGTCCTTCCAATGACATTCTGAAACACACATGAACAACCTGAACCTCAGTGTGTCCTTTGTGTGGAACAAACGCAAACAACCCAGAATTATCAGAACAGGTGGACATGGCACTGCAAATAGGCAAAGGCAAAGCCTACCCTGATCACTATAGAGATGAAAGCAGCTATTTGTATTATTCATGAGGGTGACCTACTTGATAAAGGCAACTACTGAAGTCATTCTATGAAGCATAACATCATGAAGTCCCTTATTAAAATAAGCACACTGTAAGTTACACAAGGTGGTACACATTAACACCCACACCTGAAAGTGGAAGGCCGGGTTAATTACCTGCCACTTACTTGCCTTTTTTTTTTTTTTCCTTTGGTACTGGGGATCGAACTCTGGACGTTGCGCTTGCGAGGCAGGCTCTGGAACCACTGAGCTAAAGCCCCAGCCCTTACTTGCCACTTACTAGAGTAGAAATGAAGGAAGGAGAGATGAGAACTAACATTTATTAGGTTCGATGTGCCTGCTTTCAGCTAAACTCTTGATGGAATTTCTTTTAGTTATCTTTGTGATATTCTGATAAAGTGATTTTTATTCATTTTCAACTTTGACAGTTAAGAGAACTGAATCTTAGAGATGTTAAGGAACTCTTCCATTGCTTAGCAAATAAGAAGAACTTGGCTTCCAATCTAGGGCAGATTGATTACAAATCCTCCCAGGTTAGTATCTATCAAATGTGTGAAGGCGGAAATGTATACCAAAGCCACACAGCGGCACCACTGAAGAAAAATAAAGTTCAATTTCAAATTTTCTTTTTTTTTTTCCAGTACGGGGGAACTCAGGACCTTGCGCTTGCAAGGCAGGCTCAGCGCCACTGAACTAAATCCCCGGCCCACAATTTCAAATTTTCTTGTAGCCATTAAAAAGCTTTCTTTAGAACAGGTTAACTTTATTTTAATAATGTTTTATTCACTTCAATACAACCAAAATATTATCAATTCAACATGGATAGCATAAAAATTATTGAGACATTTATACGCACTTTCTCACAGCAAGGCTTTGAAATCCAGTATGTATTTTACATCTATAGTTCACCTTAATTTGGACGAGGCATGTTTCAGTGGCTCAGTGACCATATGTGGCTAGCAGCCGCCATACTGAACAGCACTGTTTGGAGTACGGATTTCTTGCACACTTATACCACTCAAAAATTTAATCATTATAATTTGTCTTCAACCTAGGTTGCTTAGTGAAATGCTGACCAAGACAAGTTCCTCAAAAGATTAACTAAGCATCATCATATGGCCCAGCAATCCCTCTTTTACATAATGTATTCAAGAAAAATGAAATAAAAACATTATGTGGAGAAATGAAAACATATGTCCACAAATATTCATACCAGCATTACCCTAAATAGCCCCAAATGGAAGCAATCCAAATGTCCATCAACTGATGAATGGGTAAGTAAAATATGATATCCACAGGATGAAATATTATTCAGCAATGAAAAAGAAGGAATAAATCTTGAAAACATTACGCTATGTGAAAAAGGCCAGTCACAGAAGATCATATGTTGTATGAGATCTCTTATATGAAATATCCAGAATAGGAAAATCTATTAAGACTAAAACTAGATTAGTCTGGAGAGCTGGGGAGTTGGGGGAGGGTAATTTGGGGAATGACTGCTAATGAGCGTGAGATTTCTTTTTGGAGTGATGAAAATGTTCCAAAATTGTTTGTAGTGATGATTACCCATTCTAAAAGCCATTGATGTGTACAATGTAAGGGAGTGAACTATACTGTATATGAATCACATCTCAAATTGAACTTATAATAAAGCAAACAGGGGCTGGGGATTTAGCTCAATGGTTCTGTTGCCTGCCTCAGAAGCAAAAGCTCCTGAGTTCAATCCCTGGGACAAAAAAAAAGCAAACAAACTCATCTGAACTCTCAAAAATCCTATCAAGCAAGGCAAAGGTTTAAAAGGAAGTTTTTAAATACATATATATTTTATCTTCTAATTAACATTTCCAATGTGTGTAAAACTACTATGATACCTCCAGTTCTATTGCCTGCTACTGCAGCATTCCTAATGGTGTCGAAAGGAGCATGTCCAGCCTTCCAACTGCTAGGAAGACAAGCTTTCAGGCATGGGTTTTACTAGGCCAAGGTACAGCCCTTGCCTACTTGAGTCTGTGGTCTAGAAAAGAGGACATGAAAATGTAAGCCACTGTGTGTATGAAAATATAGGAAACACAAGCCACCATGACAAGTACTAACCCAGGGAATCTGCACAGAGCACTATAGACTCGTAGGAAAATAAGGTAATGTACCATTTCCTGGACCTACCACTGCTCACCCTACCAAAAGAGTTGATTAAAATAACATCTCACTGGGGCCAGGGATTGAGCTCAGTGGTACTGCCTCTGCCTTGCAAGCGCAAGGTCCTGAGTTTGATCCCCAGTACCAAAAATAAATAATAAATAAATAAATAAATAACTTCTCATGGATTGTCGTTAATGACATTAGATTGTCGCAGGGACTCCATCCCCCCCCCCCCCATGAGTCAAGGGCCTCACTCCCCGTCTTTGGGAGTTTCAGATGTCCAAGAAGAAGCGCTTCCCGAGTGAGGGTGCCAGGCAGTCCCTTGGCAAACAATAATGGAAGAAGCCGCGATCTGCTGCTCATCGTCCTCATAAATTACGCTCTGGACATCTGCCTGCACCGAGGCCTGAAGGGGACTTCGGTGCCCCAGTCTCCTTTGAGCAGAGCAGGCCGAGCTGTCTGAAAGCGCAAGCGCAAGTAGGTACGTGCTGCAGGGGTGGAAGGGAAGGGAGAGGGCACGAGGTCTCCCTCCCTCCTTTGTCTCTCTCCCCCTCCCCGTCTCCTCCCCCTCCCTCTCTCCAAATTCTCAGTGCCGTAGTCTGTTCTGAATACAGCAGCCACCACAACCGTTTATGTCTCCAGAAACATTAAGATTCCTACTCTCCAAGAAGTGATCATTTTATGGGGCAGATAAGCTTCAAAGGAAGAAGCACAACAACGGGTTTTAAACTTTGCCATAGTGACTTATTTTTGAGAAAGAATATGTCAGGAAAGTCAAGCAATACAAAAGCTATTTCAAGGACTGTTTTTCTAATAAAATGAGTCTTTTGTAAATGTACATTTGCACGGATTTGTATATCGGTTGTCCCTCAGAGTCAGCTGCTGTAGATTGGCTGTCCCGCAATGGACTCAGAACTTGGAGGTTCTGCGCTAGAAACCCAAATAACCAGAATCTCGTGTCTTCCTCAAACTATTGGTTCCCAGGAAAAAAACATCAATGTGGGGCTAGGAGCTGACCACACATGCCCATGAAGCAGCATCTTTGGGGGGACAGATTCCGTTTATAGTCAACTCCTCCAGTGTTTGGAAACAAAAATAAATAAATGAACGGAATCACAACTACTGCACCAGGCTTGTAAGTGACTGTTACCTCAATCCTTGGCCTGGGAAGTGGCCAAGATTTTTGCCTGTATTTGATCTCTCTCTCTCTCTCTTTCTCTCTCTCTCTCTCTCTCTCTCTCTCTCTCTCTCTGGTCCTGCTCTGTCTGGAAATAGGAACTGCCTGTTAAATACCACAACCTTGGCCTCAAAGTCAGATTCTGACTTTGAATCTCCACTTTGGACTTTTTTAAAGTTCTCCAGGTGATTTCTTTCTTTTTTTTTGTTAAATTCTTTTATTGGTACATTTTCGGTATACAACACAATTACATTTCTCATTGGGAATTGTACCTTTACATAATGCACCTTGGTTCTTATTTTTTCCCCATTCTTAGCCCTCCCTTCACCCCCTCCACCCTTCCCTATTTACAAAGACTTTATTCCCATTTTTTCCATTTCTCAGCATTTTTTCTTTCCCTTCTTTCCTTTCCCCTGCCCCTCCCACTACCCCTACCCCTTTGGACCTCATGGCCACGGTTGAAAAACTCCCTGTAGGGAGTTGAGTGGAAGCATAGCAAGATCAAAGGCTGCCATAGACTCATGTTGTTTCCTGATTTATGTCTGACGTTTGGGAAAGGGAGAGGGGAAAAACAGCAGCTTCCTGGGGCTGTGAAGGCAGAGGTCTCTGCTGTGGGCTTGATTAAAATATTGCCCAGCACACAATGGATGTTTAGTCAATATTTGCAGAGCGAGTAAATAAATACATGGAGCACCTTCCCTTATAAGACAGGCTTAGGAAAACACTCAAACGACTGCTCTAGGATTTTCATGTTAAGCAAAGGATTTTACAATCGTAAAAAATGTTCTTCTAGCAATCTGGGAGGCTGAGACAGGACGATTGCAAATTGAAACCCAGCCTGGGCAACTTAGCAATTTGTGTGAGCCTTCCTCAAAATTAAAAAGGAGGGGAATGGGTTGGGATATAGCTTAGTGCAAAGGCTGGGGTTAAATCCCAGCTCTGCAAATAAAACAAAACAGAACTTGAGCCACTGATACCAGTACCCGAGAGGACAGAGGACGAAAGAACAGAAAATCCCCACCACAATGGCTGAGAAATCTGAAGGCGTCTTTCTGCTCTTAGGTCCAGGTCACTTGGCAGCTAGAGCCTCCTTTCAGGGCCAACCTTCTTGGGAAGATGCTAACTGTAGTTTTATGTAAGAATCAGTAAGTAGAAGGGGGAAAAAAGTTTCCAGAAAGTAGACTTTTTTTTTTGGTACCAGGGATCAAACTTAGGACCTTGTGCTTGTGAGGCAGGCAGCGGAACCACTGAACTAAATCCCTGGCCCAAGTAGATTTTTATTTTAAAAGCGTAGAAAAAAATCTACTAAAGAAATGTTTGGTCCCTTGGCTAAACTCAGCCTTTAAGGATAAGATCAGAAAATCAGAAAGAAACTTGGCCTGGGACAAAGGTCACAGTGTAAGTGGGTCACGGTGTCACTCAGCACTGTCGGGATTTCCAGGGAGCTGCCAAGGCCAGCCGGCCAGAAGGGGCTGAGCAGAGCACAGTGCTTCCAGCGCTGTCACCGCGCCCTCTGCCAAAGAAAGGCGGGGACCGGGCCTGCTCGCTGCATCCCCAAAGGCTGTCTGTCTTTGTGCCAGCCCTCCCACTCTGAAACATGCCTTTGCAGTACAGCTTAGAAAAGAGGAGAAACAGACTTTGGAGCAAGAGCTCACCCACCAACTGCATTCCCCTGACAGCTGACCTGGCTCTTGGGCCGTGGATCTGGGACAAAGCAGGGAGGACCTGGCTCTCTGGCTGCCTGCACCTCTCAGTTCCTGGGCTTGGCAGGTGAGAAAGAAGCCAGTCCAGGATTTCCTCTCTCTCATGCTCACTGGCTTCTCCCTGTCAGGGGAGTCCCACAAATCACAGCGATCTTCGTATCATCAGCTGGACACACATAGCAAATGCTCAGTTAACAGCAGCCTACTTGTCCAGATAAGCAATGTTTTGTTTTTCTTTGGGGATTCCTGGCTGCCTGAAGGGAGGACCATTGCAGGTCAACCAAGTTAAAGGGTTTTCATCTTTTGGCTCCAGGGGGAATATTTACTGGGTAAGCAGAGACTTGGAGTAACAAACAGGGTCATCTGGAGATTGGCAAAAGCCACTGGATGCTGGTCAAACTCTTTACCACACCTGCTCAACATCTGTTTTCATCTCAGCATCCTTCCTCTGGGAGGACAGCCTTTTCACCAAGGTTAAAGGCGCCAAAATTCATCTCTTTCTAACTGAGCCTGGTGAATAGGAAACTTCTCACTCCCCCTTCTACCCATGGGATTTAGTTAGACGTTCCTACTACATTTCACTGAACTAAACCAAACTGAACTCAAATCAACAGCTGACTAGTATAACCCAAACCACTCAGGGGCACAGAACTGCTTTAATATGCAAAACGATTAATTCCTCCACTTCTTGGGCCTTCTCATCATTCCACTTATCTCCTTTAGAATGGAAGGCATTTCCAGGAAAGTTTCTTTTCAGTTGCATTTTTCTATTTTAGGGCGCTTATTTCTGGTCATGACAGATATATTATTGAATATGCAAATGTTTCATTAAAAACTTCATTTTAATAACTAGCTCAAGTGAAGTATAGTATTTCCTTTTACCCTAGTATTTAAAGAGACTGTCTGTTGTTGTTGTTGTTGTTGTTGTACTGGGGATTGAACCCAGGACCTTGTACATGCTAGGCAAAGGCTCTACTGAGCTACATTCCCAGCCCCTAAAGAAACTCTCTCCAAAACATTTTAATACTGTTAGTATTATCTTGGTCAGTGTCAGAGGCTAGATCAAGATGACCTCCACAGGCCTCGTGTGCTCATAGGTAGGGCTTTCGGAAGGTGATTGAGTCATGGGGGCGCAGGTAACAGTGGGAAGAGGCGGCCACTGGTGGCCACTGGCTCTGTCTCCCTCCTCAGCTCCTCCTTTCTCTTTCTGCTTCTCGCCACCCTGACAGGAGCAGCTTTTCCTCTGCTGTGTTCATCTGCCTTGGAGCCAGCCGTCCCTGGACTGTAACTGTGACCCCAGTGATGGAGAACCTTTTAGAGACGAGGGCCCAAGCTGCAACCCAAACCCACTTACTCACCACAGAGTGCCAGCACTGCAATTAAACCTGAAAACAGAGGTTGGAGTTTAGAAAAAACAACTCATGAATTAACTGTCTTTTGTCTTAAAAGAAAAATAACGTGCATCCCATAGGTATGCCGCCATTGGACAGATCTCTCTCTCCTCCTTTGAATTGCTGGTGTCAGTGACAAGAAAGTGACTAAGACAATCAATATCTATCTATCTATCTATATACCAGGGGATCAAACTCAGGACCTTGTGCAGTGAGGCAGGCAGCAGAACCACTGAGCTAAATCCCCAGCCAATCAATATTATTTTTAACATTGTCAACATCATTCTACTATTTTTAAAATCTCCAGCACCTACAGGGACTTTTCATTTTACGAGCTCATATTCTTAATGGTCAGGCGTAGGAACCTCACCTCTAGAAGCTTGAAGCTGAATGCTAGTAGTTCACAGAAGGAGCAAGAGGTCGATATGAAAGGATGGTGTCAGAAATGGCTTGGAAGGTTCCTGGCACCGCATGATGTGAGACTGAAGGAAGAGGATTTTCTCAGGGGTGTGACCTCCATGAGGAAATTCCAGCGGTGGCTTTCAGCGTGGGTCACCACCATTATGGGTGTCACACGCAACTTCCTGCTTGAGCTCCGTGAACCATGAGGGATCTCGGGCCAGCTGGGCTCCATCACGCAGCTGTTCCCAGGACACTGCATGTCTGCTTGCCTTGTGCCCCACGGAATATGCTTTTCCTCCAACTGGCCTCAACATGGGAGGAGCGAGAAGCCCACAGCGAACACCTGCGAGGATCGGATAGTACTGCAATAACCAGGTGAAGCTACTGCGCAGGGCCGGTGCAAACCCAGGTGCGTTTCCACAGGTGGGCATCATAATTGCATAGGTGTGCATAGGTAATGTTTAATGCTTTTGAATCTACATTATAGAAAACCTTCTTAGTAAAGCCCAATTAAAAAAGTTTCTAATGTGTCTGGCAAAGACATAATATGGCAAGAATTCTCAAGCAAATGAAGACAGGACAATGCAGTTGAAATTCCTCCTGAGGCAAACATTTAGGTTGCTTATTCGAGGACTTCCTACCTTTGTGTGAGCGCAAAGCAGTAATAAAAGGGTCAGACAGCGATTCCTGTGGCAGGATTTGTGAGGAAGACAGCCTGGTCACTAATCAGTTGTTTGGAAATCAGGATGTCTGCCCAACAGTTTTCATATTTAATCTGCAAACCCTTCAGATAGTCTATATATTCAATCTTCTTTTAAAAGTAAAATGGACAATTTATCCATGTGTATTTGAACCACCTAAATTGGTACTAGTGTCCTCACAATGTAGCAAAATATAAAATGTGTTTCTACATATATCCGAGTGATGAACAAATTCAGGGCTTTAGTAAAACCAAGAGCCAAAAGGTAAGGAAGCAATCAATGAAACTTCTTACCACTTCATTCTTGACCTGAATAAGTGAGGTTTTGGATAAGTGATACCTTCCAATCTTGAAAACAGAAAGAATCCTTCATCACACACCTTGGTACTTCTAACTTCCTGTTCTTGAGATTGGAGTCTAGATCCTAAAGTCATCCAGGATAGTGGCAGACGTTAGATGTCCTCACCTATAGGAGAGACACCTGTTATCGTGTTGTCTGCAGCTGCCAGGGCTTCTTTGATTGGACTCCAGTCCTATGCCACCTGTACATATGTTCAGTTGTAAGCATGGATGGCAGTTAGAAATCTTTATATTCTAACTTCACCATCCCACTTCATTTAAAGCATTGTTATTTGGAGAGAGAAAATACCAGTGCCTGAACTAACATTTGTTAGGGTTGTTGTATTTTGTTGTTGTTGTTGTTGTTGCTTTTTGGTACCAAAGATCGAACTCAGGACCTTGCACTTATAAGGCAGGTGGTGGAACCACTGAGCTAAATCCCCGGCCCTGACATTTGTAATCTAGCCTAGTTCAATAGGCTGTCAGGTCTGCATTTTGTTTTGGGGTGTACAGTATAGGAGCATAAAATGCCTGGTTCACCCAGAAGTAGAATTCACTCATTTAGGGTTTATGAAATTCCAGAACATGAAAGTATGTCAACATCAATTACACACTTTCTAGTATGTTTAAGGAAAAACATAAGCTGCTTCTACTGTTAAGAAGTAATCGGCTGTAGTTAATAAATACATATAAAATGTACGTTCACACTCCGGGAGGCTGAAGCAGGAGGATTACAAGTTCGACTCCAGCCTGGGCAACTTAGTGACTTAGTGAGAACCTATCGCAAAAAAAAAAAAAAAAAAAGGCTGAAGATACAGCGTAGTGTGAAAACCGTGAGTTCAATCCTAAGAAAAAATAAAATAAAACAAAAGTAGGTTCAATGAACACCACACAAATACCCCGGGGAGAAACATTACAAAGAATCTCGTTATTCACTTTCTCTTCAGATGAAATGCGTGTAACTTTCTGTATCCTGACAGCAGCACCTGCAGTGTCATTGTCAAATTTCAAACGGTGACAAGATTGTCATGCCCTAGAGAAAACGATTCCCAGCACCTCTCCATTAGAAGCTTCTCTGACACTATTTCATACAGATGTACGAACTTCACACCTGTACCCTCTGCCGGTAAGCACCAAACCTGAACAGGACTCTCATCTGTGAGACCCAGGACTTTCATCTGTTGGGCTGTCCCACACCATCATGGCTCCTTGGCTGCATCATATCGTTGTCCAAGCTGCTGAAAGAATGCAGAAGCTTTGAAACAAAACTCAGTGTCCGTGTTGATAACTTCAGCCTTGTTGAGGTCACCCTATGGTCACCAGTGTTGACTTCAGCAAATAGGAATGTGTATCCTGCATTGTTCTTTGAGTGTCAACAAAATGAAGACAATTTTTTGAATTTTTATTTATCATTCAACCATGTTATTTAAATCTATCAGTAAATTTGCAAGCTCCTGCCAGCAGGAGGGACAGTTTTGGGTCTGCCATCTCTCATTGCAGCCTTCTCGAGGTTTAGTCATAGACACCATTAAAAATGCATGAGTGCACTAGCGTGCATGCACACACACACGCACACAGACATGCACATGTGCATTCACCAACACACACTGATGCGCACGGCGGCACTTTCTGCACACCAGTAAGTCAGTGGCACAGAGGGACCTAGAGCTCTAGCCTGACTGCTGTCAACTCGAGGTGGGCACCATGGGAGCCAGGAGTCAGGAACGCAGCCGTGGACCTGACACTGAACCAGACCCTCCAGCCCTGCACCTTCCCCGCCCCAGTGGTTGCCTTAGCTTGGGCCACGTGCCTGGAAAGTTACAATGAAGGGGGGAAAGCCATTGTGATCAATTTTTAGATCTTCCAGATATTCTGTACCTTCAGTTCTAAACCTGTATGAAAATTTACTGGGTTTTTAATGTCCTCTCGCACATCACATTGACTCAATAATTTATCATCCCATTTGCACCTCACCTAAAAATTACATCCTAAAGTTAATAAAGAAACATGCCAAGTGACCAAAAATATCTCACCTCTGAAGTCTCACTGTAAGCACAAAAGAACAAACTGTTTTTGAAAATTGATTTATGTTGACTCCACCTTGTACTTTGAAGTTACAAACCTACCTGTAACATCAGGTAATAAACGTGGCCCTTCCTACCTCAGAGGAAGGCATTAAGACAGCAGAATTTATTACAAATTGTCCTTGGACAGTTTTTTAGACATTCCATTCATCTATGACAATGTTTCCACTGTTATTTATATGAGGAAATTTGAGAGCAAATATTCTTTTTCAGAGCCTAATTTTTACTTTTTTCACTGAGCTACCAGTTTGTCTCTCAGTTTACTTGAACATGACTGCTTTTTAAATTTATTCCTGTATTTTAAGTTACAACTAGTTGTTGAGCACATGCTCAAAGTGTTTTGAAAATGAAAAGCAAAAAGAGAGAAGGGAAAAAAAGCAGCTTCCAGATGGAGGAAGTAAGTCTGGTTTTTTTATATTAGGTTAGGAACTTGGCAGGAAAAAGGAGAGTCATTTTAGTTGACTCATTAACTTCTCTTTTGTTTAACTGGGTGCCTCTCTCCATAATGAGCTGCTTAGCTGAAGAATGGCAAACAAGCCCTAAAACTATCTGTGGACGCCTCGTAAGATTAGTTTAAATCCAAAACATAGACTCAAAAATCTTTTTTTCATAAGTGTGGGGAAGCCCTGTCTATACAGATGAGAAATTTTAGTCACACCCTAATCCTAGTGGTGACATCAACCTCATTTGAAGGTTTCATTGCCAGCCCGTCAAGAACATAGCTCGTTGGAATCTTATTAAATGACAGAAGCAATTGCAATGATGACAAAGACAATAAAACAAACGGCCCTAAGAAGTCAGGGATTGTAAATATATGAGAACATGTATATAGACACAAAAGGAATTACGAAAAACCACTTGAAGGGAGAAAAGAAGGTAGAAGACAACAGCGATCGATTGGCAACGATCTTAGTACCACAGACTGGGACACGTTTTTCACAGTGGTGGCTGGAAGTCCTAGATCAAGGAGCCCACAGATTCTGCTTCTGGTGCGGGCTCACTTCCCAGAGTACACATGGTCAGGTTCTTGCTGTGTCCTCCTTACCAGGAAGGAAGAAGAGAGAGTTGTGGTCTTTCTCTTAAGAAGACACTAATCCCATCATTGGGTCCCACCACATGACCTCATCTGGCCCAAAGGAACTTTTCCACCCACCACGTCACACGGGGGCTTAGGACATCAACAAATGAATTCTGGGAGGATGCCAACATCAGCCTGTGAACTAATAGATAGGATAAAGAGATCCTTTGAAAGGGGTCAGTTTCAATGTTTGAGGAAATAGAGGGAATTTCACTCATTAGATTAAGATTAGCAATTTGTAAAGTAAGTTCAGTAATGACTATTAGGGTCAGTTATATGGTTTGGGGGACCTAGTGCGAAGTGAAAATGTGTTACACCTTATTTAAAAAGAAAATAATTGCCATTAAAAGTAGAAACACACGAAACTATCTCTGTTCTGCTGTACTCTACCTTCAACTGGTTGTGGCAATTTTTATTTGCTATTGAGTGATCCAAGTAAATAAAGATTTTAAGGTGTTAGTATGAATTTTATTGTTTTCTTTAAATTGTGCAATACCAATTTAAAACACAAATATAAGAGCATTCGACTTCTCTGCAGAGTCACAGAAATCACTTATTTTGTAGCTCAGAGATGTACATGGGATTTGTTCTTAACCAGGACGGTGGAAATGCTGCACACAACTGACCCAGCGATCTCATTTCCCTCCTACATGTGTGCTGTTCTCCTAGCACTCTCTGCCTCTGGCTGGCTCAGGAGAAAAAGGAACTGAAAGATGAAGAAAGTCCTACATGTGGCTCTGCCTCTCCCTCCCTCCGGTGTCTTCACATTCTCAGAAGTGGCTGACACAAGGCCATGAGTAAGGAAGGATGCGAGACAGTCACTTGGTGGCTCTCGATCTTAGAACCAGCCCTCTTCTCTCTGCAGCAGAGCAAGTGCCACTTCCAGCAGGAGAAGCATCGCTTCTCTGGGTGGTCCAGGTCCTGCTCACTCATTCATAGACACAAATGCAGACCTCTACTCCATGTGGTCTCAGCAAACACCACACATTGTATGACCCCTGGATTCTGGGCTTATAGGGTGTTGAGAAAAGTGTATGCAACAGGGACAGAACGGGACAGCTGTGGACACATATTGCACACATCTCTTCCCTCCCTGGTCCCACAGACTTCACTTAAAAAGCTCAACCTAGGAGATAAAATGATTTAAGAATTTCAAGATGACAATTCCAGGACATTAAACCAAGCATGAGGCCCTTCTGAGCATGGGGCCCTGTACATGAATCTGTCCCTGGTGATGACACAGATTTACAGAAAGGAAATACAGGTATATGAAAGGCTTACTCTCGAAGTGTAATGGTATTGAGGAAATATCCAAGCCAAAATTCTCTGGAATTCTAACAAAAGCATCTGGATTCCAGAATGTGACATTAACTGAAGTGGAAACGGAAGACGAGACCTATGAGCCAATGCCCCTAGTTTGGATGTGTTGCAAGCGTGTCCCCAAAGGTTCAAGTGTTGGGATCTTGGTCCCTAGGGTGATGTGCTGAGAGGTGGTGGGACCCCTCAAAGGTGATGGGAGTGGGAGGTCCTTAGGTCAGCTGCAGGCCCGTCCTCAGGAGGGGTTTGGAGCCCCAGCCTCTGTCCCCTCCTGATCTTCAGTGTGATCCCTCACTCTCACACATACTCCTGCCTCCTGCCACCTGCCATGAATCCTCAAAAATGTTGAGCTTATGCCAATGCCTGGCCCTTGAACCTTCAGAATGTGAAGTAAACAAACTTCTTTTCTTTATAACATTAGCCTGCCTCGAGTATTTCATGACAGTAATGCAAAGTTAGCTAATGTGGTCCTGTTCCAGTTATCTTTTGCAATGCAACAAAAAACCAAACACAGCAGCTTGAAATCATCTTATTCATCCCTGAACCATCATTTGGAGGAGAGATACTCAAAATCAAAAACAAAAATCTTTTCTCTTTGGACTGTTACCCAATCCAGAAGTAAATTTATTTTGTAATTGAGCCATTATTTAAAAAACAAATTACTGGCGTGGGGATTTAGCTCAGTGGTGCCACCACCTGCCTCGCAAATGCAAGGTCCTGAGTTTGATCTCCAGTATCAAAAATAAAAATTAAAAATTAAATAAATATAAATAAAGACAAATTATTGCTGTAGCTCTTGACTTTGTGGCCAGGATTATCCTGGGTTATCTAAGCGGGCCCAATAGAAAGAATCACAAGAGTCCTTGGACATGAAAGAAGGAGACAAAGGAGGGACAATCAGAGACACGGCGGCTTGGAGAAGACTCGGCCCAAAGTTGCTGACTTCAAAGGTGACCGGTGGAAATGAGTGAGGAAATACAGGGGGCTGCACGAAGCTGGAGAAAGCACAGAGTCAGGTTCTGCCCTAGGGCCTCCAGCAGGAGCGCGGCTCTGACAAGAACTCCATTTTACTCTGCCGAGGTCCAGTCTGGAAAATGAGAGCTAATAAATTCACGTTGCTCTAAGCCACTGCATTTGTGAGACAGGCGCCGGAACCACTGAGCTAAATCCCCGGCCTGAAGAAACCATCTGTATCCCAGCACTTGGGAGCCTGAGGTAGGAGCAGCGCCATGAGTTCAAGGCCAGAGAGGGTTACATAGTGAGTTCAAGGCCAGCCTGAATTACACGGTGAGACCCTGTCTCGCTCTCAAAAAAAAACCAACTACATCTTACAACAACACGGGTGAATCTTACTAATGTATTTTAAAGGATACTATTTTGTGTGCATCTAATAACAAGTAATTGCAAGAAAAAGAAAAGCAGTCCCTTGACTGATGGCCTGACTGGTCCGCTCCACGTCCCTGTATCAGCTACAGAGTCAGCTCATGTGTTCAGTCTCCTTGCGTGCTTAGTCTCCTTCTGTGATGTCCCTCTGGCCCCAGAGGATTTGCTGCCTGTCCTGTCCTGAGAGCTCAGTTACAGTGTGAAAGGATGTTGTCGTAACTGTAACATTTTTAGGTATCTAACACTAATGGGCCTTCTAATCATCTACCTCTCTCTAAAGCTTAGTAAAAATTTCCAGCTCTCACGCCATAACCAATAAATCAGGATTTCTGGGGTACAGCCTAAAGCATCCCCACATATTTAAAACTCGGGAGAATATTAAGCAAAATCATCATAGTGAGGGCTAAATAAATCACTGATTGACTAATCTGGAGATGGCTGTCCTCGTTTGAACTGCAGCTGTCCTGGTCCTGGGCTGACTCACTTGACCTCATCTGGTGGCCGGATGGGGCAGACATCTGTGCACAGGAGGGACAGAAAGTCACCAAGGAGATCATGGGACCCAAGAAAAGAACAATCCAGGAGCAAGATTTATGCCAAGTCTGCGACTCAGACCTTTGGGGCCCGATGACCTTGCTTCTGGGTCAGCAAGGACAGGAGTCAGGGAAACCAAGCTCGGATTCCTGGTGACCTTGGCTTTTACTGATCTCTCCAAGCCCCAGCTTCTTCACTTGGAAAAGGAAGATACTCCTAGTCCTAATCTCTTGGGGCTCTGGAGATACTAAAAGAGGCCAAGTTTGTGAGTTATTAGCATGATGCCTGCATCATACCACATTCTTAGTAAATTCTAACTTTGTAAGTTAGGGTGGAAACAGCCCTTTCCCTAAAACCTTTGGTTTTCTGCTGGACATGACAGCAAACTACAAAAGGAGAAGGAGGCAGAGAGGGATGGAGGGAGTCACCCTGGGTGGCCAAGCCCACCAGCCCCAATGCCCCCCAGGCCTCCTGCAGCAGGTGGTACCAGGAGGGGACAAGAGCACCTGGCACACACCTATGTGCTCCTCAGCAAAAGATCTCATTGTAGGGGCAAAGACAGCAAGACTCAAGTTGTGCAAAGAAATCCTCCACCCAGGCTGCCTTGGAGTCCCAGTATGGGCGCCATCCTGACCAGCCAAAGATGAGTCTTGATCCTAAAATAAACAATACTTCCAAAGGCTGCTTTTCCAGAGCAGATAAGCTCAGTCAGTAGGGCCTTTCGGGAAGCTCTGTGTTCTAAATCCACTGGTCTGATGTCAACCAGCTCTTAAAAAACAAAAACTTTTGGACCAAAAAATTTATCTCAGTGGTTCCACTGCCTGCCTTGCAAGTGCAAGGATCCAAGTTTGATCCCTGGTACCACAAAAAAAAAAAAAAAGAAAAGAAACAACAACAAAAAAAATTTTTGAGATCCTCATATACAATTTTCATGGTGACAGTGCTCCTGCCATGGCTGACGTGGACATTTAAGGGGTGGGTACCACTCAGCTCCTCTGTGGGCTGACACTGCTACTGGTATTTAACACATCTTCCCACCTCCTTGGGGAAATTTATCGCCCACTAAAGAAATATTGTAAATAATCCATAGGTCCATTCTAGTAAATTTTAAAGATGAGATTGGAAAGAATCTGCCATGCTACCAAGTGCAAGATCTACTGGGCTATGAAGTTCCCACTGTGCAATTTATCTCTGAAACCAAAATGTACAGAGAAGTCAGAGGGCCTCTTACCAAGATTTACGCAGAATAGAGCCACTAGAATGGCACTAACTGACAATTCTGAAATTATGGCAAACATCCACCCTGTGCATCAGAATCCCCTGCACAGTACTCTGGAGTTCCAGGTGCAAGATTTTGGCAGGTCTTTGCCCCAAGTGTATGACTAGCAGGTTCCTGGCAGTTACAGATGCTGATGCTTCCAGTCTGGAAACCACACTAAGAGGACCACTGAATTATGCACACCACACAACTGCTTGGAATTGGAAACCCAGTCGTGCACTGCCCATCCCACCAAAAGACAATAACTCTTAACACATTTTTGTTCCTCTATCTAGTCTAAGCTGTTATACTGTAAGGGAAAGTTTAGAAACTGTGCTCGAACTACTATGAAACTTGCAGAAGTCTGATCGCATTCACAGCAAGCTTGAAATAAAATTTGTTTGAGGGGTTCAAGGCTACGGTTGGGTATTTTTGCTTCTTCTTAGTCAAGATCCTTCTCTCTTCAACCTCAGCAAGCAGAGCAGGTACCCAACCTACTCCAGGCTGCCTGGCAAACAGTGGAAGAACCGAGTCTCCAGCACAGTGAGCGTGCAAGAGATGCGTGTGGAGTTGTGGAACCGCTGGGGAGATGAGAGGTGAGGGAGAGACAATCCCAGCAGACTAAATCTTCCAGGTTGCTCATGGGGATCAAAGCTCACATTGTGGATCAAGGCCCCATATTTCTATATGAGTTTGCCACTCTCCGAAATCCCCAACTTCCGTTTTCCTAGGATGAAATTGCTCTGTGTACAAAGGTGGTTGGTATCATAGCCTAATGCCCAGGAGAGATTAAAACAAAAACTCCAAATGCTATTTTTAACAGCTGGAGTAAGCAGGATGTGATGGTCATTGTGTTAAAATCCCATTGCTCAACCAAAACAAAATCTTGAGGTTGTTGTTTGGGGATGTTCTCTCTGACTCCCCCGTAATGTTATTGTCTCTCTTTTTTTTTTTTTTTTTACCAGGGATCAAACTTGGGACCTTGTGCTTGCGAGGCAGGCAGCAGAACCACTGAGCCAAATCCTCGGCCCTATTATCTCATTTTCTAACTGCCCTAAAAACTATGATTTCATCCTCAGTGTTTCATTATTTTTTAATAACTTTGAATTGAAACAAGATCCACCACTTGCTTTTTGTTTTGATGCATATCAAGCATGACTATCAAGCAGGGTTTTCCTGTGGGATTTCAGGGTCTTTTTGCAAACACCACCCAGCTGTCCTCTTCCTCCGACCCTCATACCCTCGGCGAGCTGGAGCCGGGTCCCCATGCCCCTCGGTGTACACAGCCCCAAAGGCCTGCCTCAGATTTGGCCCCTTTCTGCCCATTTCTATCCCACAAGCCAGGCAGGCATCAGAGGCTTAGCTTTTGTTTGGTTGTATTATTTGATTCTTCTCCTGCTGTTCTGATGGCTTCTAGGGCTCCTGGTAAAGGCATCTTAGAAATGAGACGTTTAGCAGAGTTCAGGATGAATAAATCCTCCAATCAGCCCATGGCTCATCCCTGGCTGCGCTCTGGCTTATGGACCACAAGCCCTTACTTTATCCTCTAATTAATGAAAGGAAGTGCTCTTTATAAAAGATTGTTGCTTCTAGAACTACTGTAATAACCAATGTTGGTAATAAAAACGAGTACTGTTAAATTCTGCTATTGTTCAGGTTCCCTGGTCTGAGACAACATCCTAGCACTCTACAAACCACCCTGCACGGTGTGAGTCTAATTTCACTGCACACAAAGGAGAGCCCAGCTTAGAGGGTTTGGAATAACAGTCAGCTCCTTCTATTCATCTCCACATAACAGTGGGTAATGTTTATTGAATTCTAATTCCTCTATGTGCGTTATCTATTAGGAAATGAGAGAAAACAGGCCTTTGGGCCCAGCTCACCTGTGTGATGTGAGCAAAAAAATCAGTCTTTCATGTGAAGACGCTGCCTCAGTCTGGTCAGGTGAGGGCTCCAGAGCAAGCTTCACACACCCACCTGGCTGTGTGACCTGCAGCAGGTTGCTCAACCTCTCTGCTTTCATCTAACCATCTGGCAATAGAGATGACAAAGTACCCTCCCCAAGGGGTTGATGTAGTAAGAGGTGACCTTTTGATCAACAATAATTGTTTTTTTCATACAAAAGACATTGATTCTCTGTGGGGGGTTTTCAGAGACAGAGAGGGAGGCAGGAACTGTCATAGGGGTGAATGTTCTCATTATCCTCAGGAAAAAGGCATGGTGAGATTTCAGGTCACTGGGAGCAGCTCGGGGAACAGGCGAGATGCTAACTAACTAAAAATATTAGGGTCAGTAGCTAATTAAAGCTGCAAAACACTACCTGGAGTTCAGACCACATTCACAGGCTCCACCTCCTGGGGCCCCAGGGCTTGGAGTCTTCTGGAAGCAGCAAAAAAGGCCAACCCGGAAGGATTCTGACTTGCAAGTAGGTGAGACTCTTCAACTGACAGAAGAGTGAAAATCAGGGACTTCGTGAGCCCCATGAGCAGAGTACGGCTGATGACGTCAGTGAAGACAACTGACTCACCTGTGTGCACAGCTGCGGGGTGCAAACTCTTGGACGTCACTCATCACTTGGGAGGTTTGGGACAGTAGTGGTGGCTGCACTACCTTGTGAATGCACTTCATCCCACCACTGGGCCAGGGATTTAGCTCAGTGGTTTCGCCACCTGCTGTGCAAGTGCAAGGACTGAAGTTCGATCCCCAGTACCAAAAAAAAAAGTCACTTCATGCCACCATGTTGTGCACTGAAGAAGGGGTAAGAGGGTAAGGAAATGCGCCCCTGCCTCTGTCCATTTGCCTCGTTTCTAAAGGGGCCTGGCCTGGGCCCGATGGCACATACCTTCGGTGGTCACAATGCACCTGCGCAGGGCTTATTGGTACAAGCACCTGGTCACAGTCAGTGGGACAATCGAAACCAAATCCAGGAGGTATTGTTACCCGTTCCACTTGGAGACAGATAGCTCCTGCTACTCCAAAGGCAGGGCTAGTTGGAGAGTAGCCTGAGATTGGCAGACAGGCGTTTTCAAGACATCCATAGGTTACCACTATTCGGTTTATCCGTCGGGATTTTTCTCCACACCGTGCCAAGCAAAGGAATGAGCTTTCTGAGGCTGACGGAGGTCGCAAATGTCATTCACAGACTCCCAGTTTCTCATTTATTTGTAGTAAGATTGTCTCATTTTTCTCTATGTCCTGAAAGTGGTTATCAATCTGAAACTTTAACATACTTTTGTGCTAATTAAAAATCATTTTAAGGTTGGGCGTGTAGCTCAGGAGTGCTGTGCCTTCCTGGCAAGCATAAAGTCCTGAGTTTGATTTCCTGTAACAAAAAAAAATCATTTTAATTATTATTTTTAAAACCAAAGCAGGGCACATTAGAGCATAATTGCCTCTACTATTCATCCAATAATGATTTGTATGGTTAAAAAACTGTGTGAGTTGAAACCTCGGTTTTCACCCCTTGAGATAATTGAATACCCAAACTCAAAGCAGGGTTTGTCCCCCAAACCAGAGAACGTGACCAGGAGGAAACAGGCTGCGCCTTCAGGTGACCATGGCAGTGAAGAGTAGAGGTGAGAGAGCCCTGAGGTACCCTCCAGCCTTGGGGACTCTCTTGGTCACATCCGGTAGTCTCCAAACTTCCCTGAGTCAGCTCTTCAAATAGGCACCAGAGGGGCTGCATGTGTCTCGTTGTAGAGCCTGTCCGTAGCAAGTGCCAACCCACACTGTCCCTCAAAAACATGATAACATGGGGCTAACAATATTACAAATTTAAAATCAGATGAGAACCCATGTGGGAATTTAATTTCCAGCTGAAGAAAAAGGAAACTTTGCCCTCCCCACCGCTCTGTCCTTCTTGCTTTCTTCTTTTCTTCCTTCTCTTTTAAAACTTCTCTATGGAAATAAGATGAAAGAATATCTACTTTGGACTCTTCATTTATCCCAGGATAATGTGAGAGTCACCAGATGACAGAAGAAAATTCCCATTTTTCCCTTGCCAATTCTGTGTGCTATTTGAGGTCATTCAATACACCAGTGTTTATCACTTACCATGCCTTGTAGTCAGGTCAGGCAGATTAAATAGAAGTAATAAAAAATGGTGTTGAGGGCTAAGTCTTAGTTCAGAATCAAAGCGGGGAAGGGGCAAAGAACTGGAAGCTTTGTCCTGCCCTATTGCGGAAGTTTCTGAGGAAAGTGTCAAAGGGACCTTTGCTGAAAGTCATCAAGGGGTCAGGAGGTGGAGCTTCCTGGTCTCACAGGAAACCCTGGGGAGAGAACGGGAGATCACCGGCCTATCCCAGACTAGCCTGACATTGCAGTGAGGAACCCGCTCAGAGAGGAGTGATCAGCAGCCAGTCTACTGCGACCCTGGAAGAAAAACCAATGGCATGAGGGTGCTGATCGATGGAGGAACCAATCCAAGAACCCTGTCTGCCCTTCCTCCCATCTTGAACTCTCTCCTGCTCTGGCTGAATTAGGAAAAAGAGAGATACATTCTACTCCGAAGCAGGGAACGCTGATAAAGATGTGTCCAGTTCTGGGGACTGCTGTTGGCCCACAGCCTAGTCCTGGGCACTTCCACAGGTGCTGTGGGTGTGGGCCCACGCCCACATTCTGCTCTTCTCTGAGGCCACAAGGTACCATCCAAGCAAACTCGGACTCTTCTTTCTGTTTAGAGAAAGCCTCCATAGTCCTGTGCTTATTAAGCATTCACTACCCACAGCGTTCTGCCCCCATGGGAGAGATGCACTGTCATCATCCCCATTTTAGACATTTAGAGGAAACTGAGGCACAAAGGCCAGAGCTAAGCCAGCCAGCATCCACGATTGGAACCCCGAGCTCTAAACCTACAGCAGGACCTCCCACTTTGTTGGAATTGGTTTTGAAGTTTTCCCCATGAGTTATCATTTCCATGAGGGCCGCATGGACTCCGATCCTCAGAAGCCATCAGGATGACTCATGCTAGGGGTTCAGTAAACAACTGCGGAATGGGTGAGGAAGGCCTGGAACAGAGGCTCCAGCTCAGCTCAGCTCAGCGCAGAGTCCCTGGCTCTCTCACGAGCTCCTTTCTCTGCTCTTGAGTTTAAGAGTGCTGCTCTTCAAGTGACCCAGAAAGATCACAGGCTTGGGGGTGGCCCAGGAATGTGAGCTGGGGCCCACAGCAGCCACACTCAGCTTAAAGGACCCCCCTCTGGGTCCAGCCCGATCCAGCCAGACCTCAGTGAGAATGGAGAGGCTGAGCACTGCCTTTCCTTGTTTATTCTCTTCTTCATCTACCTTTCCAGGACCTCCCCAGTGACGGCGACTGGATTTAGTGCTCCATTCTAGATCAAACTCCCACCTCTTAAGACCCTTTTGTGCTGCTCTTTGAGCATCCTACATATAATTCTTTCCACACGAGTGTATTTTTTCATTCCCGTGAATCAGTATTCACAGTGAAAGCCTTTCTCATTACCTTTTCCTGATTAACTTTTACTATAGCACTTATCTCTACACAATGTATTGTGTATTTTTGTATTTATCTTGTTTGCTAGCCGTCCTCGACAATGAAATATATGTTCTGCAGGGACAACAATGTGTCTGTTTTGCTCCCAACTATATAGGAAGCCTCAGGACAGTGCCTGGTCCTCAGTGATCATTCCATTAATATTTGTTAATGTGGGGCCAGGGGTTTAGCTCAGTGGTACCGTGCCTGCCTTGCAAGTGCAAGGTCCTGAGTTCAATCCCCAGTACCAAAAATAAATAAATAAAATATTTGTTAAGGGCCGGGGATTTAGCGCAGTGATGGCGCCACCTACCTCACGAGCACAAGGGCCTGAGTTCGAACTCCGGTACCAAAAAAAAAAAAATTGTTAATATAAATGAATAAATGTTCTATGTAAGCTGCTTAGCACAGTACCATGGTCATCTGCCACTGTGTATGCTATTTGCTACTCCCAGTAAAAATAAGTTTTTAAAAAATTAAGGTGTTCTGGAAAAATATTTATCAAAATAAATAAGATGAGGTATCCCAGGGCCGAGGATTTAGCTCAGTGGCACCTTGCCTGCCTTGCAAGCCCAAGGTCCTGAGTTCGATCCCTGGTACCAAAAACAAAACAAAAATGAGTTATCCCAAGGCACAAAGGGGAAGTGACTGCTAAAAGGCACTGAGCTTCTTATGGCAGGGAAAACACAAATGCTCTGGAACTGAATTACAGCAATGGTGGCACAATCCAATAACTATGTTAAAAAACAGTAAATTGCACACTTTAAGCGGTTGAATTGTATGGTATATGGATTGTTTCAAACACAGAGCTGTTAAAAGTTTTAGTAATAGGAACCACTCAGTTCTGCTACCTTCAACAAATGCTAACACACCTCGGTACTTTGGCACAAACCTATAATTCCAGGTACTTGGAAGTTAAGGCAGGAGGATCACAAATTCAAGGCTGGCCTAGGCAGCTAGTGAGACCCTGTCTCAAAGTAAAAAATAAAAATAAAAAGGGCTGTAGCTCAGTGGTCCCTGGGTTCAAGCCCCAGTTTTAAAAAAAAGCAGCTAATTTGACACCTATGTCAACTTTGGTTTGTTATCAACGAATGGCCTCTGGGAAGTGGATGTAGCGTGAAATGGTCACTTCCTGTCCATTACATACAAGAGACCTCTCAAAGTGCAGGCCAACTTCAGCAAGGCACAAGTATTTTATCCCCCTTCTCAAGACTGATAAGAAAATAATTAACTAGAAAAGAACATGCTTATTTGTCAACAGCCAAGTAAGTTTCTAATCACCCATGAGGACATCAGAGAGTGGACTCTTGGGTGGAAAAATGTTCTGAAGTCACAGAAATCACCCGACTGATCTAGGGAGATCCCTACTAATGTCTGTTACTCAACTTCACTTCCCAGGCTGGTCCATTACCCAAGAGAGAAGCCCCAGAGAGCTTTCCGGGACAGGCTCTTCTTCAGCAGGAGGCTTAAGTGCCTGGATACATTTCTCATGACTCTACAGTTTGCTTTAATAGCCTCCCTTGCAATTCAACGCCTGCTCAGAGTTGATGAATGGTGGCATACACAATAGAGCACTGTATAACCACCACCAGTATTTGAGAGGCCCCTAAGTGTATTTCACTTTTTCACTCAATATTTTTTCAAAAGAAAAATTGAAATCTCCAAATGCTTACACAGCCAGACAGGAACGTGTTTGGGTATGATATTCTTGGATATGCAGTGGCATCGCTATAGCTTTCGCTGATATGTCACGAACATTCTGAAGAGTCACCAGCACACACACACAATCCTTGCTGCCCTGCAAAGAAAGGCTGGGCAGTCACAGGCCTGGCTCCCAAGCAACTCCTGGTGACGAATGGCCTCAGGCTGTAGCTAGTTTAGAATGGCAGTTAACACACACAATACTGTCCACCACACCAACGCTGGCCTTTTCCAGCCTTCTGAGCTTCATGGTTATTAAGTGGACTGCTGCTTAGAATCATGGGAAGAGCAAAGGTTAATTTACCAGTCATTTTCTTTCCTTTTGGTGTCAAGACTTAACAATTGCTGGAATTGAAACTAGACCCCTAAACATCCTATTTCATTTTTAGTTTTTAAACTCATACATTTAGCAATTGTCAATGCGTGAAAGTATCTCACTATTGTTCTCAGAAGAGAGCTAATGTAAATTACTATTGAAGGCAGTCTCTTGCTGCTGTTCTCCAAAGATGTCCCACCAGTTCCTTTTAAAAGTGAGCATTGTCATTTAAATTGCTTCCCTCTTTCCCATAGAACACAATTCATAACCTAACCGGGCCTGCAAATGAACCATAACAAGAAACAGCGTTCATTCTTACTTGGTCACTTGATCAGTGGATGATCAATTCCAGTCATATCCTGTATAATGACAGACTGCGTGTATGGGGTTGGACCCATGTGAGTGTAGTGAAGCTCAAAAGTTCCTATGCTCTGGTGTCGTTGTAGTCCTCAGAGCCTCATAATGCAATGCTTTCTGCACATATCTGTGCAGCTGTGAAGCTGGTATAAACAAACCTACCAGTCATATAAAAACAGCAAATGGAATTGCAGTATGTATGGTGCATGTGACTTGATAATGGTAACAAATGGTTTCTTTACTGGTTCACGTATTTTCCATACTGTATCGTTTATGGCTGTTGTATAGTGTAGTCCTTATTTTTAAAAGGTGTTTCTTGACTGTAAAATGGTGTGCCATGTTCCACTGGCAGCAATCTCATACATCGGGTGTTTACAAGGAATCTTAATCTCAGCCATAGAGCACATGCAGTGATTTATCAACACCATGTAGGTTTCTGTGAGTACACCCTATGATTGTCGCACAATAACCAAATGACCTAATTACAAACTTCTCAGAACGTATCCCTGTTACACCTCACCTTGTTTCAGGTTGGATTTCTGAGAGTCTGAGAATTCTTAGCGAGGTGGAAATCAGCTTGTCCTGGCTGCCTTATTCCCTGTGACATGTAAACCAAGGATCCTCAACCTCTGGCTCATGTGCAGGATGGTGCGCTCCAAAATTAAGTGCAAAGTGTTGTGTGTGGAAACTTTGTCTAGAAAAAAAAAGTCTATAGTGTTCAAGATCCTAAAAGGGGCTATAAATCAAAACACTGGGAACTAGTTGGATTAAGGTGTCTCTGCTCACACACAGCCCAAAACAAAGTCACTTCTTGGGATTTCCTTTTGGACCTCATCACTCCAGACCAAACAGGGGTGAAGGTTTGCTGGGGAAGTGACGGTGGGTCCAGACCACCCTCTCTGTCTGTCTGGGCTAGACCCTCCCAAGAGTCCCTTTTTCAACCGGGCAAATTTTCCATACTCAACCAGCCTTTCCTCTACGAAGTAGGAAAACATAGTTCAGAATGTGAACTCTTAACACATCCCTGGCTGGATGAACAGGTTCCGATATTAGGGGTCTCGTTCTGTGGAGGCTGGGTCTCCTGAGCAGGAAGCCACCTTAGGAGTCTCTTCCTCCTAGGAGTTAGAGATACAGGCATCTAAAGAGCTGAGTTGTGTTTCAGATTACATCGGTCATGAGTTGCTCGCCTCAGTAGTATTGTGATACTGCCTCCCACTTCCACCATCAGTGTGGATCATCATCACACTCACTCACACCCACTCCACACCTAAATCCATCTAGAAGGGGGAAGGGACTACCCTAGAAGCGTTTCATTAAAGGCAGGACTCAGTGTTGACAATAAGGAATTGGAGATGGGCAGTGGTTGTGGACTTAAGTTTGTATCCTCCCCAAAATGCACACATTGAGACCCTGTCCTGACACATGTTGGCATTTAGAAATGGATTTGAGGGTAGTAATTAGGTGATGAGGGTGGAGCCCTTGTGATGGGATTAGTGGCCTTATAAGGAAGAGACAAGAGGCAGCTTGCTTCACTCTCTGCTCTCTGCTCTGTGAGGACACTGGGGAAGCAGCCACCTGAAAGCAGGAAGGGAGCCCTCCACCAGAACCTGGCCATGCTGCACCCTGATCTCAGACTCCCAGCTCTAGAACTGTGGAGAATAAATCCTTGTTGTTTAAGCTTCCAACCTACAGAACCATAGCAGCCCAAACCAAGGATGACAGTGATTTAAGAGAGGAGCACAGGGGCCTCTCTTTTACCACTACCCACTAGAGTCCAAGACTCTAGCAGCACATGGGCTTCCTGCATGGCCAGACTGAGAGGACAGGCACGGAGCCTGAGAAAAAGCAGCCAGTGTTGTTTGATACCAGAATTTCCACCACCTCCTGCTTTTTCTTGGCCATCTTTTTCTCCCTTTTAGAGAGAAATTAGTTATAATTTGGACTTCAATCTTGGTTCCAAATGGTTCACTTATTATTACTGAACTTCTCTAAATCTGTCTTAGTTACTTTTCTCATCACTGAGACAAAATGCCCAACACCCAGAATTAAAGGTGGAAAGCTTTATTGTGGCTCACAGTCTGTAGAGGTTTCAGTTCATAGTTGGCTCTGCTCCAAGGCAGGGTGGCATGGCAGAGGAGAAACAGGCCATGGCTAAGCAGGGCAGGCAGACGGCAGCAGCAGCAAGTCTGCCTGCCTTATTTTCCCTATATTCCATCCAGGATATACACCTATCAGTGGCCTTTCCAATATCCACACCCAGAACTATGCTAAACCAATCAGTGGGCTAATTCAATACCACACACCCTTAACCCCAGTATTGTATACCCTAGATTCAGCCAGCTCTGAAAAGCCCCACCTATGTGTACATGAGGCTTTGAGAGGACATCTAGGTATAAGCCATAACAAGATCTCTTTATTATTTTATGAAGGAATAATATCTATCTTGCAAAGGTACAGGAAGAATGAAGTGTGACAATGTACATCAAACTCTTAACACACACCTGGAGCTTAGCCAGGACTCACAGAGGTTAGTTACGAAGCTGAACTTCCAGCGGATCTCATGAAGTAAGCCTTATTCCAAGCCTTATTAGTATTGCTCCGTTCCTCCCCTAGCACAACTCCACCCTTCCTTCTTCCCACTGCCCTCTTCCTTTGTAACCTTGGCTCATGTTTCAGATCTCGGCTTGCATGCTACGTCTTTCTAGAAACTTTAGATTAGCTTGCTCATGGCACCAATTTATGTGCATGTCATATTCTGCCAGGTTTCTACTGCAGAACACTAGACAATATTACTTGCTAACTGCTAACCATCTCCCTACTTCCTCTCTTCTGCTGTACACTCAGTGAGGGCAGAGATGAAATCTTCCGATGTCTCCCCAGGCATGAGCAAGCAGGATGTCTGGCCTTTGGTGTTAGCTTAGTTATTATTGGTCACAAGAGTGAGTAAATGAAGAAATACATCAGTCTCCGCTGGAGACATGGCAGTCGTTGAGCCTGAGCCTATAGGTTCCAACTGTCCTTCACACTTCTCTGACATTCTCCTCCCAAAGTATTCAGGGAACATGATTTTCCCATCGGGAGCACAGACAGCTGGTGCCAATATACACCAAAAAGTCCTCATGCTCCACACGAATATTTGTTTGTTGTAAGTCAACCCACTGCATTTCACTTTCTGTCCTTAAAGGGTCTGTGGAGTGTTAGGAATAACAGAGGTGGGCACAGACCTACCTGCCCAGGCACAGGCGGGCAGCCTCGAAGGGGAAGCGAGCCTTGGAGCGAGCCTGCAGGATGTTTTGACCCTGCAGCTTCCTGCGGCAGGGACTTTCCCCCAGTGCCTGATTCACCACATCACAGGGTGACCAATATTCTCCTCAGCTGCTGAGGATGGATTTTTTTTTTCCCCCTGGGTCCAAGTCCTAGGATTATAATCACATCAGGAAAAGGCAGTAAGTGACCCAAATTAAAACTAAATGCAGTTTGGAGCTTCAGGTCAACAATCACTACAGGGCCCTGACAACACCCTGTATGGCCCTTTGCCCCTTTCCTTGTTCTCACCTGGTTCTTTCCTCTCTGAAAAACATACTTTCATTTTCTACATAAAAATGTAGCAGTAACACAGTAAATTAATTACCTGACTTCTTGGCCTTCTAGAAATAGCATTCATATAAAATCAATCCACAAACCCTTGAGAAAAACCTTTCTCCTTATCTACACAACAAGTTATTTTTAAATATTGCTGAGTAGTGTTTGATTAACTTAGTTTATAGGAACAATAAATAACATAGATATACAGAAATCCATCTTGGGTCACTATCCACTTAAGGTCCCTATCAGCATGAATAAAAGTAGATGAAAGTAGTCTAGCATCTTATCAACAAACTAGACAGATAAACTTCATTGAAGTTAAAACTTTAAATCTCAGTTTATTCATCTATAAAATGAGGATAATAATTTAAATGTCATAAAACAACTTGGTTCAGTCTATAATTAATAAAGTTTGGCTACTAATAATTTGCATCACCCAAATCATCACTAAAAACCTACAACTCGAAAACACATCCCAAGAGACGAATTTGGTTGTCATTCTTTCTACACTCTGAAATGAACTCAAAGCTCCCTGGAGTTCTCGAATAAATAAACCAGTGTCCATTATTAAATTCCAAATGTTCACATTGACCATAGTCCACAGAGAAAAAACTACTTCAATGGTTGTGGAATATTTAGTAAAAAGGCATGAATATGTGCGAGGAGTAGTGGATGGAAGATACTTTTTTAAAAAAAACTCAACAGATTTACACTTACACCATGAAAATATCCCCCCAAATTGTCAGTGCTTTGCTCCTGCATAATTTAAGTTCTAAAATTTAGCACTACAAATATTACTAGATGGTATAGTTTGACACTAAGTCTTCAAAGATCACATTCTTATAAAACACTTTGAATTCTTCATGGAAGACATGACCACTCAAAGCCTTCTCGTTGATCTACATGGTTTTTATTGATTACAACTAACAGGCATCCAGAGACTTCTGATCCCAAAGAGCTGAACACATGAAGGCTGGAGAGAACTGGGCACATTCTAAATTTCATGAGGGAAGGAAACAAAGAAACTTTGAACCACGTGACCTTGTGCCCTGCTTCTCCTGTGAACCAAACAATTGCTCCACCTGGCTCAGTCACCTCACAGAGTAGTCCCTGCCATCTTCCTTCTATAGCAGGTATTCCCCCTCCTACACCCACCCATGGGTAGGGAACCTCCCAAATGCTTTCCACAAACCCCTTCCACCAGAATTAATTGCTCTATTCTTATTTCTGTCAAGTCTTTCATTAAATTCCCATTTTAAAATTTGCGACAGTTAGATACGGCCTACTCTGAAACTGTGGACCAGTAGTGTGCTGAAAAATATTTTTCAGGAAGCC
Source organism: Heterocephalus glaber (assembly GCF_000247695.1). The sequence continues at coordinate 13,803,627 of NW_004624751.1, read as the reverse complement.
CCTGACTTACTATTCCCAGAAGTTAACGTGGTCCTGGAAAATCATAGATTCTCAAAATTTCTGGATTGTTCTCATTTACTACTGAAGTGGTCAAACCCGGGTTCAACTCTAAGCTTGTGAGCAGTGGAGAACAGGACGGTCTTGGGGCCAATTCTGCTTTGCCTTCCTTCTCCTTCGAGAAGCATCTACTCGCCCCTGGCTCCTCCTGGCAGTGAAACTGACTCAACAAGCAGAGAATTCAAAGTAGACATTAATAATGAAGGTGGGGGTTAATGATTAAAATGCACCTCACTTTAAAACAGAATGCTGAACCTAAAGTCACAACAACCCGTCATGGAATTCCGTGACCTTTATGTAATCACTGAGGTAAAAACCTGGGCCCTAAAGCATCCTTAGCAGAGCGTCTGCTGTCCTGAAACGCAGCGTCCTCACGCTGTAATGCTGCCCAGTGACTGAGCTTCAGACCCAAAACCACAATTCACCTGGTAAACTCCACAGGGAAGCAAAAGTTTTCCCAACACAACTCTACTCATCCAACCCCTTTCGATGAACCAGCACTCTCCAATCTACCTATAAAGCAAACTGACGGAGCCACACAGCATGCTGAATACTGAACTTAGTAGGCATCCTCTGGTACATGAAAAATACAGCTAACTGTGACAAGCACTTAGATGCCTGATGTCTCCGAATTTGTTTCCAGATGCAACCAGGCAATTGTGTGCTTATAAAAATTAGCTGTGTTTGATGACTAGATAAAGAAAATGTGGCGTTTGTGTACAATGGAGTACTTCTCTGCTATAAAGAAGGATAAGCTTTGGTCATTTGTAGGAAAACAGAAGCACCTTGAGACCATAATGTTAAGTGAATAAATCAGACACACAAGCTTAAACATGATATGGTTTGTCTTATATGGGAAAATCAAAATGTAAATAAAGAGCAAAATAAAAGAAAGATAATAAGAAATAGGGATACAGATCTTTTACAAAAGGGAAGGGGACTAAGAGGTGAAAAGGGGAAGGGAAGTGAATGAAAAAAAGAATTAAGATGTGTTATGTACACATACCAGCTCCCAAATAGGGATGTGATCATTACATACTGCAAACATGTACCAAAATAAATTTTTGATCAGTTGTGTTTATTCTCAAATCTTTGTATCTGAATTGGACTAGTTAGTTTGATTAAGGATTTAATTACATCAATTAGCTAATATGAAAACCTAATATGAAAATATGAACAGGAAAAGAAGATCATTGTTTTTTTAGATGAAAATACAGTTCAATGAAGAGATTGAATAAAAGTGTGTAACTACAACTGCTGTCAGTGTACATTAGGATGAAGCAACCATGAATGAGTGAGGTGGGTAGGTCACAAAAATCTAGAAGAGTGATGGCTTTGGATGGCTTTGCAGTTATCTTTATCTTCTCTCTCCTTTAGGAGAAACTGGAGCCAGAATTCCTAGGTAGCACATTAGAAGACCTCACTTAGTCATCGAAGACGACGCTCTGCTTCCGTCAGTGGACTCAGGCTGAACAAAGGAAAAAAGGCTCTTGGCCCTACCTCAGAAGATCAGCAAAGGAATGTACGCATATTTATCTAAAGTCAGAATGTTTAAAAGAAATTGTGTCAGTGCTTAACAAGAGACACCCTGGCTTAGTCCCCCCCTCAGTTACGTGGCCAGAGTGTGGCCCTCTGGGTCTCCCTGCCTCATGGGAAGAGAGGCCCCCAGACCCCGGACCGTGCTCGTCAAGCCAGCGTTCACCAGAGCTGCTCTCTCAGCGACTGGGTCTTGCCCCTGGCCATTTCCTCCTCACCTTTTTTTCCACATTTTTATTACTACTTTATTCCTCTAAAGCGTGGCTCAGCTGTTGCCATTTCATTCCAGTCAGATAAAGATGCTTTGGAATTGAGGATCAAGAAGAGGAAGTAACAGAAGCAAATGGCTAAGAACGAAATAGTCTTACATTTTTAAGTCTCACTTCCATGTACCCAATTTAGCTTCCAGTCTTGAAGGATCAGATAAAATGGACCCTAAATTGATATCCTAGGCTCCCTCCACCCTCTTCAAATTCTTCCTTCCAGTCTCGTCACATCTATTAATATATTACCATACTTTGAAGGGCCACAAATGCTCAAAAATAACACAACTCCATTAATACAATTAAGCATAAGAGAAGTTTACTCGAGCGGGGTTTTTTTAAAAACTGAAACTAAAAGTAGAAAATCCTAGTCTGGGAAAAGCCTGGATTTAGCAGCTCACAGCTGTCCCTACTGGCTGAAGTGAAACAAAGTCAACGGCTAGCGCATATCCGGGGCTCTTGCTTGTCTTCTGCCACCATTGTTTTGGTCCCATCTTCCTATAATGTTGACAACCTTCTCAAGAAGCAGGTAACACGCATCAGTAGCCCCATTTGTCCAAATTAAAATTCGATGGTTTTTCCAGCCTCAAACCCAAAATCCAGCCCATCAAGCAAGAAAATTTGGAAACTTGCTGTAGCTCAGCACCTGCTAGACTCCAGCACAGGACAGCCTGGGACCTTTTCACTTCCTAATGTACCTTTTTCCAGGGACATGTTTAGAGAAATCAAATAATTTTGCCTCAGAGCAATTATCCTCCGTATATCTTCCTCTTTGCTTAAACTCTTAGGTGATACTTAGTACTGTAATGATTGAATGTTGTTATGCAAAATCATGAATACTTATGTACAAACCCCAAATATCTATTTTTGAAGAAATGACTAGTTGTCCATCAATTACCACATGATGAACTCTGCAGATAAATTCTGGGCTCTTGGATATGACAAGCAATGGCTTGCAAGCACACACTGGATGGCAAGTGAAAAGCAGCTACATTTATTGAAGATCATGGGAAAATGTGGCATGAGCAAGTCCATGACAACAAATATATGGCACAGACAGAACAGTGGTGCCGGGAGGACAAGAAAGCAAAAAGCACTGCACACAGATGAATCCAGCTTTTGGAATTTAAAGGATATGCGTCTCATGCCTCCCCGAGTCTCTAGGTATGATTGACAGGAATGATTGGCAGGGTGCTGAGTCATCCTAGGGACAATCAACATGCACACCTTTTCCGGAATTCATTCCAATCTTAGCTATACTTATGAGACACAGTGCATATTCATGAAGTAGGGCTTGAGGAGGGTAAAGCTGATTAAAGGGTAAAGCTGATTAAAGGTCCAGCCAGGAGATCCAACAAGCATGTGCTCTTTCCTAGAACAGCAAAGATCTCTGGGGTTTTGTTCTGTTATTTTCTACCTCTCTTAAGACAATGGAAGGAGAAATGAACTGAAGGTGCTATTCAAACTTACATGGAGGAGGGGAGTGATTTCTTCAGTGCCATTGTTTGAAGTGCACTATTCCCAAACCCAGTTCTCTCTTATTGTATAACATGGCAGCAGGGAGGTAGTTGACAACCAGAAGCTCTATTCCCAGCCTCCCTTGCATCCTGGTGACTGCAGGCAGGTCAGCAGCAGAATGAAGGCAGAGCCATCACGCAACGCTTCCTCCTCAGGTTGGTAAGAAGCAGAGTGCCTTCTCCTTCTGCTCCTTCCCAATCTGCCAGCTCAACACAGGGGAGCACAGGGACCCGAGAAACCACAGAATGGAGGTGGCAGAGCTGCAAGATGTACAGAGCCAGGGTCCCAGAAGCATCCTTGGAAGCAAGTCTCCCACCAATCAACATGTCCGTGTTCAGACCTGATATGAATGCGAAACAAACTTCTATCATGGGCGACCCATTGCATTATATGAGCTTGTTTGTAAGAATCTAGCATTATCCTTTCCAAACATTAGTATTTTAAGCCAAAATGCATTCCCATCCATAATGGTCTGAGGTTAATTTCTAATCCTAAAAACAAACATTCTAGGAAAAAAAATCTCATCTGTTAATTGTAAAAAGAAATACTTTTTAATATAATAAAGGAGTATGTATTTTTAATATAAAACCTCTCTGTCCCGCCTGAATAGTCATTTATGGGCCTCCAGAACAGTCTGTCAGGCCCTCAGATTATGTTAGCATGTGATTTAGTCTCAATCTTCATTTAATCCTTTACTATTATCTTCTCATACTTCTAATAACACTTGATAATAACAGTTTTAATACAAAAGTCTCAAAATTCCTGTTTTCTTTTTAACAACTTTCATCTACATTCCATGCAAGTTGTCCAGTAATGAGATAGGACATTAGGGTGTGGCAAAGCTGGCTGGAGAAGGAGGTGTGACTGTTAATTACAAAATCCCAGAACTCAGGCACAGAACAGCTCCCAGAGCTACACACGGACTTCTCGCAAGAACTTGAGCAGGTCTTCGTAGGATAACCTAGACCCGGCGTCAGCCTGAGGAGTGGGTGATACAAAAAGAGCAATCCATATTAAGTTCTTGCCATTCTGTTCTCTCTGCTGTGACGGCCCACCCTCACACTGTAGGGTGCACTTCTTTCCTACTTTACTTGACCCAAACTCACTCTACAGAGCCTGTTTCTTTTCCTACCTTTAATAAAATTCTGCTACCATTTGCTCTTGTCTTCAATTCTTTGCTCAGGACAGAAAGAACCTAGAAACCACTCCAAAAAGGGATTCCAGCACCCCAAAATCCTGTAATAGTTCCGCTCAACATTGCTACTCACATCTATCTTCTAGTACAGGTAGCACAATTGGGGCTGGGAGACCACCTTACCTTCATCCACCTGAATTTGGACAGTACCCTAGAGCCAATCTTCCTTCCATTGTCCTAAGAAAAGCAGAAATAAGAATAGCAAAGACCCAGGGAATCTCTAAAGCTCCAGCCCAGAGCACAGGCCTGTTAGATCCATGGCCTGACCTTTAGTAACCTTTTCCACATTCAAACTTCCTCAAAGGTTCATACTTAAGGACCGTTTATCATGAATTGATTCAGAGTGGCTTCTGGGAGAGTCCTATGTGTTAAGGTGCCCCTGAGATGGCTCACCACCTCATCATTCATTTCTGTCAATCTTGTCCAGAGATGTTCAATGAGAGCCACCCAGGGCAGGGTGTACATCTTCTAAAATCCGAAAGCCTGATTTTTGTTCATTCTTCCTATTCCCCTGCTGTCCTTGGCCCACTTTTTCCATTTGTGTCACCTTTTTGCTTCTGCTGGGATAGCCCTGACCCGAGTACACCTTCCCCTTATCTTCAATAAATGTAGCTCTTTCTTCTTCTCCCATTGGGCATACACTTTCAATTCTTTGCTCACTGTACACAAGGACCTGGACTCCATCTCCGGGATGCATCACACACAGTGTCACTTCCGGTCATAAATGCCGAGTTTACTGTTCTTCTCAGTGACTATTTCACTGCACGCTAAGGACATGCAACAAAAATGAAGTGCTCAATTCACCAAGTCACAGGTCTCTAGAGAGGAGTCAATATGCAGGATGAAATAGCACTAGGAAAAACATTTCTGTTCCCTTTCTTCACCTCTCTCTATTCCACTGGGAAGACAAGTGCATTATCCAAATGATCACAAGCCAGGAGTAGGGTCTCACTCCTGTCCCCAGGTAGGAGGGACATTAGACTTGGATCCCAGGCCAGCTATCTGGAAGCAGACCTGGAAGCTCCTGTGTACAGCTCCTTCTCCTGTGCTCTGTGTGGTTCCAGGAAAACCTCTCCCTCTATGGAATCAGCCTCACTCCAAACGGGCCTGCGGTCCAGGCTCAGGGCTGTGTTTGTGTGGGTCGAGAGGAGGCATGGTAGGGTTTACTGAATAACATGCTCAGCCAGGATGTGTCTACTTCATATTCTCCAACAAACTTACTGGAGGTCTCCTGAGTAGAGATAGGAGGCAAATGCCAGCCTCTGATTCATAGGTGAGCCCTTGTCTGGTCAGGATCCTGTGAGCAAAGAGGGAAAAAATACAAAACAGAGTCCCTCATCCCCTAGCCTGAAGGTGTGGTTTCATGGGAAACACAGATACAGACATCAATGCTTTCATCCCTAAGTGTGTGAGTGTATGTGTGTGTGCGTGCACGCGCGTGCACGCGCATGCACTATAACAACAGCACGTGCACAGCTAGGCAAACAGAGAGAAAGAGAACAGATGAAATAAAATTCCCTTCACCTAGGAATGAATGGGGTCCAAGAAAGAAGGAAAGATCAAGAAGGCTTTCCAAGGTGAACAATGCCTGCACTGAGTCTGAGGACAGGAAAACATAAGCAGGCAGAAGAGACGGAAGGGTTAACGAAGCCAGGTAGCAGCACACACAATGTATGCACTCCAAGGAGACCACAATATCTTCAGCCATGCGTATGACAAGGAGTTTGTCAGGGGACAATGAAAAGGAAAAGGAAAAGGCAGGTAGAGACCAGACCGAAGAGCCTGTGGGGCTAAACGTGTTAAGTAGGTTATGACTCATTACTAGTGTTACGAAGTCAGTGTAGCGGGTCACGATCTTTTAAAAAGTGGAACATCTGTCTCGTCACCCCTGTGTCTTCAGGGAGACCCAGCACTCTTGATCTGGTAAACAGCACCTTAAACACATGAGTCAACTGAGCACATGCAGGTGACCGTACACTGCCTTGATACGATGTCACAAGAACCCGTAATTTCTGCCCAGTCATGAGAAAAACATCCCTCAAAACTCAGTTGGGAGGGCTGGGGATTTAGCTCAGTGGTGCCATGCCTGCCTGGCAAGCACAAGGTGCTGAGTTCAATCCCCTGTACCAAAAAAAAAAAACTCAGTTGAGGGACATTATGCAAGTTACTTGACAGTGCTCCTGGGAACCATTGAGGCCATCAGACCAAACAAAGGAAGGCTGAGTAACAGTCGCAGCGAAGAAGACACAAGGAGACTCGGGGGATGTGGTATCTTGGCTGGAACCCTGAGCAGAACAAGGGCATCAGATAAAATTAAGGAAATGTGAATAAACTCTGCACTTTGGTGAATAATAAACACTGTGTTGTTATTGGTTAACTGATACTGACAAATATACCATACTAACATACTATGTAATTAATAATTGAAACTGAGGGAGGGGTATATGGAAACTCTTGGTACTGCCTTCAAAACTTCTATAAATCTAGTGTGCCTGTACTCCCAGCTATTGGGGAGGCTGAGGCAGGAGGATAACATGAGCCTGTAAGTTCAAGACAGCCTGGGAAACATAGTGAGACCTCATTTCAAAATAACAACAACAGGGCCAGGCCGGGGATTTAGCTCAGTGATTTTGCCGCCTGCTGCACAAGCGCAAGGACCTGAGTTCGATCCCCAGTACCAAAAAAAAAAGAAGAACAACAAAAACTTCTGTTAATCATTTAATCATATAATAATCTATAAATCATTTAAATATAACCCGCTTCAAAATCAAAACCTTACTGTTTCTTTAAAAATCCCAAAATGTAGCACAAAAGGAGTCAAACATTTTTAATGTCATTTTTTAAAATTAATATACTAGACTAACAAAAGAAGATCTGTGGTTAGGTGCCTTACCCAATGCTAAGATAGTTGAACATTTGTGGTATAATAAAATACAGGGTTTCTATTTCAGAATTCACGTTAAAATTCTGCAGTGTATTCAGACTTGGAAGATTCTGAGGAAATGACATAAAATTCATGTCGCTTTTTAAAATCAGAACTTAAAAACTATTCTTTAGAGTGAGTATTGTTAATAAGGCAACACCAAATCCCTGAACTAAATTAGTTGAGTTAGTAATCCGAGCTCAGGGCTAGGATTCTGGCTCAACACTGGACACTTGTAGGCTGTAAGTTTCTCCATGTAAAAGATGAGTAAAATAATTAAGCAATACTTAATGCCCCTGGACTTCTGTCTCCTGACATTCCATCCCGTGTCATTTGGAAACCCAGGAAATACCTGACCTGGAGTGAAACGGAGTTAGGATAGGGAGCAGAAAATAATCGATCAACAATAGACTTTGATTGATTCAAGGGGCAGCTTTTAAGAATCCTTAGTAATGATGTAGACAATGTATGGCTTTTTGTAAAACTCAGAATTTGTTTTCAGAACATGACTGTATGCCCTTTCTGTCCCTAAAAGCACAAAAAGGAAATCATGGAATTTAAAAATTTACCCAAAGAACAGTGCAAAAACCTCACTTCTCCGGCAGCGTTTGGTATTAGTTTAAATATATTTATTGCCTTTCTGAGTGTCTCTGGTTTCTAGTTAGAAAGTAGGGGAACTGCAGAGCCAAGCCCCATTCTGCTGTGTGACTGCTGAGAGCTAAGACCCACAGTCCCACCGTCCCACCGTCCTGCCTGCCCTGTGCAGGACCTGCTATACCCAAGTACTCCAGCCATGCCACCAACGGCCATGCCAACCACACACTGGGCACAGGCAGAAACCCTCACCCCAGCCCCTCCTCTGGTAATGAAAGCCACACTGCTCTCCTCCTGCTCCCAAAACCATTTTGAACCTGCCTGGAAATCGGCCTTCCTTTCCCCAGAAAGCTTCACGATGTGCTCAGCAAACCCGGTGTAACCATAACACCTTTCTGTGTTTACGCATCTTCGGTGTTGACATCCATACCAAATTTTGTTGGCATTTCTCATGGCCGAGAAGGATGACAAAGGAGAAAGACTTGAATGGGATTAATGCTTACCTAAGAGGCCCAAGAGAGCCTTTCTGCCTGTTCCACAGGGCCAGGACGCCGTACCAGGGCCACCTCTGAAGACCAGCCCCTCAGCGCATGTCCTGTCTGCTAGTACCTTTATCTTGACCTTCTCAGACTCCATAACTGTAAGAAATGACTGCTTGTTCATAAGCTCCTCTCAGTTTAGGGCATTTTATGGCAGCCTGTTGTGGTTTAAGTATAACACATGCCCCAGAGATTCATATACTATGGGCACTAAATAGCTCAATACCTGAATGGGCTATTGAAGGCTCTCGCTCTCTCTCTCTCTCCTTCCTGACTGCCATGAGGTGACCTGCTTTTCCCCCTCATGCCCTTCCACCATGATGTTTCTACCTTGTAGCCAGCTGACCATGGACTGAAGCCACTGAAACTATGAACCAAAATCAACCTTTTTTTCTCTAAATTTTATATGTCCGGTATTTTGTCTCACCAATAGAAAGGTGATTAATGCGCAACCTAAACAGACAAAGATACCAGGTGACTCCACTCATGATGACGATATGACTTCGACAATCACCGTGAAAGGAAGGGACTGTGCCTAGGGCTAAAATGTAACAGTGAGTCAGGTGGGAAAAAGAGACCCATCTGCTTTAAACACCCATTTGGGTTCTGGCATAGTTTAGTTAAAACCAGAGTGAGACTGTGAGTCCATTTCCATCCGTTAAAAAACAAACTCTAGCAGGTCATTAGAGGCTTGTGGACAGCTTATTAATAATGTCAGGTAGCTAGTTCCGAATGAAAACATTTCCAAGGGCCTGTCAGTTGAAAGAAACAGACAAAGAAAGGCCAGGATTCACCCTTAGCCCTCAGGATGTCTAACATGAAAAGGAGTAGAACTGCATTTTAAATCACCCGAGTGTGTACATTATTTAGTGAGTCCTTTTGTAACTGAGCTACAGGTGAGATAAGAGAAGTTAACTTCCTACACCAGGGCACTTCCATTTTGTAAATGTGTGTGTCATATGTTTAATTCTTAAAAGCCTAGCTGGAAAGCCTCATTTTATAGATGTCTGTTGAGGTAAAACCAGGGCAAAGTACAACACTGTTCTTCTAGCCCATTCGAGAGGGTGTTCGGCCGAGGAGAGCAGAGTATTTTCTCATTAATATTTCTGAGCTCTGTAAAGCTTCCATTTTCAGCTGAGTTAAAAATACAAGGCATCATAACAGCACAACAAAGTATTTGTATCAGGGCAGGAGTAATAAGTGGCTAGCGTGGCTCCACTGGGATTATTGTATTACATTCAAGGAAAACCACAGATGCAGCCCAGGCAACACTCGAGTTTGCTGTTAAAGGTAATACACGATTGTCTTGTGCTGAGGTCAGACTAATCTGGGTAAGAAAGAAAAATGCTCTAAAAAAAATAAAATACAGAATGAAAAGCAAGACAATATTCCCCTTGTTGGCCTAGGCCTCAAGTTGGGGCTGATCCAATATGCACACCCTGCCGCTTCCTGCTGGCATATTCTGGGGGTGGCAATCAATTCCCTCTTTGTAGATATTAAGAAATTGTGGGGCATTAAAAGGGAAACACTGAATGCATCTAATGTAGTTGGAGACAAAGGATTTAAGTGATGTGGAAGAAGAGGGCAAGAGGAAAGCTGCTCAGGATCTGGGGTGATCAGGTCCCACTGGTGGGAATAAGGGGATTTGAGGTCAGACCGGAGCCCACCCAAGGGTTGAGCAGCTTGGAGGGCACTCTGGCTTCCACAGCTCCTAATGCTGTGTGGCGCCAGCCAGGTGCAAACAGCTGATCGCACTTGAGACTAAATTTAAAAGGGACTTTTACAAAATACTTGAAATACAATGCTCCTTAAATATCCACTTATATACTGGGCTGTGTGTGTGTGTGTGTGTGTGTGTGTGTGTGTGTGTGTGTGTGTGGTTTATTTATCCTGCATACAGTGACAGGGATATATTCTCCCTTTTAGGAAACACAAATTCTGTATATCATGTCTCAGGTACACGTCTATCTTGGGCCTGAGGTACGACATTGATTTAACGGGGATTTAACTTTGAGATCATTTCAACTGTTGAAGGCTTTGCTCCAGACTAGCGAATAAAACAGAGAGGAATTTGGGGAGGTTTTGGGTTTTGTTTGATTTGGCTTTTCTTGTTTGTTTTGGTGTTTTGTTTTTGCTTTTTATTTTAAGTGAATGATCACACCAGTATTTTGCTGAAGCAATAAAACGCAACTGTAAATCATCCTACGCAGTAAGTAGGTCACTGAAGACTAAAATGATATCAGCTGCAGTCTGGGATTGCAGTTTAGCAAGATTATCTTTTGTAATTGCCGTATAAAAAAACTATTTTACTAAAGGATTGGGGGAGTGTTAGAGTGTTTTTAAAGCTAAATTACAAGCAGAAAATTCTTCTTCCCATGACAAGTAATATTTATAAAAATGCACCAATTGACCTTCCTGCTTTAGTAAAATTGTACACAGAATAGGATTTTGACGTTAAAGACTGTAAATTCTTCAGTGCCACAGGCCTGCTGTTGATGTGAATTTTCAATCCAGAACAGGACAGCTTTTCCTAGAAGTGCTATACCACTGAGTAAGTAAATAGTAAATGACAAGAAGTTTCACTTTCAGCCAAAGAAAGGATAGAATTAGAACAAGGCCACTTTATAGCCCCTATGAATGATTAGACCTATCCCCTTGAGCACCTTAGAAAGACAGGCAACTAAACGTGCCTCCTCCTTACGTGCCACCATCTCTAAAATAGTTTTCCTCCCGCTCAACGTGAATCTGAAAAGCTTTTAGACATAACCAGATGTTTATAGGAATAGAGAAATATATGCAACTATGGAGATGCCATCAGAAATTTTTATAAGAAAAACAAACCAATTTCCTCAGTAAATACATTATAAGAAAGCTAACAAAAATAAGATGAATTTGTAGTATACAAAGATTAAGGGACAGTTAAACATCACAATGAATGCCCTTATCTGTATCCTGCTTCAAACAACCCAATCAAAAAACAATATGACACATGTGAGACAATGCACTGAAAACAGAGCAGATGTTTCATTACTGTGAGGGTTTGGGACCAATAGCAGTGTGAGAATCTTATCTGTTAGAGACAGACTGAAATACCTGCAGATCTTTTAAAAATTAAATTCTAATTGACAAAGCAGGTTTTTTTCTGGGATGATTTCATTCAGGAATTCTGACTATTCCTCCCCACTCCTCCCTCACCCTTAACCCAAGCTGTCTCCCCAACATGCCCCAGTAATGCCTTATATACTCCTCTAACTCTGCACCTACATGTTCATAATAATCCTTTCAATGAGTGTTTCTACCACTAGATTGAACAAAGATCATGCTGGAATTGACTTGGTTTCTGACCCTTTGTGAATCATTACAGGAGTGAATGCAGAAATGATTCATTAAAAGCAACACTATATGTTCAGCTATACATGTTCATAACAGCTAAGAGTTTCGAACTCTCCAATACAGATGTGGAATGGCCTCTGATTCGCAAGCTACCGAATGACCATACCAATTTTCAACCTCACAGTTTTGGCCACGTCTTACTCCAAAGAGGCAACAATTAGTTATAAATAGCTACATTTTTTTTATTAAATTCTTTTATTGGTACATTGTAGGTATACAACACAATTACATTTCTCACTGGGAATTGTACCTTTACATGATGCATCTTGGTTCTTATTTTTTCCCCATTCCTAGCCCTCCCTTCACGCCCTCCACCCTTCCCTATTTACAAAGACTTTATTTCCAATTCTTCCATTTCTCATCATTTTTCCTTTCCCTTCTTTCCTTTCCCCTGCCCCTCCCACTTTGGACCTTTGGACCCCTTCCCTTTGGACCTTTTCTTCCTATTTTACATTATCGATTATTCATTCTAATCATTGGTACATTTTAGGTATACAATATAATGACATTCATCATTGGAAATTTGTACCTTTACATAGTCTCTCTTGGTTCTTATTTTTCACCCTTGCCCAGCCCTCCCTTCAACCCCTCCATTCCTCCCTATTTACAAAGATTTTGTTCCTATTTTTCCATTTTCTCATATTAATCCCATTCCCTTCTATCCTTTCCTCTAGCCCTCCCACTTCCTTCCCCTTTGCCCGTTTTCTTCCTATTTCACATTACCTATTATACATTTAGTCCTTATTTATACTTTCAGTTTCTCATACCAGAGAAACTATTTGGTATTTATACATGTGTCCTATTTATTTCACTTAAGAGTATCGCCTCAATGTGCATCCACTTAGCTATAAATGTCTCTAATTTCTCATTTTTTATGGCTGAGTAGTACTCCATTTTATTAAAAAAAAACACATTTTCTTTATCCAGTCTCCAGTTGATGGGCATTTGGGCTGTTTCCAAGTTTTTGCTATCACAAACTGTGCTGCTATGAACATGAGCGCACATATATCACTGTGGTATGATTCTTTTAATTCTTTGGGGAAGATCCCCAGCAGTGGAATAGCGGGGTCAAATGGGATTTCCAGTCCTAGTTCTTTGAGGAATCTCCATACTGATTTCCACAGTGGTTGCACCAGTCTACACTCCCATCAGCAGTGGAGCAGGGTTCCTCTTTCCCCACAGCCCCACCAGCATTTCTTATTGGTTGATTTCATGATAGCAGCCATTCTTTCTGGAGTGAAGTGGAGTCTCAGCGTTGTTTTCATTTGCATCTCTCGAATGACCAGTGATGTTGAACATGTTTTCATGTATTTAATTGCTAATAAATAGCTACATTTTATAGCCCGCTTCCTGCACACCCAGCACTGTTAGGAGCACTTCCCGTGTTTTAATCCACATCTTCACAACAACCCTATGCCACAGGCCAATTGTGATCACCCTCATTTAGAGGCGAGGGCCTCAGGCACAGGGATGTGGACAAATGTCCACGTTCTCATGAGGGCAGACCTGCGATTTATGCCAAAGAAATCCAGCTCCAGAACATCCACATCTGACCACGTGCAACTTCATACCATGAGAACTGGGTTCCTGCCAACCTGCTAGCCAAGAATGTCACAGGAAACAGCAACTCTCGGCTATGGCAGTACCAGTGCCCTGTTCCAAACTGTCACTTTACACAAGCCAGAAAACATGAAGAAATAACACAACCTTAGGTGGATAGATAACCAGCAGCCCCTGTCAGAATCACTTAAGATGTCCTCCAGATGTCTAGTTTGAGTCAACCAAGTAGCTTCCCACTCAAGTCCGGATAGTTTGCCCAGCTGGTTAAATTTTCAGGATGAGATCAGATGTGGCATTGACCTCCATAAAACAGCCACCGTGGACTGGGAACAAAAACGGGTTCCTGATGGAGCTCTTTCCTTCCTGCCTTCTCCTCCCACACATGGACACTCCTTGTTTGAAATGTGGCACTTAATTGGGGTGAGTCCCTTATTTGAGGAATTTGCACTGGTTAAAATAATTGTCCAACAAAATGTCTGAGGTAGAATTTGCTTGGCCCTTCTCTATTTTCTCTTTCCTTCCAAGAAAAGAGTCTAACTGACTCCAGGATTCTTGGCTAGGGCATTACTCAAGCCACAAATACTTCAGCTATTCAATGACTCTGTGGCCTTCAACCATGATTTAAATAAAGGCCTTCTATCATGTTTTTCACATGTGTTTCCTTCCCAGTTGTGTGTCCCACAAATGCTAAGCTACTGAGAAGTTTCTTTCCCTCATTTTCTCCTCTAGAACTGTACCTTAAGCATTATTTTAAGAGGACTGTTGCCTGTTTTCTACTGAGGTTCAAACAACAAACTCTAGTTAATTCAGCTGTCGGCATCTTATAAGCAACCCTACCACTGCTCATTTTCTTTCTTGCATTTTTTATTGTGGTACAGTATAAATCCATAAAACTGACCATTCTAGCCACTTTTAATTGTACATTCACATTGTTAGGCAGCCATCACTACCATCCGTCTCCTGAATATTTTTCATCTTCTCAAACTGAAATGTGTGGTCACTAACCACCAAGTCCCTGTCTCCCGACCTGGTCCCTGCAAACGCCATTTTGTTTTCTGTCTTGAGGAATTTGTCCTTGCTTTTTGACAGTTTCAATAAATGTGACACTCATTACAAGGGCAGTAGGTTGCTAAAACAAGAAAGCCTTCATCTTTTTATCCTTGATTTTCCATTTTTCAACTTTTGGTTACTAATTTATAAGTGCCCCTTCCTCTAAATTTTTCCTTTCGATCTATTTGTCTACTAGACTGTCTTGGGTTCATTTTTGTGGTTCTTAATATTGGGTGGCAAAAACAAAAGGGCTCTCACTAAAGATAAATTTAAAGTGTGCAGAAATAAGCTGTACCACTGGTTTGACAACGGTTTTTGTTTGTTTTGTTTTGTTGGCTTCTTTAATTATGTGTATTTGAATGGTACCTTTTTTCATAGACACTAACCAGGAAAATTAAGATTTTTAAATTGGAGGCAGTTGATTGGTTGCTGATTTCCCATGAAAAGCAGCTACTACTTCGATTTTCAACTAAAGACCGTTTCCCTTCCCAGAGGCCTCTCTGGAATCTCTAGCACATCAGCAACTCGGTACAATGGCGAGCCTCAGAGGGGAGAGATAATGAATCAGGAATGAGAGGCTCACTTCACTCAGAGAGCGACTTCTCAGCTCTGGGGCCTGAGAGTGAGGCAGGAAAGGAGCTCTATTTGAAAAGCTAAGAGGGCAGAAAGTAGGGTGCAGCAGGCTGGGCCCTCAGCCTAAGCAGGAAGGCTTGGAGCAGGGCAGCCAGTTCCCACAGGCAGAGAAGGAGGTAGCAGAGCAACGCTTGAGACTTTGGTCACTGAATTTCACACAAAAAGAGTTATTTTTCTTTCTTCCATACATAGAGAAAAATTGAGCTTGGATAGTAAAAATCTACCCCTATTCCCAAGCCCTCATCTTTCTAATAAAGTAGAAATTCCTTTTATAAAATACCTGGAATTAGTGGGGAGTGGGGATGAGCTTCTCCAAGCAGTTCTCCAAAGGCCAGTTTACTAAAACATCTTTTATTATTACTGGCATCATGCTTTAGAAAGCCCCCTTCATCCTCAAATCTCACTGGGGTGACAGTACCCACAGTTATATTTAACAATTATTCTATTCATTTCTGTTTTGCTAAACAGTGTATAATAGTATACTATACATGACGCCCTCGTAATACATGGTGTGGACCGGGAAACTTCAAAATGGATTAACCAAGGATCCACTGATTTGGGGGTGTTCCTGTTTTAAACTGAGGAAAATATGGAAGGGGACTTTGGCCTCGGGGAGAGCCTCCTTAGGGAGAGGTCCGTGACCCTTGAAGACCTCCCGAGCACATTCCTAGTGGGGTGATTCCTGGAGACCCCCCCCAATGACCTCCCAGTCTACAGAGCTTCACTAATTACCCTTCCAGGGAGTCGGGGTTTGCCCTGAGGCTCCCCCTTCTGGAGCCTTCAATTCTTCCCTCCGTCAGAAACATTCAGCATTTCCTAAACTGTTTCAGGCTGAGCTGCTCTGGGCTCCTAACAAGTGCAGAAACAATCACATCTGTCGTGTGTCTGTCCCTTGAAGGCAGAGAGAAGAGGTCTGCTGGAGTTTCAAACTTACAAAGACACTGGTCTTGAGAAGTGGTTAAAATCCCCTGCCATGGGCTGGGGATTTAGCTCAGTGGTTCTACCACCTGCCTTGCAGGCGCAAGGACCCAAGTTTGATCTCTGGTACCAAAAAAAAAAAATCTAGCCCACTTTTAGGGTGAATATATTACCCAAAACCACCAGGCACTCGCTGAAATGAAATAGAACCCTGAGAAAAAATTCACGGGCCACACTAAAAATACAAAAGGAAGCAGAAGCAAGATGGACAGAGCCTAGATCCTTCATCTCTGCAGACAAAACAACCACGGAGCTGACTTCAAACACTGTGATTTTCCTTCCAGGGACTGGGCTGTTTCTGTCTTGGGGAAGTGTTTTTTCCCTTCGTTATCCTAACATCAAAATGCAGCCACAAAGGGAACACAAGGTCTCAGATCCCAAATGTTTTTTCTCCTCGAGATCCAGTTCTCCCTCCAGCTGAGAAGTTCATCAGTTCCCAATTTAGTAGCTATTCTTTTGCAGGTCACAGTAAACATCATAAAAGACAAAAACAAGCAGTACAGGTAGTGAGAAAATCACTGCCGAAAATATCATAAGCGCTAGCTCTTTGGGCAAACTTCCTCTCCCTGACTTTGTTTATAAAGGATCTGTGTACCTGGCCTGACTTTTTCAGAGGAATGTCCTTGTTTTCCTGCTCCAGCTGCTGGAGTGTCGCGGGAGGCTGAGCGGTGACCTGGCCGACAACAAGCCCTTGTGGTTCCAGGACGACTGCCGGTGGAGAGCAGAAGCCAGGTCGCTGGAGAAAGAATTTTTCTCTGCTAAGTGTCCTGCTCAGCGAGATGCAACGAGTATCGGATTCCCCACACAGAAATTGACTGTGAGGATTCTTTCCTGGAGAACAGGGCCCTAACAGCTTTGGAGGGGAGGGCAGAGTTCGTGCTTCCTTCTTCCCCAATGTCCTGCAGCGCGTTCTGACTTCTGTGGAGGACAGATGACTCGCTCCAGTGACCGTGTCCCAACCCCTGGGTGCCTCCTGGGCCTGGGATCATCACAAAGCCCCCAGCCCAAGCTGCAAGGCAGAAGAGGGACTTGTAAGGAGCAAAGCATATGTTTTTAAACATCTTAATTTTTAAGTTATTCTATCCACTGAAAGCACTTTAATAGAGAAGTAAAATACATTAACTAGTTTTTTATTCAGCACTGGAGACTTAACCCAGGGCCGTCACATTGAGCTATATCTCTTGCCCTTTTAATTCAGCAATTAATAATTCATTAATTTTAATTTTGAGAGAGTGTCTTGTTAAGTTTCTAAGTTGCCCGAGTGGGGCTTGAATTTGTGATCATCCTGCCTCAGCCTCACAGAGTGCTGAAATTACAGGCATGTGCCACCACACCTGGCTTGTCAATGACTTTTAACAGCTCTCTCATCTACATCAGGAAATGGGTAGCCACAGGCGTGTATGTGTGCCTATAGTTTTTCTGATTTCTGCTCTTAATTCTGACTTCTTGAAGGATGGAAGATAGAATTAATTGATCTGTGTGGTCACTGGCACAAACATCTGCCCATAATGTACTCTGGATTAATCTTGTGTTCCCTTTTTTATAAATCAGTTTAAACTTTTTCCTATTCTTTTCCTTCCATTTCATAGTCCTGTCCTCCCTGTTTTCTGCCTTCCTTTAATCCTTACTCCCATTGCCCTCCTTCTCCCCTTTCTTTCTTCTTTCCTTCCAGAATCTACTCAGGCCTTCTGGAATCTACTCAGGCCTTCCGGAATCTACTCAGGCCTTCTGGAATCTACTCAGGCCTTCCGGAATCTACTCAGGCC
>NW_004624751.1:13766290-13781622 GCF_000247695.1 Heterocephalus glaber | reverse complement strand
AGGTCTAAAAGAGCAGGGGAATTGGGAGGGGTAGGGGAAGGGGAAAAAGGGAAAGGAAAAAATATGAGAAGAGGAAAAAAATAGAAACAAGGTCTTTGCAAATAGGGAAGGGTGGAGGGGGTGAAGGGAGGGCAAGGGAAGGGGGATAAAAAATAAGAACCAAGAGACTCATGTAAAGATACAAGATCCCAATGATGAATGTAACTGTATTTTATACCTAAAATGTACCAATAAAGTTAACGGGGAAAAAAAAATTTTACTGTAAACTTTTTTCTGGAGAAATAAAGATAGAATTGTGATAACCCCATGGCACATCCCCTACCATCTTCTGTTTTGTTTTGATTTTAAACATTTCCTCTTCTATTCTATCCAAACAACTTGGACCACAGGTCTCACACAATTTCCCAAATGCTTTTCTTCCAGGCAGAAAATGAAACTTAGTGCTATATTTAAACTTTCTTAAACAATGTCAGTTTCATGGGTTTTCAAATGGTAACAATTTTCAAGAATTAAATTTACGTGGAAGAAATAAATTCTTATTCATCATGTGGAATCCAGGGCTAGACCCTTACTGAGCTTTAGATCGTCCCTGATTCTTTGCTTCCTGAAAAGTTTTCTTTCGAGTATATCTTAAGAGAAACTGGATCCTCTCCAGAGGGAAACCCACTCTGTAGTTGGTGGTGAACTGCTCCTCTGTAAAAGCCCTGGCTGTAAAGAAAAGGAAAGAGTGTTAATCCTAAACTACTATGGCACCATTTTAGAGAATTCTACTTAGGCCAGATTAAGCCCATTCATGGATCATTTTGCTGCTCAAAAGATCACAGTGCTTTACAGAAATGAACAAATCAGCCAGGCATGGTGGTGCATGCCTGAATCACAGCATTTGAGAGGCTGAGGCAGGAGGGTCACTGAAAGTTCAAGGCCAGCCTGCGTTACATAGTGAGTTCAAGGCCAGTCTGATCTGCATAGCGAGACCCTATCTCCAAAAATGAAAGTGTTGGGGTGGGGACTTAGCTCAGTGGTCCTGCCGCCTGCCTCACAAAAAAGAAAAAAGAAAAATTAATAAATAAATCAATTCTCACAAATCTTCATTCTGAAGGAAGATTTACAGAAGGTAAAGGTTTTGTTTTTTCTTTTTCTTTTCCAGCGGTAAAAGCAGAGAGAAGGAAGCCCCAAAATGAGCATGGTGTGAGCGGGAAGCAAGGCAGGCTGCTCCACACCCTCCCGGACTTGCCGGAAGCTCAGCCCATGGGTTTCCCACAGGGCTTCCTCCTTTCTTTCATTGTCCCAATCCCGGCCTTTCTTCCCACTGGGATTCTGACAGATTCTGTATTTTCTTGTAACTGTTAAATCTGAAGCTTTCCCACATCTCCCATCTATCAGTGACCCATCTGTATGGGGAAGAAAATCTACTTTTAGATCTACTTTCAAAAAGTAGATCAATTTATTTTCTTTCTCTCTTCCCCTCTACTCTGTCCTAAAGTAATCCCATGTATTTAAAAATGCTCAAAGAGTCAATATGTCTAAGTGCTTGGGAACTTTGGATAAAGGACCTAAGAGAAACAAGAAAAGAGGAAATGCAAGCACATGTCATAAATTGTTTCAGCATCCATGCTGAGAGATTATGAGCCCTCAGAAAACAAAAGGGCCCTATGCAGGATCTCAGAGATACATTGTACTCCCAGCTAGAACTCTATGGGGGCTACAAAGGGCGCTTTAAGGGCTTTTGCTGGGAGTGAAATGCAGGGTGACTAAGGCAGGAATGTGCAGGGCAGGATGTCAGGTGAGTGGAAATGGTGAGCTTCCTAGTGGACCATTCCTGCCTCACCTCTTCAACGAGTTCATTTTTCCTTTTGATTTAAGACTCAGAAGTGTATTATCCTTTGTGTGACTTCTTTCTCACCTCAATATAATCTAGTTCACCATAGCTCCTGTTTGAATCACCCCCACTTTCTACAGATTATGTTTTAAGGATATGAAAATGGGATTCTCATATAGTTCACTAAAAGATAGGTCCATCCATTGAAATTTTAAAAAGAGCTCTCACCACTCCTCCTTCATTTACCAACTGTTACATGAGCTTTGGTCCAGAATCCAGAATGTGCCAGTCTCCGAACTGTAGCTGGATTTACTAACCATCCCAGGATTACACAAAAGGATTACAGACTCCTTTTTAAGGGGACCTGGGCTGAATAACACGCTAGATATCTGCACTTGTCACTTCTTTCACACACTCTTTGAGTAACTAATATTTCTCCAGAATTATCTTCCAGGCCTGCATCATATGCTTTATCTTCACAATGGTCCTGGGGAAGATGAGCATCTCATCTTATGCTATGAAAAGGGAAAATGAGGATGGAGCAGTTGAATAATACCCCATCTGACACAGCCTACACTTTGCTTTGGAGCAGATCCCTTCCTCCTGGAAGTGCTAGAAAAAAGTTGGATTCTAGATCTTTAGTTTTCCAGTCCAACTTGAAGCCAGCCATTTGAAATAGCTGGCCAATTCCAAATCTCTAGTGTTTCTAATTTAAAATGACCTGCCATTATTTGGCACCAGGCTTTTCTGGGTCTTGTTGGTTTGTTTTAGGCTTAATTTATTTGCTTTTAACACAGAAAAGGAAAAGCAGTTTGAAAAGTATAAAGTCTTTTTTTTAAGAAGCCAGCTGCACAGTGATGTGCATAAAGCCATGGGGACTGGCACTGGCCTGGAGTCCCCGGCGGTCCCACACTGGCACATTAACCAGGGGTCAGTGGGCCAGTTCCGGAAGGGCAGCTAGGAAACACAGGGCCCTGGCAGGACAGAAGGCCTCTGCGCCACTATTTAACTCTGCATTTGGACCCAGGAACAGGCCTGGTCATGTTCCAACTGCTTTATTTTAAAAACAACCCAAGGGCTTAATTCAATCCATCCTCTACTGGCCCGGTAATTCTCCCCTCTGGCTCTCCTTTGTTTTTGTTTTGTTTCTGGTACCCGAGATCGAACTCGGGACTTTGCGCTTGCGAGGCAGGCAGCAGAACCACTGAGCTAAATCCCCGGCCCAACTCTGGCTCTCCTTTGATGTCCAAATTCCTAATCTGGGCTTCATAGGCTTCACTCAGTCATTTGCAAGATTTTGTTTATATGCCTTTTTGTCTGCAGGTGTATTTTTCCCACGAGGTAGGGTCCATAGTTCTCATCAGACTCTCAGATTTCATGACTTGCCAGGGATCCCTGGAGTGCACACCTGTAAGCCCAGTGTTACAGTTGAATGGGCCAATAATAGCCCAGATTCCTATGCAGGACAAGGGAAGAGTTGCCAACCATATGCCCAGTAATAAGTGGTAAGAAGCTACATTTACTGAGGGCCAGTCCATGCCAACAGAGGTATAACACAGGCCAAGAGAAGTGCCGGGGTGACAGGAAAGCACTGCACACAGGTCAGCGGTAACAGCGGCCACAGGAAAAAGGAGCAGATAACTCAGGCTTTCAGAATTTAAAGGCCAGCCCCGCTGCCTTAGATGCTTCACCCTGAACATCTTAGGCTGCCTGTGCTCGGCCATCAGCGATCCCCTAGGCTTTGGTTATTTTATTTTCTACCTCACTTCAGATCCTGGAAGCAGGAACAACCAATAACTGTTGGGTGCTGTTTAGAGTTAAATGGAGGGAAGGGAGTGACTCACTCAGCTTCTTCGTTTTTAACTGTACTACTCCCCCCACCCCCACCCCAGAGCCTTGGTCCCCAAAAATGTTTGAGAGGAGTTGAAGGAGGAAGTTCCATCTCTGTAGCTACTTCCAGCTCAATAGGGGCATTGCCCTGCCTATGAGGAGACCAAGGAGCCCTCACCCTGACTGATCTATGAGTTCAGTGAGGCAGGTTCTGATCTTGAGTTAGGGTCATAGTCTGGAGGTTGATGGCTGTCAAACAATAAGAGACAAATTTAGAGAAGAGATTAGATATGCAATTTCTAAATAACAACCAAGTAATAGTAACCAAGACCCCAGATATTTGGCTAGGATATTCATGACTGTTATGGCCTATGTCTGGATGTCCCATCAAAGCCTCATGCAGACATAGCTGGGGCTTTTTCAGAGGTGGCTGGATCTAGAGGGTGTGATGCTGGAACTGATTCATGGTGCAATGCTAGGCTCAAGGGCACTAGGATTAAGGGTGTGAGCACTACTCACCCTAAGTAGTCTGGGTAAGATAAGGGATAGAAAGAGCTGTGGTCATCCCTTGTTGCTTTGCTGCCTTCTGCCCACCATGAACTGCAATGCTACTCTACCTTGGAGCCTGCCAATCATGGGCTAAAACCTCTACACACTGTGAGGTAAATAAACCTTTCCTCCCTTAACTTTGAGTGTCAGGTATTTTGTCTCAGTAACAAGAAAAATAACTAAGACAATGTCTCAAATAGTTCTTCATGGATTTTGGAACCACATTTAGCTGGTTTCTGTGGCACATCTTTCACTATTTTAGACCTACTAACAAAAAAAGTACATTCTTCTTTTAGTGACAAACATGGCCCCTTTGTATCAGGTGTTAAGAGAGCTAGTCCCCCTCAGATGTTGTACGGCCACTGCTGGTAGTGACTCTATCTGGTCTTGATGGAAGGTAACACTGGGTAAGTTTGCCTAGGGTGTCTGTCAAGTTCTTACTTATGTGGCTGTTAATGATGAGAGAAAAATATGACTAGCTTTAGGGTCTCATATAAGTAGTCATTTTTATCATCTCTATTAGAGGCAGTTTTTTAATAAACTTGGATCCAAATAGAAACAGAAGAAACCCAAAAGATGTCATGTTATGACTTGGAACAGGGACCTTAGGTGTAGTAAACAGGACAGTAGGGAGAATACTCACACAATTTACTTAGAGGGAGCAAGCTGTTTTACTGTCTGGCTCAACAGAGTAGTTCATGTTTTCTTTTCTGAAGAGAAACTTGAGATTCTCTGTTGGTTCACAGGTGTATGAAGCCTGTGGTCACTCTTTTTTGTCTTCTGCTGTCTCAGGCAGCTTAGGCATTACCCTGGAGAGGTGAATCCAACTATCTGTTCCCTGTATATTACAGGCAGAATAAGTGGTTATAGAGTTGTGTAAGGGCCTTTCCATTTGAGTGTGAGTTGGTCCTGGAGTTAAAATATATCCCAGATAAGTCATCTTTTGTTGATAAATTTGGGTCTTGTATTGGGACACTTTATATCTCCATTTTACAAGAGAATCGAGAGTCTTTTTTTTTTTTTGGTACTGGGGATCAAACTCAGGACCTCTCCCACTTGCGAGGCAGGCGGTGGAATCACTGAGCTAAATCCCCAGCCCCTCGAGTCTTAATGGTGCTCTTATCAGATAGCTGCTTGGTGGGGCTGTAAATGAGGTCATCTACGTAGCACTATAATAGGCCTCCCCTTTTGAATTTTAAATCCCTTGGATCTTGAGCTAAAGCCTGTGCAAACAAGTGGGGGCTCTCTCTAAAACCCTGAGGCAAGATGGTCTAAGTACACTGTTGGCAAAGTCCTGTTTGGGGATCTTCCCACTCAAATGTGGACAAATATTGGGAGCTAGGATCCATAGTGATAGAAAAGATGGCATCTTTGAGATCCAGGACAAAGAACTATTTAGTGTCTCCTGGGATCTGTATAAAACAGCATATGAGTCTGCTACTAATGGATGAATAGGTATCACTGCCTCATTGATGGCTCTGAGATCTTGTACTAGGTGATATTCTCCCAAAGGCTTGGCTATTGGTAAAATGGATGTATTTCATGGGGACTGGCATGGCCCAGTAACACTGTAGCCACAAATTTATCAATAATGGGCTTTAACCCCTGTCTAGCTTCTTTCTTAAGGAAATTCTGCCTTCTGTGAGAATATAGATTAGAGTCCTCTAGTTGAATGACTACTGGAGTGGTCTTCACAGCTCTCCCCATGGTGCCATTATACCATGCTTGAGGATCTACTCCCAGCAGAAAGAGCGGGCTCTGTGGGGTCAGGCTAGTTGGGACACTAGCAAATAGGACAAATAGTAAATAGGGTTGCCAGAGGTTTGAGTATCAGAGTGGCCCTGAGTAGCAAGAGTATATCTCTTCCAGTTATTGGTATGGGGCACTCTAGTATCACCGTAAAGACAGCTTGAAAAAGGAAATCTTCCAAATAGCAGTTCAGAGTAGGGGTAAAGAAAACTGTCTGGTTAACTCCCTCAGGGCCCACATGACTTTAGAATGGAATAAAAGCTCACCCCAATAAAAAAATAGAACTGAATAAGTCACCCCAGTACTACAGCGAAATATAATGTGTTTGTCCGCTGCATCTAGAGTTACCTGAAGCTTCTGTGAAATAACTGTGATCTTCTTGTGCAGGGGCCTTGCAGGCTGCCTCGAGCACCATCACTACTCACTGTCCGGCCTTCTTCTCTGGTCACCATGGTAAGGGATGACCTCGTCCCTCTCTGGAACAAGGGCAGTCCCTCTTCCAATGCCAAGGGTCTTCTCCCATGATCTGACAGGTCCAATGGGCAGTTTCTGAGGGTGTTCCTTTGCCTGATGCCTCATTTGTTTGCACTTGAAGCCCTCTGACTTACTTTTATCACTCTTTGGATTACCTCAGATTCCACTAGTGCTGTGGGATTTGTCATGAGCCTTATCAAATATGGTGAGTATGGCTTTAGCTCCCATTTGTCCACTACTTTTTTCATGGTTATTGAACACTGAATAAGCTTCATCAACCAGTGGGCTTATTTTGCTTTGTGGGGTGAGTTGGAGTTTCTGGAGCTTTTTCCTCATATCTGGAGCTGACTACTAAATTACTGCCTTAGGATAATCTGGCCTTCTCTAGACTCAGAGTCTAAATTAGTATATGAATCTGGGGCCCTGTGGTCAGTAGACCCAGACCTGGTATGAGGTGAACTCAGGAGATGGCCTTTATCTCCTCAAGGTTCTGACTGAGCGATTTTTGAGCAGGTAGCCTGTGGGGAGGAGGAGCTGATAGGAGGGAGGCCTCTGTGGCATCAGTAGAGGACTGATTAATTCTGGGGTACAGGTCAGACCTCAGGAAGAGGACCATAAGGACTTGAACATAGGTACTCCTGACAATTTTTCCCATTCCTTACAGTAAAGATATAATTGAAATATGGCATTATATTTCAAGCTGCCAAGGGGTAGCCACATCTTCCCAAGTGGATACATAGGCCATTTTTTATTACACTGGAATATAAGATGATCTCTTTGAAGAGTCTTACTGTGAAACTCTTCCCAATGGTTAAGAAGACATCTGAGTGGGAACTCTGAAGGAATAGGTGAGGTTGTTTCCATGATGGGTCTATAAATAGGAGGGATAGGAACTAGCTTTTGTGGTCCTCTGTGCCTGTCCCTGGGTCAGTCCCCATTAGTGGGTACACTTCATACCAGGGGTTGTGACCTGGTTAGGCTGAATTCCTTGGGATTAAGTCATAAAAGCCTTCCCTGGGTTAGTTTCACATGGGAACCTGGCAGGCCATCCTCTAGATTCTCTATAATCCATTCCAGCTTATATCAAAGTGTCCCTGATAAAGCTGAGTTCCCTGGGCTGAATGTCTTCAGCCTTGCCTGGGCATACACAACTTTCCTTTCGGAACCTGAGAACCTCCCTTGCATCCACAGAGTCCAGAACTGGGATCCTCACTGGCTGTGTATGCCTCAGCCAGTTTTGAGTCCACCTAACATCCTGCTTTGGAAGGGGTAGCAATTGTCTTGCTCAACAAAACCCCAATCGTATGAATAGGAAGCACTTGTCATGAGCCTATGACCTGTGGGGGCCTGCAAACACCCTTTGTACTAGATAAAGAGCTGCCCAAGTCCAGGGCAAGTTACTAAGTACTCCACAGAGAAAAGCAACAATTCAGGGGCCAACTCCATGTCTCTTGGTCTCCTGCTGTGGGAAACCTTCTCTATTCAGTTCTGCATAGGCCCATTCCTGCTGAGGCCTGTGTTCCAGCCTCCAAGGTAGACTTTCCACATTGTTTCGAGCAACAACAGTATATAAACCCAACTGATTGTCAGGGGTCCTCCTGTCCCCTATAAGGGCCTTCTGTTTCCGAATTTAGTCATTTCCATGCAGCACCTGGTCAGGCACTCTTCCTGAATCCCCAACAAGCATCTTGGTTGCTTATAAAAAGGAGACAAGAGGGAGAAAGTAGTTACCCTCCTTTTGGGCTGGGTTGTCTGGTTGCCCAATTCTGCTGAAATCTCCAAGGCCTCTGAACTGCTGGTGCCTCCAAAGTTTGGTGAGGTCTCTGGGATGTTGTGCAATGAAGTCCCTCGGCTCATTGTCCGGTGAAGTCTCCTGAGGTTTGATGATGTTCTCCTGACTGGCTGGCCAGATGTTACCATTGAATGGGTCAACGATAGCCCAGGTTCTAGTACACAATGAGCAAAAAATTGTGAAGTGTACAACCAGTGATAAGAAGCTATGTTTATTGAAGGTCACAGGGAGTTGTGCTCAGGACCAGTCTATCCCAACAAAAGTATAACACAGACCAAGAAAGGTGCCAGAGCCACAGGAAAGCACTGCACACAGGTCAAAGGTAGCAGCACCAGTGGCAACAAGGGGTCAATATCCAGCCTTTCAGTGTTTAAAAGCCAACACCTCTGCTCTAGGTGCTTCCTACTAAATGGCACCTGTGTTCTCACCTAGGCCATCAGCAATCTCCTAGGCTTTTGTTATTTTAGATTTTACCTCTTAGGATAATGGAAGCAGGAATAACCATTGGGTCCTGTTTAGAGTTAAATGGAAGGAAGGGAGTGACTCACTCAGCTCCATTGTTTTTAACTATACTACGAGCACTCTGGGAGGCTAAGGCAGGAGGACTGCAAGTTCAAGCCCCCAGCCAATGTAATGAGAGCTTATCACAAAATAAAATAGTTTCTTTAAAAAGGTTAAACCTGAGATTCACAGTCTCACTACTGGCTGCTACCTACAAGGTCAAATCCATGGCATGTACAAGGGCCCTCTGTGGTTTTTAGTTCCTTTTCCTTGCAATCCATAAGCATGATTCACTGCACTATTACTCAGGTCCCAAAAAAACCTTGCACAACATTTTTTCTCTGGACCTTTGCAAATTCTTTCCAGGCTGTTTAACACGAACTTCCACTGACTCCAGTTCAGTGCATGAACAAGTGTTTATGAAGCAGCTGCTCATAGCCAGGCTGTGTCCTGGGACTAAAGAAACAGATCATGGGGCACAGATGGGGGTTGGAGGGGGTCAGTGAGGTGAGGAGAGTTAAATGTGGGGTTGGAACACCCAGGAGGGGTGCCTACCTTGGGCTGGGACCAGGGAATGCTTCCTAGAGGAAATCCTGCTTAAACTGAGGCCTGAAGAATGCACAGGAATCTGTCGGCAACCAATCCAAGACAAAGAGCACAGGCAAAAGAGAAGACATGAACAAAAGACACACACAGTAGAGCTCATCAGATTAGGCAGGTGAAGTAGCAGGAGATTAGAATGAGAAAGGTATTGTATTGCTACAGGAATGATATAAGGGAAATAAGTCCCAACATATGAGATGTCAGATACTCTGAGTCTGTGTTCTTCGAGGAAGAAGAATGAATTCTAAGGAAAAATGAAGGTTAAGAGCAGGAAAATTTATTGGGGAATAGGAATGGAGAATATAAGTGTGGAATAAGAACAGCTCCTGAGAGACAGGAGAGGTCCCAAATGGGTTGCCAAGGAGCCCACTTCTCAAAGAAAGTTTTATAGAACAAAGTCATGAAGGAGTGGGTACAAGGTGGGTAAAAACTAAAATCAACCAATAAGATTACAAGTACAGTCGCTTAGGTAATATTGACCCAATAGTAACAAGGGTATATGGATGACATCATTAATCTTGGTTGATAATCTGTAGTCTTAGTCTTAGTGGTCTTTTCTTAGTGGGTGGGAGAGGACGGCCCACCCCCAATGAGATAATGGTCTATCTATAGGGAAAGCCCAAAAGGGTGCTATCAGTAATCTCGAGCTTCTGTTGTTCTCTTAGGAAAGTATGCAAATCTGGCCATTGTGATTTTAACCTTATTCAGATGCACCTCCAGCCTCCAGCCACAACTTCGATGTGTTCTTATCCTCCTCACTGACTTTCTCGAGGGCCATCCCTGTCTGACAGCCTACAATATTTCTACCTGACTTAGTTGTCTATGACAGTACTACTGATGACCTTGTATACAGGTTAAATGATGTTCTTTATAATGAAGAAGTCCTCTTATAGAGGGAGAAGCCTGCTATTAGCCTGACCAACTTTGATGTAACTGGAATCTGGTTAGAAATGGAATCTGGGAGTCAGGCATGGTGGCATACAACTGCGATTCCAGCACTCAGGAGGCTGAGGCAGGAGGATTGAAGCAAGTTCAAGGTCAAGCTGGGCTCCATGGCTTTAAGGCCAACATGAACTAAGCACCAAGACCCCATTTCAAAAACAGGTTTAAAAAAAAAGAGTAGGGGGATCCAAGGTCCAATTGAGACCTGCTAATAATACCTTCATTTTAATACGCTCCTGGTAACCCCTACCCTTCGTAATGGGAATTGAACCCAGGCCCTTCCCGCTTAGCTGCATCGCCAGACCTCTTTATTTTCCATTTTGAGACAGAGTCTCACTAAATCACCAAGTTGCCCAGGCTGAACTCAAACTTGTGATCCTCCTGCTTCAGCCTCTCAAAGTGCTGGGATCACAGTGTGCACCACCACTCCAGGCTCCAGGGTGACTCTTGCATACAGGGAAGTTTGAGAAGCACTTTGTCAACTCAAGTAAACCCACCCCTGTTTCATGTGACAAATTCTTACCAGGGTGCTAGATTTCAGGCCTAGGGCACTTGTTAGGTACACAGAGCCCAGCTCTCCCCTCAGCTCCCATTCAGTAAGACTGGAGCAAACATGGCTGTCCCCGGAGTTCAAAGATGCTTCTTACTTTAAGAAAGTTTGAGAAAACACGTTTCCCCACCCTCCAGGATGGATTGCTCTTTCCTTCTCCTGGCACTTTATCAGCACCCGTGTCTTCTAAATCGTGTCTTCTAAATCTAAACCTGAGCACTTTCCTTTTGTTTGTTCTCGTGTTGCCAGAGCCTTAAACTCAGTAAATGCCCACATGCACACACGAGTGACAGTGACTGCCACCAGGCCAGATCATGTGAGTCCAACAGGTCAGACCAAGGTCAAATGTGCTATTAAGACAAAAGTGGCTTCAATTTGAGGGAGCAATTTATCAGTAGGTTTTTGTTCTAAGTGTCCAAATCAAGGTCGAGAGTCATATATCCCTGTTACCACTGCAAGTGGACACTTTTCTTCCTCCTCCAGCTGGGTGCCTGCTTCAACCGAATGGCTGGGGACCCGGCAGCAGCCCCAAGTGGCTGCCTCCCTTCCCCCAGCCCCTGCTGCCTTCGTGCTTGGCTGTGCCACCCCCCCAGCTCCGAGGGTCACCCATTCGACCTTCTGTGACTGCAGATTCTACCAGCTGACCATGAGCAGCGTGAAGAAGCCATTTCCTTTTGTTTGTTCTAAATTCCTTTTTTAACCATCTACCCGGTAACTTATAAGAGAGAAATTAAAACAGTTGATATTTTGCTGTGGAGGGTGGAGTTAAAGGATAAACCTTTTAAAATCTCTTGCAGAACATGGATATAATTTTTCTATCAGTGCATGTTTGCTATACACAACGAGTACAATTATCAGGGACAGTCGACACATGTACATGACACATCTTAGTCCATTTTTCTTTAATTTTTTTTTCATCCCCTACCCTTCTCCTCCCCCCTGCTCCTCCAACCCTTGGTCCTCTTTCCATTTGCAAAAGCTCTGTCTTCATCATTTTTCCCCTTTAATTCTTTATTCCCCCATCCTCTTCCCCTCCCCTCTCTCTCCTATCCCAAGGATTAACATCTAGAATATATAAAGGACTAAAAAAAAAAATAGACCCCCTCAAAATAAAAGACCCTATCAAAAAATTGACAAGTGAAATGAATAGACACTTCTCGGAAGCAGCACAGATAGCCAATAAATACATTAAAAAATGTTCAACATCACTGGCCATTAGAGAAATGCAAATTAAAACAACACTGAGATTTCATCTTACTCTAGAAACAATGGCCATTATCAAGAATTCAAACAATAACAAATTCTGGTGAAGATACAGGGGGAAAGGAATCCTTCTACCCTGTCGGTGGGAATGTAAACTAGCGCAGCTGCTATGGAGATCAGTGTGGAGATTCCTCAAAAAACGAAAACTAGAAATTCCATTTGACCCAGCTGTTCCCCTTCCAGGCATCTGCTTGAAAGAGTTAAAAACATATTACAGGGTTACCTGCATACCCTTGTTTATAGCAGCACAGCTCATAATCGCTAAATCTTGGAAGCAGCCTATATAGATAAAGATAGTGTGATATTTATACACAATGGAGCACTACTCTGCCCTGAAGGATAAATTTGAGTCATTTGTAGGAAAATGGATCCCACTTGAGACCATAACATTAAATGAAATAAGTTTCTTTTATATGAGAAACTGATATATACATGCAAAGAGAGAACCAAATAGAAGGTAGAGACACAGGAAGGCAAGAGATCCCTTTTCAAAAGACTTAACTTTAATTTTTTTCCCAGGTATCTTAGTCACTTTCTTGTCACTGAGACACAAGGCCTGACCCTCAGGATTTAAAGCAGAGGTTTATTGGGGCTCACAGCTTCCGTGTGTGACCCGCTTGCTCGAGGGCAGAAGGGTCTGGGGAGAGGGAAGCTGCCAGGAGGCAGAGGGAAGGTGGGGCCCAGGGAGAGACATGCCCTCTCGAGGACACCCTGTGTACCACTTCCTCCTCCAGACCTGGCCTCCTAAGAGCCAGGCGGCTATGTCACCTCCACAACTGATCCCCTCCCCAAAGCCTTTGGATGCATGAAACTTTCAGGGACATTCTAGAACCCTGGATATATAAACATCTTCATTTTACAAATTTGGTAAAATAAAGAAAATATTCTTTTTTTTTTTTTTTTTTTGTACTGGGGCTCCAACTCAGGACCTTGTGCTGGCGAGGCAGGTGCCAGAACCACTGAGCTAAATCCCCAGCCCAAGAAAATATTTTTTAAAATGCATCCCACCACGGAGCATGCTTCAGTGATATCATTTGTTCAGCAGATTCTGCCTCAGACAACCACACTGGATGTGCAAAGGCTTTTGTCATCTAAGCCCCCCAGGGCCAACGTCCCTGTGGGGAGCAACGAGGCCTCCTGGCAGAAGAGCACTGAAGGAGTGGGACAGAGCGACAGGGAGGGAGTGGAGACCCCAGGCCAGGGCGGGAGGCTGACCTGGCCAGAAGACCCCAGCAGGCCTGGTCCCTTCACTCTCCCTGGGCTCGAGGGAGAAACTCAGCAACCAGGAGAGCAGGAGAAGCCCAGCTCCTCCCTTCCCACTGTCTCTGGACTTTCAGAAACCTGCCCAATGCTGCTTTCCCTCGCTGGCCAGACCCTAACCCAGATGAGCCACTTAGACCCACAGGAGGGGAAGGCTTTTTCCCTTTCTCTTAAGATTTACATTATTTTTAGTTGACACACAATGATTGTACACGTCACCAGTACAGCGTGATGTTGACACACAGCAAATCAGACATCTATCATATTCACCTGCAGGCTAGGATTCCTTTGCTCAGGCAGGCTCAGAAAAAGTGAGTATTTTTACTTATTTATGTGTTTATTTATTTCATACTAGGAATTGAACCCAGGGCCTTCACACTGAGCTACAACCCTCCCCCACCATTCATTCAATCATTCATTCATTCATTCATTTTTATTTTTATTTGAGACAAGGTCTCGCTCAGTTATCCAGGCTGAGCTCAAACTTTCGATCCTCCTGCTCCAGCCTCCAGAGTCCTGGGATTGCAGGTGTGCACCACCAGATGAGGCTCAGAGAACTTCTAAGACTAGGTTTGCTATGAGCTTTTTGTGTCTTAAGTAAGATCAGCTTTATTGTTTTGTTTTTAAAAATACATCCTCACTATAAAACATTTAGGTGATGGAGAAAAATGAAAAGATTAAAATATCAAGTGACCCAACACCACCCAAAAATAATTACTGTTAATGGTGTCAAAAGGTAAGATGCCCCTCAGTGCAGACAAGCAAGACTCCTGTATTCATTCCCTCAAGTATCAGAACCACAGTGAGAAGGGCACGTAGATTAAAATTAGATCATAACAATGTCACATCTTACATGATTTTCACAGAAGAAAGAAAGAGTTCATGGGAAACAAAAGGAAATACTAATAAAACCCTCCCCTCCCAAAATTTTGATAGTTATTTGGTTATATTTTGTTTTGTTGAGGCTGAAAATACTCATGTCTGCCTTCGTAAGTGTAAGTCTCACAATTCTTTAGTATTAGGCCTACATTTATATGAATTCATTGCTAATCATAGGATGTTTAGTCCAGCATATTCTTCTTATTTGAGGAATGGCTGCCTTTAGACTTGCATAAGGCTTGTCCTCAAACATCTGTGTCGTACTCTCCTTCCCTCCAGACATTTCTCTTTCTCATCTGGCGTTGCTTCTCCTGTTAAGAAATATGAAGTCCTATTTTCTCCTTGTAGGGGATGTGCTTTCTTTGCTTTCTTTCCCTGGATGCTCACTAGATTCTCAAAATACATTTTTCTCTCCTAACCCCATCTCTTTTTAATATAGATGTATTATTTAACTGAGTGTGCCATGAGCAAGAAATAGTGGAACAAGTTGGTCAAAAATATGATAAGAGAGTCGCACAGAACATGCCGAATCAGCCTGCTGCAGACAGGCAGGTCTGTGCATGCCCTACCGAGGTCCTGAGTCGCATGGAACACGCTGAATCAGCCCGTGCCCTGGCAACAATCCACTGGACCCCCCCGCTCCTCTGTACAACCACCTGGTTCCACGCTACAATGACTCAGAGGACACCAGACCATCAGACCACAGTACTGAGTCCTGCTGCTCCTGGCCGAGAGGTAGGGGCTTCTGAGCCGCCGTCCCACTGCTCCTGGTCCAGAGGAAGGGGCTTCCCAGCCACCATCCCTCCTGGTGCTCCCAGCCCAGAGGAAAGGGCTTTTGGGCCACCATCCCTACTGCTGCTCCCGGCCCCTGTCCCACCTCTCCCAGTTCAGAGGAGATAATCCATGCAGGCACTAACAGCCCCCCGCCCCAGTCAAAATGAGAAAACATGTAAATAAGTCTCAAAACAAGACTTCCAGATCACCTACAGCAACCCCAAAGGGAAATGAGATGGAACACTCTGATACTCAACCACCTGGACCCACTGAACTGGCAACAAAAGGGGGATCTGGAAAAAATGAAATCAGAAATAATTTCTCAGATAACAGGAGAAATTGTGCCC
>NW_004624751.1:13734040-13761580 GCF_000247695.1 Heterocephalus glaber | reverse complement strand
TGCATCATGTAAAGGTACAATTCCCAATGAGAAATGTAATTGTGTTGTATACCTACAATGTACCAATAAAAGAATTTAATTTAAAAAAATATAAGAAACAAGTGAATAAATGAAAGGTAAATCCTATATTTGATCTCCAATACTACAAACCAACAAAAATAGTACCATAGAAGAAAAGCTTTATGGTAATCACCTTGAATCCAGAGGGAAAATACCCACCTTTAAAATTAATGAGGAAGAAGTAATATAGAGAGAGGACAAACATGGTAAAAATAAGAATGACTAACAGCAGAAAACCAAAAATTGATACAAAAAAAGGATTCAAAGATACAACAGAATGCCTAGCATGCTGGAGGCCCATAAAAAAGAAAACAAAATAAAACAACCAGGAAAAAACCCCCAAAGAAATAATAGAAGAAAATATTCTTGAAATAAAGGTGAAACTAAATCTGCTCGGATTATGCTGCTTGAAAAGCATGCATAGAAAGATGCTCAAAACCAGGCCACTGGGCTTGAACTATGTAGGCTCATCTGCCAAGATTCACCCCCTCCATTCAAGGGTGTAGCTTATGTTCATAGATGTTTCCAAAGGACCCCCACTGTGTGCTTGCTTTGGCAGCACATACACCAAAGGGTGAGGCTCAGCCACACCAGTCCGTGAAGAGCCTTGGATGATGGGAAAATCTGATGTAGCCTTTGCTTTCTGCTGAGATCTGAAATGTTCAGGTAGGACCTCTGTTCTTGGGGCTTTTCCCTTATCTTTTCCCTGGATTCACCCTTCCCATTCCCCTTCCCTCCAAACGGGGGAGGCTGCATGAGCATTGTTAGAAGCTAAGCAGTCTTCTGTTCCTTATTTTGGCCTGAGATCCATGAGGAAGGTAATGACATGAGGCTGTATTGTTTTCCTTGTTTGGCTGAGGGTGGATTTTTTTCTTGCCTTTGTATTTTTTAAATTAATTTGCTCACACCCTACCTCCTGTTGTTGTTTTAACTTTGGGTTCCTTTCTTAAGCAGATAAATCAAGAAAGAATTGGTGCACTGAAGTCACTCCTCCAATCAAAGCCCAGGTCCCTAAGTCACTGCTGGATGGGTGGTGGCTCCCCGCAGTGCCAAGCAGAGGACTCTCTTCCTTCCATTTCTGTTACTGACAGCCATTGTCTTCATCAGCTCACTATGCTATAACAAAATACCAGGGCCTAGGTGGCTTATGCAAAACAGAAATTCATTTCTCATAGTTCTTTAGTCTGGAAGGCAAAGATTAAGGTATCATTGTTATTAAATTGCCTGCCTCACGGTGACAAAAAAATGAAACACAGACAGAGGAGGTAGGGTGTATGCGAACTGACTTGAAAGATATAAAGGCAAAGAAGTAGAGCTTCCAGTAGTTGGGAGGGGTTCTGAATAGGATACCCAGGAGCTTTTACGGGATCTAGAAGGGAGCTCAGGCTGTTGTGTGAGCAATACACATCATCCCTATAGGCATCCCCTATATGCTATAGGAGAATATATATTTTTAGGATCTAATCCATGTAGTGTTCACACAATGCCCATGCAGGGTCCATGTTTCCATAAGCCAGTGTGGCCACCTGATAATCCCTCCTGGAGGTTCCAGATATCTGAAGGACACCTGGAAGATGCTCCTGAAAGATCCCTGGAGGATCTTACATAATTTGGCCTAATATTGATATAGCAATCCTTAAGAATAAAACAATAAACATTCTCTCTCATGGCTTAGAGCAATAATCAGGTAAATTCTCTAAAAGGTTAAGTTTTCTAGTAAAATAAAAAAATTGTCTAACAGTTTCCATCTATCTCAAGTACAAAAGGATAAATTTATACTGGAAACCTAGCAAAAATATACAAAGGCAACTCTGCATGGCCCTAGTGCTAGGTGCTCTCCATAATGTCCTCCAGAACAAACTGTTCTAGGCATGTCCTCTTGTTAATTGGCTGATCAACATCAGCTCCACTGTTGATTGGTTAATCCTGTAAGTAAGTATTTAGTGTTGTCTCCGTATCAGCGTGTATGCTAGGCAATACGAATGCCAAGAGAAAAAAATGTGGTCTCTTAGGAAATCATAGTTAATTAAAGGAGCAGACAGATAGATAATTTCTACTCAGTGCCTACGTTCTGTAATACATGCATGAACAGATGCTAAGGGAGAAAGAAGGCTACAGAAAATAAGGGTATGTTTGCTTAAAAACTCACGTGGGGCAGATGTCACGTGAACTGGTAATAAAGTACCAGGCAAAGAAAGGGGGTAACTAAGCAAAGGACCCAGCATGTTCAGAGGCATGCAGGTGTCTAACAGCCTTCGCACCAGAGCCATGAGACACTCAATGTGGACAGGTTATAAATTTTATGTCAAAAAAGAGACTGTGAGGGGATTCTCTTTGCATCAGAAGGAAACTGAAGCCATTCTATCAAAAAGGGGAGGGAACCAGGGAGTTGAGGAGGTGGGGCACTGAATCTTTTTTTTAACATCTTCTTAATTTAATTTAATTTTTATTAGTGCACGTTTGCAGTACATAATGATTACATTCCTTGTGGGGAGTTGGTCCATGTGCACAACACATCTTCATTCTTTTTTCATTCCTTTCCCCTCCCCTCCCTCCTTTCCTTCATCCCCTTCCCATCTGAGAAAGATCTGTCTCCCTGCTTCCCATTGTCTATCTTTTATTTTGCTATTACGTATATTTTGGGTTTCTCATATACAGCAGTGAGAAAACAGCTGGAGTGGGAGGAGATTGGGAGCTGAAGGAATCATCATGGGGCTCTTGAAGTTTTGCTGGAAACAAAATATAGAAACTTGAGTGAATGCAGTTGCACTGGGGAGTGAGGAATGAGGAGCAGAAGCAGAAGATATCGCAATAATAGGATTTGAGGACATGAATATCCCAGTGAAAACGGGGTTGAATGAAGGAGGATTTCAATTTTCTCTCCTTCCAACACACTAATTGAGGGAAATTAAAAAAAGGATGGGTTTGCAAGGGAGATGAAGACTAACTGTACTGAGGAAGCTCATGAGCTCAGGTCTGCACGACATTGCAAACAAACACTGCTCGCTCCTGTGCAAGCAGTGTTTGGGGTTTGGTCCAGGGCTCAGGAGAGATGCGCCCAGGGGTCACTCCAGGGGGTCCTCATCACCAAGGCAATGGCGGAAGCTGTCTTTTTGAATTACATGATGCATTATTTATAAAATATCCTTCCTATCTTCACCTGCCAGATGGTATGCTAGTGACGGTGTAAAATTTAAAAGGATGTCAGTGTTTCATGTATTAATTATCAAACTTTAAAGGATCCACCAGGAAGCTGGCTTCCCAGGCCTGTGTCCATGAAGTTGGTGTGACCAACCAGCGCCTCGGGTGATGATGACACAGGTGGTGACCAAGAAGGGTGACCTCCGTGGGTGGCCTGGGAGATGGAGTCAGTAAAAGGAACTGAAAGGGGTAAGAGGGAGGGAGAAGGGCCCTGTAGGCTCTGGTCTTCACCTTTAAATTGCACAGTCAATGCTGGGATTGAAAATGAATGTGAGTATTCACGGGTCATTCAGAAGCTCTGTCCTCCCCACTGACCATTTGAGTTTCAGCTCATCCACAGGCAACGTCTTCTGCGAAGCCTTCTCTAGCTTCTCCTGCCCCACCTGTCCTTCTCAGCACTCTCAGTGGGCCCTTCCCTGCCTCCTTCTAACTTAGCCTACACCTGCTCCCCTAGTCTCGAAGCTTAACCAACCGGTTGGACTGATCATGAGTCCCCTTCGGCGCAGCCCTGGGCCCTTGCACACTGGGAGGCATCCCCTAGCTTCCTCCCCAAGGTCATGATCAGGCCTAGACTCTGGAGAACAGGCGGGCTCAAGAGACATTGTGTATCCAGATTTCCTACAGAATGGGAGATTCTCTCAACAGTACCCTTGACCAGAAGGGACCTGGGGTCTGCAGTCGGTAGCCAGTGGTGCCAGGGTGGCCTGTGCTCCAATGTGGAACAGGCAGCAGTGTGTGGAGAGCCAGCTCAGCCACAGGGCACTCACTGATGAAGCCCGCCTCCATGTCCAGGCTGAGCAGGCCTCAGCCATGCCCCCCAGGCAGCTCTCATGTGGGAAACTCTGGTGTTTTGTCCTTTGCATGTTACACCTTGTTAGCAGCTTCTGCAGCTCTGTATATGATATGCTATGAGCTTCTATAATGTTCCAAACAGAAGAACTCATGAGCATGTGTGTGTGTGTGTGTGTCTGTGTGTGTGTGTGTGTGTGTGACACTGCGGATGGAACCCAGGGTCTTATGCCACTACGCCAAATCCCCAGCAAAGCTCTTGCTTAGACATTGTACTGGTTACCTACAACTGCAAAACAAACCCTAATTCTTGTGGCTCCAAACCACACGGCTTCGTCATTTCCTGCCACTGGACATTAGATGTTTGAAGTTAAGCCTTCCTGGGACTGGAATTAAGGTGTCAGTGGGGGCTGGGTCCTTCTTCACCTTCACAGCTCATCCCTCCAACTTCCCTGGTCGCCTTCTTACAAAGGGACACTTGTGATGACACTTGAGGCCCTCTCGGGTAATCCAGAGTGCAGTTCCCATCTCAGAATCCTTAAGCAAGCAGTCTTTCTGCCGTAGAAGGTAACATTCTATGGGGCTTCTAATGTGGATCTCTTTGGGGGTCATTATTCAGCCTGCTGCGGACGTCTCAATCAACACCCTCTGAGACAAACTGACCTCTTCCTCCATTTGGCTGACGCCTCCTAGGCTTGCACTGCCTTTGCCATCAGCTAATGACCTCACTCTGCTGTCCCCAGAGCAGTGCTGTGGTGGGTCTAAGCTGCAGTGCTCATCAGGGCTGCTCCCACTCCATCCCTGCCCACAGTGAGCAGGGATTCCTGTCTCCCTAGAGTCACGGGGGCTCAGGGACCTGCGCGGCCAACACGGCATGAGACCAAATGTGCTCTTTCACTGGGAGCTTTAAGGGCTAACATGAGATTGCTATTGGCTGTTTCCCTCTGTCACTGTGGGAAACAGTTTTCATACAGTGGCTTTCATCAGCTGGAAGCCATCTGACCGGATGCCTGCATAGAAAAATGCATAGCCAGGGTCCCATAGAGCACACTGTGGTGTGAAAGCTGAATGAGAAGTAAAGTTTCATTGCTTAAGTCCCTGGAATTTGGGGTACTCCCTGTCACCACTCTAGTATTGAGCCTGACAGATACAAACTCTCTCTACAAGGGAGTCAAAATTTTGTTGTTGTTGTCATTTTGGTTTTTTGAGACAGGGTCTCATGATGTACCCCAGGCTGGCCTTGAATTCACTATGTAGCCCTGGCTGGCCTTGGACTCACAGTGATCCTCCTGCCTCAGCCTCCTGTATCCTGGGATTACAGGTGTACACTACCACACCTGGCTAGTTGGATCAGTTTTACAAATCTCAACAGAATTTCCCATGTGGTCCCATTAAAGTTTGCCTATTCTGTAGTGGCCAAGTCTTCAAGGCTTTTACAACTCCCAATCACACTATATACAATGGGTAATTTATTATTTTGAAACCTGATGAACGTTCTCTGTTTTTACCAATATTACTGATTCCAAAAAAAGTTTGTTTGAATGCCACTTAAAAACTCTCCCAACATGCCGGGGATTTAGCTCAGTGGTTTCACCACCTGCTGCACAAGCACAAGGACCTGAGTTTGATCCCCAGTACCAAAAAAAAAAAAAAAAAAAATCTCCCAACATTAAAAAACAAAAAAAGGGCCGGGGACTTAGCTCAGTGGTTTCGCCACCCGCTGCGCAAGTGCAAGGACCCAAGTTCAATTCCGCGTACAAAAAAACCCAAAAACTCTCCCAGCATTAATACCCATCCACGAATAAAATTCTCATAATAAAGTACACAGGAGTCATTCTCATCAGACTGTGTTTCTTCATCTAAACCACAAGCCATAGGATTCTCCAAGTACTTAGTGAAGTTTGGCAGAATATCCCCATTCTCATTGTAGCAGCTCTTTAAAAATCAGTTTAGCTTGGCAATTTTTCTCTTTAGGAATACAGGCCAACTCAGACATCAATACATTCTTTATACTAAGTGCTCCTGGATCATCTGATTAAATAATCATTCTGAAATTACCCAGGGTTTTACACAAATATGACTAATCTGTACGCTCTGAGACTCTCCGAAGCAGTATTATTAGACCACTCCTTGAGACTTGGGATGGCAGAAAAAAGTCATGTTCCATTGCAGCTCTTGTGGACGGTTTCAGTTTAAGCACAAAAATTCCAAGCAGAGGCAATAACATTGGACTTTACACTATGTTGTATTTCTCTTCTGTTTTATGCTCTTGCAGAATTCAAACATACCAGTATTCATGCACTAAGCCATCTTTGAGGAGAGGAGGAGGATTCGTGCAGAAGCCTCTTTTTTAATTAGTACGTATATGGAGTACATGATGATTCCATTCCTTGTGTGGAGTTGGTCCACGTATAGAACACATCCTCATTCTTTTTCCAAGCCCTCCCTCCACCTTTCTCTATATCTTGGACCCCTTCCCTCTTGCAAAAGATCTATCTCCTTGTTTTCTATTGTTGATCTTTTACTTTGCTCTTGATTTATACTTTGGGTTTCTCGTGCAAGAGAGACCATGTGATATTTAATGTGTGTCTGATTTATTTCACTTAACATTATGATATTAAAGTGCATATATTTTCTTGCAAGTGACTCAAGCTTATCTTTGTTTATGGCAGAGTAGTACTCCACTGTGTCTTTTCTAATCTTCATCTTTATATGATAGAGATTAAATAATGGGATTGGTTTAGTAGATGCTTTAAGGAGACAGTATTTCACAGTGATTGGGTTCAATGGGCTCTAGGATCAAAGCACCAGGATTTAAATTCTGTCTTTATTTCTCACAAGTTTTGTGAATTTGTACAAATTACTCAACCTCTAATCCTTGGTGTCCTCATTTGTAAAATGGGACAATGATAGGATCGACCTCATAGTTTTGTGGGAGGATTAAAGTTGGTTATCCAGATAAACCGCACAAAATGAACTAAGTCCTCAATATATACATTTAGTACTATGCAAGATTTCCCTTTGCATGATATTATTTGTCTGGAGACAGATAATCAATGAATTCATGGTCTGGTCAATAGTACAATAAAAAGGATCACTTATTTCTTACAAAATGTAGTGCAAGGTAAGTACTGTAAAATAATGAAGCGTTAAGCACATTCCAGATGTTACGTAGTGCTTGGGGGGATTTGCATGCAAATTCCTTTAAAATGTGAGGTCTCAGGGGCTTGCAACCCTTCTCCCCGACAAATGGCCTTGATTCAACGCAACTTGGGTTTCAAAGACTGGAGACTTTTCGATTACTTTTTAGTGTCACCTGGCTATCTTAACTGACAGGAAATGAAGAGCTGCAGGCCAGGGAGATGCAGGCAGTCTCACTATTTCTTTTTGCTTTCCTTCTCCTGGGAACCCACGTTGTCAATCTAAGGACATATTTAAGATTCCAAAAGAAAGATGGACCTTCCAAGTGACCAATCCAAGACATCTTGAGGATACTTTCAGAGTTCCTTCAAATAAAACACTTTAAAAATTTACCAAAGAAGTACGGGACTGTTATTTCTGATATTTGTGGGCTTACTTAAATTTCCATAAAATATTTATGTGAAACAGTCTAAAAGGATGAGGCATGATAATTGAGTTTATTTTTATTTTATTCATCAGTTAATCAAAATGAAGTCCTCTTAAGCGTACTACAGACTGACATTTATGCTGATTTGGGGCCAAAAGATAGACATATAGATATAAATATACACATCCATATTCTTTCACACTTGCCACTATCAGTGACACAACCTATCACTATTTCTACTTGGTTCTCTAACTTTATCTGGGTGATGCTCTCTATTACTGACAGAGGGGAGCTCTTCGGACTGTTTTCGTTTCTTGCCCGGGCGATCTGTCCTTCCCCTGGTGGGAGAACGCTGAGATCGAGTGTAATGAAAGGCCCAGTCAGTCTCAGCTCTGTCTTTTCCCACCTTATTTTCCAAGGTGCATTCCTGCACCAAATCACGGTCAGCTCGGCCCTTCCTAAAATAACACAGTGGCCTTCAGGGTCCCGCCCTCCAACCTCGCCCTAATTGCACAAGAAACCACAGAGTGGCGATGTCTGAGGGCTGGTGCCGTCAGGGCATTACAGTATTTGCGGGGCCCCCGTGCAGAATGAAACTGTGCAACCCCCTTGTTCAAAACACCGGGGATGCCGCCTGCCTCACAAGCACAAGGTCCTGAGTTCAATCCCCAGCACCAAAGAAAGAAAGAGGGAGTGAAATGAAAGAGTATAGAATGTGTCTATAGAATGGAGGTTAAATTTATGGGGCCGGGGATTTAGTGCAGCGGTTTCACCACCTGCTGTGCAAGTGCAAGGACCCAAGTTCGATCCCTGGTACCAAAAAAAAAAAAAAAAGATGTGTCAAAACACAGGGGGACTCGAACCATTAAAACCACTGAGATAAAAAGCTTCCCCCTTTCTTCTGCTCTCTCTTGTCCCTCCTCATGGTGTTTTTAAATTTATTCTTTAATGTTATCTTGTAAGTAAAGAAAAATTAAAATTTTAAATTATTAGTTGGAATTTCACTGTTCATGTTTATATTGCACAATACCAATTTTAAATGAAATTATCACAGTGTTTAACCCATTTGGAATCATCGAATTGCATCTCCTATTTTATTCTGTGTACATGTATCACATGCACTTTTTTTTCACAAGAGCGGTGGAAACACTGCACAAAACCCCCTCAACCATTTTCCCTTCCCTTCTTGATGTACACGCATTACCTCCTCACTCTACCCGGCCAAAGTGGAAGGGAGATCCTCAGCGGGGAGGCCCTGCACACTACCCCTCTCCGCTGCTGTCTGTACCATCACTGTCACCCCATACCATGCAGGGAGAGGAGGGGAGGGAAGTCCCAGAGGATGCCAGATCCCTTGCTCTTATGTGTGTGTTTCATAACCGTCTCTCAAGTTCAAAGAGAAGATTCCGGAGAATGCAAAGGTGCTGGCACCAGAGAACTGAGCCAAGTGTGGAGACTTCCTGAACCGCACGTCGCATGCCCAGGGAGCCAGCCCTGGATGCTGGCTGGAGGGCACTCCAGGGCTGTTCTTGTGGGGCATCATAACCACCACAGGTAGGCTGATATAAAAATCGAGCAGGGAAAGAGAACCACAACACCTAACCTGTTAGATCACTGTCTTTTGGTCACAATTCCTTCACCTCAGGGGCTCGTCTGTAATACTATAATCTACTACCTTCCTCTGCAAGATCTGTGAGCTAAAACATTGCACATCCCACTTATAGAGTATACAGCAAGTTTGTGAACATAGATTGGAAATAAGTCTGGAGAGATGGGCTTTAATATTTCACAGGATTTTTCTTGCAAACAGTGGCAAGTGCCTAAAATACCACTATCTCAACTTCACCTACTTACAAATCCCCTGGGTAACCTGCTGAGTTGTATTTGAAGAAGCTCCTGGGTAGTGTGGGCTGGCATTATTGCATTGAACATACTCATACTAAAAAGTACTCATTGTTTATGTGAAACTCAAACTAAACTGGACGTTGTAAATGTCTACTAGCTAAATCTGGTAACTGCATCCTTCATGATTCCAGAGCAGAGGAGCGGCTTATAAACTGCTAAGCTTTTCTGAGAGGGAACTGTTTACAACTTCCTGAAACCTTTTAAAGCATGTAGGTGAGATTTTTCCATCACTGTCCCTGAGAGGTGTGGATCTGAAAGGTATCAATGCTAAAATCACAAAGCCTCCCAGATAACGTATTGCCCCCCAGCCAACGGTGTTGCTCCTTGAAATACTCCTCTCACTTCTTTGAGTCTGGCTGTTTTCTCTATTTCCTCTCTGGCTGCATCTCCTATGCCCTGGACAGGGATGGATCCTAGTTTTAAGGGGCCCATAATCACTGCGTGAACTCTGGAGAACTCTATGAAAAATAATACCCAATTATATATTCAGAAGTGAGTATTACAGGGCATGAATAAAGAAATCACACAAATGGCAAATTTTAAGAAGCTCACTATTAATGAACACTTGCCTATGATAATATTTTCCTACATATTGGGGTCTGTATGCTCCTTAATCACTTCTTCATTCTCTATAGAGATAATGGAATGATAATTTAGTCTTTCCTCTAGTTTGACGAAGAGAAATTGCTTTCTACTGTTGATAGTACAGAGGAATTTCTGTTTCACAAAGAACAAAGAAGAGGACATGCACATTTTCAGGACTGTTGGCAAAGTTAAGCAGACTTCATTCGAATGCCTCTTATATGTGAGCTGTCAGATTTCAAAGAACTCCCCGGACTTCTCTATTTTTAACCCAGCTTCTCTGCTGAGGCGCTTGCAGACTGGGTCGCAGGTGTGTCTTGACTTCTGCTGCCCATTCCCAGGCCTGCGTCCTAATGGCATGACGAAGGTAGCAGGCAGGAAGAGTTCGTACCACCGGACAGCTAGCGTCCCTTCTATACAAACACAAACCTTCCCTTGATGGTTAATTTCATATGTCACTGTATATGTCACGAGGCCCAGATAATTTGGTCAAACATATTTTGGATGTTTCTGTAAGAATATTTTTGGATGAGATTCACATTTAAGTTGGTGGGCTTTGGTAGACAGCCTTCCATTATGGGAGTTAGGCCTCATTCAATCAGTCAAAGACCTTCACTGACTTCCCCTGCCAAAAGAAATTCTGCCAGCAGAGGACCTTTGGCATTCTACTGCAGATTTTCCCTGGGTCACCAGCCTGCTGGCCCAA
The DNA here is from genome assembly GCF_000247695.1 of Heterocephalus glaber. Next base: position 13,750,769 of record NW_004624751.1, on the reverse strand, counting down.
CCTGCAGAATTTGAACTAAGCCTCCACAACTCCACAATCATGTGAGACAGTTCCTTAAAGCAAATCTCTCTCTCTCTCTCTCTCTCTCTCTCTCTATCATTATGAAAATGTCCCATAAAAGATTTACAAATGCATTGGGACACATCGCCCAGGTCCCTCCTACACCCTGGAAGAAGCTGTACCAGCGAGAGCTTCTCAAGTCTATGTTAGGCCAATGCTTTCCTTGGGTTCCCTCAGTCCCACCTCAGAGCTGGGGGTCTTAGCCTCTCTGAGCCCCCTTCCTGGTCAGGTCATGCACTATAGACTCTGAGTGTAATCTCCTCCCTTGTCACCGACTCGAAGGAATCCCCCCAGCCTTGCTCATCTACCCTTCATCAACCTACTCTCCCTTGTCTTCCGGTTCATTCCATCAGCACCCGGAAGTAGATGGGTTCTCCTTAAAACAGAACTTCTCTTCCGTGTTTACTTTTCTTGGCAGACATCTCCCCATTTCTCTGCTTCCCTTTATAACAAAATTCCTAGTGAGTCATCTTCTTCCAAAGTCTCTTATACCCACTTCAACCAGCTTGGTAAAAAGAAATTAGAGAACCTTGAGGTCTCAAGAGCCCTGGAGCCCCTCAGCACCAGCCCTAGACAGCAGTTTACTTCCTTATTTAATGACAGAAAAATAAGCTTCTGTTTATTAAAGCCCAGTTATTTGGGTTTTCTGCTTTATGGTGTGGGCATATATGGCTGATCTTCATGTATGGGGATCCCTGGGATGTTGCAATAAGGGTAAATTCTCCCACACAAGACTCACTCTAAAAGGGTCTTACCTACCACAGGTACTTAAAATTAACTTTTTCTTTTTTGGTACCGGGGATCGAACTCGGGTCCTTGTACTTGCGAGGCAGGTGGTGGCACCACTGAGCTAAATCCCTGGCCCAAAATTAACTTTTTTGTCTGAGTTTTTCTGGGACACTGGGTTACAGTATTAGTTTTCTAGGATTGCTGTAACAAAGTGCCATAGACTGGGTGACTTAAACAAACATTTATTTCCTAAAAGTTCTACGGGATGGAAGTTTAAAATCAAGATATGGAGGACTGGGGATGTAGATGCATCTTGGTGGTAGCATGTAGGTTATGCTGGGTTCAACCCCCAGCACCTTAAAAAAAAAGGAACAAAACCAAGGTATGGTAAGGTTGGCTTCTCCTGAGGCCTTGCCAGTCTTGAAGATGGCCACTGCTATGAACTGACAGTGTTCCCCAAAATACATATGTTGCAACTTAATTGCCAGTATAATAGCATTAATATATAGTCATATTTTATATATAATATAATTAATTATAATTAATATAATAGAGCTTTTAGGATGTGAGTAAGTCATCATTTAAGAGCCTTAGTAGATAGGATCAGGGCTCTTCAAATGTCTCGAGGGAGTGAGTGGGTTTGCTCTTTTCCGCTCTTCCACTGTGTGAAGACACGGTGTTCATGCCTTCCACGAGAAGCAGTGCTCAAGGCGCCATCTTGGAAGTAGAGGCTGGGCCCTCACCAGACATCAGACATGCCACTTTGCCTTGATCTTGGACTTCTGGTGTCCACACCTGTAAGAAATAAATTTCTATGGTTTATAAATTACTGAGTCTGTGGCATTCTGATACAGCCTCACATCATCTTCTTGCTGTATCCCCACGTGGTCTCTGTGCGTGTGCATAAATGGTGTCTCTCTGTGCGTCCAAATCTCTTCTTACAAGGACAGCTCTCACATTAGATTGAGACTCACCCCTACAGCCTCATTTTAACTGAATCATTTTCTTCAAGGCCTACCTTTGGATACAGTTACATTTTGAGGTACTGGGGGGTTAAGAGCTTCAATATATGAAGGGGCATACTTCAGCACATGAAAGGTAGTAATAAATTCAAACTCTAAACTAGAAAAAGAACGGCTTGTGTTCATGAGTTCCTAGGGGAGAGTCCATTTTTCACACCAAATCAAGGCCATTTTCTGATCAGTACCTTTGACAAGAGTTGCAAATTTTCAATGTTATCTGTTTCTGTGGGCCTGGACCATTCAGGGTCCTAGTTTCTGCAAGAATCTCATTTCTGGCTGGGTGTGGCAGCACACACCTGTAACCCAGTGCTCGAGAGGCTGAGGCAGGAGGTTTGCCATGAGTGCCATGAGTCCAAGGCCAGCCTGAGGTCCATAGTGAGTTCAAAGCCAGCCTGAACTACATAGCGAGACCCTGTTGCAAACAAAGCAAAAACAAACAAACATAAAAAGCCAAGATTTTCACTAGTCACTCAAGGCCTGTCCCCAATTTCTCACAGCTGGGAAATCACTTGCCATTTCAGATTTTTCTGACTCCCTTGAACATTGGTGAGCTCCCCTTACATTCTTGTGAGAGGACTTAGGAATTTTTTTATAACACACTTTTTTGGGAATAATGTGTGATTTACAGAAAACTTACAAAGAATCATACAGTGCTTTCCTTTATGGTATTGACATCCTACATCATCTTAGTATAACTGGGAAAACTAAGAAACCAGCTTTGGTACATTATTACAAATTGAACTCTAGACTTTATTTAGATTTTATTAGTTTTTTCCAAAAACTTCTTCCTTCTTTTTCAGGATTCCATACTAAATTTAGTCATCAGATCTTAGCCTCCTGGCCTTTCCTTCTTTGCACTGACCTCAATGATTGAAAGAGCACTAGTCAGATATTTGGTCGAATGTCCCCATTTGGAAATACGTAGATATGTATGAATTTTTCTTTTTAGTGGGGATTGAACACAGGGCTTTCTGTATATGAGCCAAGTGTTCTACCACTGAGATGCATCCCAAGCCCTTTTTAAATTTTACTTTGAGACAGGATCTCATTACATGGCCAAGGCTGGCCTGAATTTGTGATCCTCCTGCCTCGGCCTCCAGAGTAACTGAGGGTATGTATGAATTTTAAGGATGCCTGCTGTGTCATCCTCAGCATATGTGGCAAGAGGTGCTATCTAATCCAACAGAGGAAGCCCCAGCCCTGCTTCTACAAGCTGCCTGTGTACTCCTCATAACTTTGTTCCCTTGCTTAAGTTGGCCAGGGTTAATTTATCTTGCTTAATTCAAAGAGGCCCGTGACTAACTCACAACCTGTAATACATTACCCTGTCACTCTTCCTACAACTCCCCTCCTCCATGCTCTCTTCCAGCAACACCACATTCATCATATTCCCAGCATTCAAATTCCTGCCAGTATCTTCAGGGTTTTTCCCATTGACATAACTCCCTGCACTTACTCAAAAGCCAAGAGTGAGACCAAGGGGGGTTTTACTGCTTCCCGGTGGTGCTGCTTTCTGCTTAAGTTTCTGTTTGTCCTGAGGCAGGCAGGCATCAGGACAGGAGATTTCGAGGGGAAGGCGCAGGCAGAAGGAGTCCAAGCAGAACTCCCAGTTTCCCAGGGAGGGCACTGGCGGGGGCCTCAGGGCTGTTCCCAGCCAAGGCAAATTGCCAGGATCAAAAGGAAGAAGCTGCAGGGCAAGGACTCTCAGGGCTTCCAGCCAGGTGAGGGCCTTCACAGTCTTGAGGACACAACGAACCTGTTTTGGCAGGCAGGAGAGCTGGTTCTCACATCTGCTCCAGCCCCAGGCATAACAGAAATGACAGACTGAACAAAATGGATCCCTAGCCATTGTCCTAAAAAAGAGACGGAACTACCACTCTGGAACATCCATCCACTCTGTGCCTGCCCTGAGAGGCTTTGCCTGTCTTAATTCATCCTCAAGACCCTGAAAAGCAGGGGTAATTTCCCACCTTCACAATAAACGAATCGCCAACAACTCAGTTGCACAGCTGTAATGTCCAACTCTGGACTCACTTCTGTCTTACACTCACGTTCACGTCCTTTGGGGCTGGTAGGGCAGAAGGAAGAGCCCAGGCTTGTGAGGCCATTGGCCAATGGTGGGAACTCGAGCAGGTGCTGGAATTCCGGGAGCCTCGGTTTCTTCATGTGCGAACTGGGTACCGTGAACTTCCCTAGTTGAGCTGATGATACATTAAATCATAGGACGCAAGCAAAGCAAAGCCTTTGAGAAATCCTGCACGTGCTTTCTTGTTAATATATTTGAGCCCTGATAAATAATCAGAGCGGTGCGACCATCAGGCACAGTCAGCATTAGCACTCTTAAGTATTCCACTTAACAAGAGAATTGCTCCTCATTGCTGTTGCCACTCACGCAACAGGGACAAGCAGCCTCCGGGAACCCAGGCTGTAGTGGGGGAAAAACAGACAAACTGACAACCCCCTGATCTCGAGACCCCAACTTCCCGGCAGGGGAAGGCAGACAACAGATGTGGAAGTACAGTAAACCAGTGACCAGGAATCAGCACTTCTATTCTGAAAGGGACAGAGAGTAAACGTTTAAAGTCTTTGCAGGCATTCAACTCTTGCCATTGGCAGCACAAAAGCAGCAGAGGATAAAAAGTAAGTGCACGGAGTAGGCTCAGTCCAGTACAACTGCAGTTCAAAAACCTGCTTCGTGCTCCATCTGGCCGACAGGTTGCAGGCTGCTTACCCCTGAAGAAATGAGGGTAGAGATGATCATTTCAATGAGAGGTAAATGCTACTGAGAGCTAAATGCTCATTCAACGAGTGATAAATGCAATGAATGTGACGCAGGATAGCCAATGGTGGCTACAGAATTAGACATGCTGGTGAGATAGCACCTGAACTGAGCCCAGAGTGAGAGGCTAGCCAGTCACACAGTTAGCAGAGGTGAGCAGAGGGTGAGGAGATGTTAGAAGTAAAGGAAAGATGTGTTCAAAGGCCCTGGGGTAGATTCAAGTTCCATGGCTACTGTGCTTCAGACAAAAAGAATCCAGAGTGGGTGCAGGGTAGAAGAATGGAGCACAGAGAGGCAAGAGGCAGGACCCGCATAGCATTCTTAGCTCCAAAGGAGCTGGCATGTGGCGCTAAGTGGGAGAAAGTCCCTTGGAGAGCCTAAGGCCCACGGTGAAGTGCTGTTCACATTTCGGGTGGAGCTGCTGTGAGCAGAGCCATCACCGGCAGCATCGACGGAGGAGGAGCAAGAGTTGAGGAAGAAAGGGCAATCAGCACTGGGAAATGGAGGAGAGGATGCTTTGGACCCATGTCCCTGTGAGGACACCGGGAGGTAGCTGGAGAGTGGTCTGTGTTAGTTAAAGCTTTGGAGACCGAGCTGTGGGATGTCTCTGCTGCTGCTCAGCATGTTCTGGTAGGGAAGATGATGCCACGGTGAGAATACACAGAAGGATGGGGCCGAGATAGCAGAGGGCAAGGAGGGCCAATGGTGTCTGGTGGGAACAGGAAGTAAGGCTACAAGTGGGGTGTGGGAGGGGTCCTCTCTGTTGCCCCTGTGAGCTCAGAGAAGTGTGGGTCTGCCGCCTGGTGCTTGCGCGTCGCATCATCTTAGCTTGGTGTCTTCACACTTATCAGGGGAACAGGAACCTGATCCCGAGCTGCAGTGGACAGCCTGCCCCTCCCAGTGGCCTGTGGTGGCCGGAATCCCTTATTCTCCTATTTACTCCCTGAAGGGCACCATAGCTGGCTTTCAAGGTCAAAGCTGGCTGGGCCAGGGATTTAGCTCAGTGGTTCCGCCGCCTACCTTCCTGAGTTCGATCCCTGGTGCCAAAAGAAAAAGATAAAAGGTAAAAGCCGGATAACCTACACACTGATCAAAGCAAACACGCAGACTACTTGATCTCCTACCTAAGAGGCCAAGACCATGTAGAGTGCCCAGTTAGAGAACTTCTCATCCATCTTCCTCTCTGCTTCACCGTCTGTTCCATCCCTAGCTGTGAGCCCCATGTCTTCCTTATCTTCCTCTGAATCCCAAAAATTACTCTACCTCTCTTCTTGAAGGCTGAAGTTCATTTCTCCTCCTGAGTCAGGGTTCAAGACCACTACAAGCCATGACGATTCTTCCTCCCAAGAAGCCCACAGTCTTCAACCTCTCTCAATATCCTCAAGTTCCTTTGTAAGGTGTATATGTGATTGCCTCAATCTGATGTAGAATTTGCTATGAATTACTTTTTGAGCCTTAATCCTCCAAAGCAAGAACAATAACATATGAGATAGCATTTGTAAATGAGATGTGCATACCAACTATGGCAGCCTATTGTTCGGTTATCAGGCATGCTGTGAGCCAGTCATTAAACATAGCCATTGTATAAACTTCCAGTTAAATGCATTCCACTGAAACCAAAGATACAAACACTGAAACTTCACTGTTTCCAAATTATTCTACTATGCTTTACTATCATCTATTCCCTTGAGGTTGTTTTGCCTAATGGTGGAAATACTAAGTAGTGGTGGGCTAATTGTACATATCTTCCTGACTCTCTGTAGTGAATTGTGTTGGTAGCTTGACATCAGCTATGGTGAGAGTATTTACAGCACAGCAACTGGTAAAGACTGAAAACTAGGACTACTCTCTCCAAAGAGCTAGTTGTCAAATACTTGCCAGTGTATTACTAATTGTAGACTAAATTAATGCAAGTTTTAAGTAAATTGTTTAGGTTTGTTCCTCTAATTCTTCATAAGCACTCTCTGCTCTAGGGACTCTAAAGATGGTACCTATGTTAGTCTACTTTCCAATGTTACAACAAAATATCTGAAGCAGGTACTTCATAAAGGTAATAGGTTTGTTTAGCTCACAGTTTGGGGGATGTTTGTTTGTTTACTTGTTCTGAGACAAGGTCTTGCTATATAGTTCAGGCTAGCCTTGAACTTACTATATAGTCCAGGCCTGGCCTTGAACTCCTGGTGCTCTTCCTGCCTCAGCCTCCTAAGGACTAGGATTACAGGTGTGCACCACCATGCCCAGCTAGCTCACAGTTTTTGAGGCTGAAAGTCCAAGCAGCACGTGTTGGTTCTGGTGCGGGCCCTTTTGCCTACAATACACCTGATGGAAACACATCTGGTGAGGGAGAGATGGTGTGGTAAGGCAGGAAGCTAGTAGAGAGGAGTCTTTGTCCTTTTATAACAACCTTCTCAAGAGAACTGACAAGCGTGCCATGAGAACTATGCTAACTGCTTCTGAGGACAGAGAACAGTACCCCAGTGACCTAAAGATCTCAAGGTAAGCTCCACCTCACACAGGTATCATACCATCTTCCGACATGGGACCAAAATTCCAACACCCATACCCCTGGGGGACAGACCACTTCCCAACCGTATCAGTCCCCTGCTAAGACTGCTTCTCAGCCCTCTGGGTCTCCACATATGCCCTTTGGCTAGAATGTGCTTTCCTTTTCTTCACCTGGTGGGCATTTGGCAGGCTTCTATCCATCTGCTGAGCCTTGGTTCAAATGCAGCTGTCTTTGAAACCCTTTTCTGACACCCTATAGTAGCTTGGTAGGGGTATCGTGACAAAGTACCACAGACTGGGTGGAAAAACCACAGAAATTAATTTTCTCACAGTTCTGGAGGCTGAAAGGCCAAGACCAAGATGGCAGTAGGTTGCTTTCTCCCGAGCTCTCTCCTTGGCTTGCAGATGGCTCTGTGTCCTCCCATGATTTTCCTGTGTCCATTTCTGAATCCCTGATTTTTCTTTGTGCATTCAAATACTCTCTTTTCATAAGGACACCAGTCAGGTTGCCTCAGAGCTCAGCCTAATGGCCTCATTTTAACTTAATCACCTCTATGCAGGCTCTGTCTGCAAAGACAGCCTCATGTGGAGGTACTGGGAGTTAGGATTTGAAAAACACATTTTGAGAGACGCAATTTGGCCTACAGACACTAACTAGTATAACCTTCTATTTTATGTCATTTATAGCTTTGCACATACTTTTATTACAGGAATTTCCATGGTTATTTTGACATGTTCTTTTAGCATTTCTGTCTCTGCAATTACTCTATTGATTTCCTTAGTGGTACAGCACTGTATAACTCACCTTTAGATCTCCTCATTCTTGACATCAGAGACACAAAATAAACATTCTCTTAAACACTGGAAAGAAAGGGGGAAAAATGGATAGAATTCTTCTCTTACACAGAGACTATGTGTTTTCAAAATAACAATGACTTTATGATTTATAGGTATTATGAAAAAATAAAAAATATAGATGAAGGTCAAGAATAAGTTTTACCCAAAAAAAGAATAGGTTTTCATTGCTCTTATCTCCACCTTCCAGTGAAACATCTGTTTTTGTTCTTTCTTTAAAGCTCTCTATCTAATTAATTTTATTACAAGAGACAGCCAGTTACTCTCTAATATATATTATTTTCCTCTTTCAAGTAATGATTTTTAGTTGAGGTGAGGAAAACAGAATAAATATTGCATTTCTTAGCATTTGTGTAGAGCAGGCTGTACCTAGCCAAGGTGTTTTCAAGCTGTGCCTTACCCTGAGTGACTCCATTTTATAAAGCAGTAGTTTGCTCCATTCTGAGTGCCAATGGCAAGGCAGAATGACTAAGTAACTTGTCTATAGAAATACACAACCTCCATATGTTGGACACACCAAATTTTTCAAAAAGAACAACCCTGACTGCACAGCACAATCATAAGACACAAACTGATAGATAAATCAATGCTAATAAAAATTACCACCTGTAAATTTAGCAAATTAAATCTGGACAGGTGATGTATCAAAGCCATATCAGAGGAAACCAGGTCCATGAGCTTATCAGACACAACAGACTAATGAATAAAGTAACCCCCTCACCTGTGTCATATAAAAGAGGAGAACCCAACACTGGGATCTGTCAGCAACACACAACCGACTTGGTGAATGCATCGTGACTCCCAGCCTCAGATCCACTCCATCTCCAGTGCAACAGGCCTCCTTGACCTGCCTGCCTTGCACAAGCTCTGCCTGGTCTGTAATCTTATCTGGCCTCCTGTGGTGACTGCTCATATCTCTATGTGGCCCCCTGCCTTGACTTTTAGTTCTGCCTCTGAGAATCCTATTCCCCCATTAACTCTTTCTTAGCCTCTCTATAATCTATGTATTATTGTGTGAAGTATGATGTGTGATTTGAGTGTTATAGACATTAATAACTAAGGCTGGAATAAAAGAAACTGCAATTGCCTGTGTACTATCAAATGAGATCTAGAGTACCTGGCAAGGTAAAGCTGATGAAATTGACGTAGTTTGTGCATTTATTGTTATTCAGTGAACTTTGACATCGTGGAAAGACACAAGTATGTCCAGTCTATGTTAAAGGCATAGCTCACACATGATAATAGTCTTTGCAGCTGATGATGGAGTCTGTCAATAAAACATTAGTTTGTGTAATGTATGATAACGTCTAGAAATATTCCATAAGTAACCACAGGCGTACTCTTTGTCTCCTTCCTCATTACTCTGCTACTTTCTGTTGCCTGGGAAGCAGAAACAAGACTGAGAGCTCCAGAAGAACTAGCACACTGGTAAGTGAGAGCTGGAAGGAGCTGGTGTCTCTGAGAATGTTCTGGAGCATTGCAGTCCTTGAGATCTTTGTTTGTGACAGAAAAAAAAGAGCATGTCTGGTTTAAGGCACTCTTTTATTTTAACTCTGTGACATGAAAATGAAACGTATCATTTTGTAACTTTTAATTATTCACATCTCCATGACAATAAACATAGATGTATTATAATTTCAGTTTTTAGATAGTATAGGTTAAAAATGGCCACGAAAGAAAACAACTTTGCAATTCCTCAAAATGTTAAACATAAAATTATCATATGACCTAGCAATTCACTCCTAGGGATATATCTAAACGAATTGAAAATAAGCATGTGAATATTCAGAGTAGTGTTATTCAAAATAGCCAAATGGAGGCATACCAAATGTCCATCCACTGATAAATGCATTTTTAAAAAATATTTAATATTCATATAATGGATTGTCATTCAGTCATAAAAATGAATAATGTATTGACACTTGCTGTTATGGTCTAAATCTAAAATGTCCCCCAAATGTCTTGTATTCAAAGGAGGGGCTCAGAGGAGGTAAGTCACTGGGTTGTGACTTGGATGGGTGTACTTTTATTCCTGGTGTCTCCTTTCCCTCTCTGCTTCCTAGCTGCAATGAGGTGAGCAACTTTCTTCCACCAAACCCTTCCACCATATTTCTTCCTTGGAACTAGCTGGTCATGGACCAAAACCTTTGAATCTACGAGTCAAAATAAACCTCTCCTTCTTTAAGTTGCAGGTGTTATTTTGTCCCAGCAAAAAGAAAGTGACTAAAACAGAAAATTGGCACCAGAGGAGTAGGATAGTTGCTTTGGCTGTACTTAACCATGTGATTTAGAAGCTTTTGAAACTGGTTTGTTAGAGGAGTTTGGAAAGGTTTGGAGATGAAAGCTAGAGGAGCCTAGGAATTGTGTAAACCAAGCTTGATGAGTGATTCTTCTTGGAGCTCAGAAGACCAGAATGGTGATAGGAAAGCAAAGGCCATGCTCTTGAGGTGTCAGTTGGACATGAGGATTCAATTGGAAACTGAACTAAATGCTATGCATGTTTCATTCTGGCAAAAAAAAAAAAATTGTCTTCTTTTTGTCCACGTTCTGAGATTGTGTATGAGGCTAAATTTGAAGATGGTGGACTAATTGATCCTTTGGAGGAAATTTCAAGGCAGCTCAACATTCAGGCTGTGGCATGGGTACTGCTGGCTGTTTTTAGCCAGATCTAAGGTGAGAATCAGGAGCAAAAAAGCAGAGGTGATTGATTTGAAAGATTTGTGACTTGGCCAGAAAGTCAACATGTGAAAAGTTGGGGCCAAGGGGAGCATGGTTTGCTGAAAAGATTAACATTAAACAGAAGCATCAGAACACTTGGAAAGACCCCTTGAAGGCATCTCAGGAAATGGCCAGACTTCACCTATTACAGGCTCAAGAATGTAAAAGGGTAAATTCCTTTAAAAGACTACTTTGCAAAAAGAGCCCCAGGGGACCCTGCTCATTCAGAGCTATCTAGAGAGATATTTTGCTGAGTTCAGCTATCTAAGCACTCAAAGACCTCTGCAGCTATAATTCAAAGGGACCAGGCTACTGTTCAAACTAGTACCAGATTGATAGGGAAAAGTTTTAGATAACTTAATAGATTGAATATTAAGGTAGTTGTAGAAGCAAAATAAGTAATGTGTTCTTTTAAGATTTGCTTTTCCCATAACTCCCCTTGTTTAAGGTGAGGGTAATCTGACTCTTTAACGAGTAACTTCATTAACCTAACAAAGTTGCAATGCCAGGGTGAATTTACAATGTATATGTGCCTATCTTGTGTCTGTGACTTGTAAATACAAACTGGAATTGTATTTACACATCAAAGACCACTAGGGAAGAGATAATGGCTAAAAATGATATAAAAAGGGAAACACTGAACAAAGGGACGCAGATATTAACCAGATCGTTTTCTGGTGGTCCCACCTGCTCACGAGTAGAAGTTTTATTATTTTACCCAAATTCTGTGTCTCCGTGTATTTCTTTCTGAGACTTCTGGAACAAGATCTTTGCATCATCCACATGGTGCTGTTTTTCAGACATGCAAAATGTAAGAGTTGTGGGGTGATAGAAACCATCCAGATTTTTTTTTCTTTTTTGGTACTGGGGATCAAACTCAGGACCTTGCACTTGCCAGGGAGGCATGGCATCACTGAGCTAAATCCCTGGCCCTCCATCTAGATTTCTGAGGAAGGTCTGGGAAGCCAAGCAATGGGCCCCTGAAACAGTGATGCTTGAAGCTGTGACAGTGAAGCTAAACTGCAATGGAGTCTCAGGAAGTTGAATATGCTAGGAATGTGGAACATCTGCTGAGCAAAGCTACAGGCAGTGAGCCTCCAGAGCTAGTCAAAAAAAACCAAAACCAAGAGCTAACCACAACTGACTCCAGGGTGCTGGACATGGAGCTATAGGATATAATATTTGCTCTGCCAGTTTTCAGTCTTGCTTTGATCTGATTCCTTTTTATTTCCTCATCCTCCTCTTCTGGAAAGCGAATGTTTGCTCTCTGATGCTGTATGAAGTATTTAACTTTCTTTTTTATTTTTGCATGAGTTCACAGCTAAGAGTTTGCCTTGAGTCTCAGAGGAAACTTTGGACTTTGACTGTAAAGATTTTGGCAACTCTTACAAATAGACTAAATGCATTTTGCATAATGAGGTGGAGATGAGCCTTTTGGGATCCAGGGGCAGAGTGTTATGGTTTAGATCTAAAATGCACTCCCCTAAGCTGGGCATGGTGAAATCCCAGCACTTGTGATGGACTCTGAGGCAGGAGGAGGATCACCATGAGTTCAAGACCAGCCTGGACTACACAGGAAGAACCTGTCTCAAAACAACAACAACAGCAACCCACACTACCAGTCTTATGTTCAAAAGTGGGATCTGGTTGGAGGAGGCAGGTCACTGTGTGAGACCTGTAAGAGTTTGTTCTTGTCCCTGGCACCTTCCTTCTCTCTCTGCTTCCTGGGTGCAATGAGATGAGCAGCTATCCTCTGCCAGGTCCTTCTGCCATGATGTTTCTGCCTTGGACTGAAAGTATGCACCAAAATAAATCTCTTTGCCTTTCCATTGAAGATGTCAGGTATTTTCCCTCAGTATTTGGAAAGTGACTGATATACCTGCTCCAACATGAATGAACTTTCCAATGTGAATGAAAGAAATCTGGCACAAAAGACCATCTATTGCATGATTCCATTTACATGAAGTACCAAGAATAGGCGAATCTTGAGATAGAAACCAAATTAGTGGGTGCTTGAGTCTGGAGTTGACAGAAATCAGAGAGATAGATGAGGTTTGATTTTTGAGGTGATGACAATATTCTAGAACTAGACAGTGATGATTCTTGCACAACATTGTGAATGTACTAAACACCACTGAGTTGTACACTTTAGAATGGCAAATTTGATGTTATGCGAATTTGACATGCCTTCTCTTCCAAACTGGTGTAATTTCTTTCAGGTGAATCTAAAATCTAGCCTAGCCTTTGGTCAGGGTTTGACGACTGTAGTAGAAGCACTATTGTGTCACTTCTGTGCACATTCTCCGAAGGTCTTGCAGCTTCTGTGCTAATGGCAATGAAATCCCGAGACCACCGCTGTGTGAATACAGGATGTGGGGAGAGGAGAGAACAGCCATCCCAGCTGTGCCAGTGAGGCCCCTGCCATCTGTGGGGGCCCCTGCAATCACCAGCCACAGCTCAGTGGCCATCTAACTGCAGCCAACTGAGACTGCTCCTGTGACCACACCACAGGGCTGAGAGAACTAAGTCACTGGTGTGTTGTTACTTAGTTTTAGGTGGCCTGTTACACACAACAAGAGTGTGCTGCTGTGCTCATCTTCTACCATTGTCTCAATCAATCTCCTTCTAAGAGGCATTTATGAGATGTGATCAAAAAATGTGTTGAATATTTATAATTTTTAAAATGTATTTTTTCCACTAAGTGTATTGGTACATTTTAGGTATAAAATACAGTTACACTCATTGTTGGGATCTTGTATCTTTACATGATGTATCTTGGTTCTTTTTTCCCCTTCCCCTGCCCTCCCTTTACCCTCTCCACCCTTCCCTATTTGCAAAGGCTTTGTTTCTATTTTTTTTCCTTTTATCGTATTTTTTCTTTTCCCTTCTTTCCTTTCCCCTACCCCTCCTACTTCCTCTACTCCTTTAGACTATTTCTTCCTATTATGCAATATTAATTATACATTGTTTTAATTACAATATCAAAACTTAGAGGAAATTACTACACATTTTACACAATTTAAAAGGATATAGAAAGCATATTAAAAAAACTTTTTTGAAATAAATTTGACAACTTCTAAGAAGTATCTTAGGAGACAAATTAATGAAACTGACTCTGGAGGAAATATAAAATTTGTAAGTATATTCCTAGCATGAAACCTACCTATATGACAACAACAGGCTTGTATACATTTTAACTGATAAATTATATCAAACATTTAAAGCAGAAAAAAGAAGGAACACTTCTCCCCTTGTTTTAGGAAATCAACATTGTGCCAATACTAAACCTGGATAAAGATAATAGAAGAAAAAAGTATGAACATAGATAAAACTTTGTTTAACAAAACAAACTATTAGAAGTCAGATCTGGCAGTAGGTAGAAAGTGGTTTTATTATAGGGATGGCAGTATTGGTTCAGCATTAGAAGATCCACCCCCATAAATCATTTTAACAAAGGAAAGGAAAAAGCCATATGATCCTGTCATTAGTTACAGAAAAAGTATTGGACTAAATTCTACAGCTATTCATGGTAAAAGCTATCAGGAGACTAGAAGTAGAAGAGAACCTTCTCAACAGATAAGACAAGTACTCCATACTTCCAGGAAAAATGCCTTATATGAATGGAAAAGATACAATGCTTTCTTCTTAAGGTGAGGAACAAGGGCAGATATGCCTACTCTTCATCTGTCCATTAAACTTTGAAACATAGGCCCAAACCAAAATAGTCTGGCAATAAAAAGAAACAATTAGCATAGGATTGGCAAGGTAGAAGTAAAATCTTTATATGTGGATGAAATGATTATCTACAGAGAAAATACTAAAAAATCTCTAGGAGCCCCTAGAACTTGTGTCTGAATTTAGCAGGATTAAAAAACACAAGGTATATATAAAAATTCAGGTCTATGTATACTTGCTGTAAATGAAGAATTGGATATTGAAATTTGAAAGTTATGTAGGAGTACAAAGGACCTAGAAAAGTAAAAAGGAAAAAAAAACATTGTTGTAAGACATTCATTACCTAATTTTAAGACTTCCTCTAAAGCTACAGTAATCAAGGCAATGTTGGCATAAGGAAAAACATAGATCAATTGAATAAAACAGAGAATCTAGAAATAGATCCACACATATATGGTCCACTGAGTTTTGAAAGATTATTTAACATTAACATTTTATAGAACATAAACTCAACTCAAGAGCAGAGGAAAAGATAGTGTTTTCAGCAAATGGTACTAGAACACCTGTTATCTGTATATAAAAAAATTAACCTCAACCCTTTATTTCCATACATAAAAATAACTTGAAAAGATCCATAAACCTAAATATGAAAGACTAAAACTATAAAACTTTAAGAAGTCTTGGCCTAGAGAAAAGGTCTTCCAGGCCACCCTCCATCCTGCCACTCCCAGCCCAGAGGTAGGGGCTTCCAGCCCACTCTCTGGGCCGCTGCAACCTAGCCCAGAGGAAGGGGCTTCTGAGCCACCAACAGCACCCCCCCCCAGGTTGAAATGAGAAAACACATAAACAAGTCTCAAAACCAGACTTCCAGACCACCTACAGCAACCCCAAAGGGAAACAAGATGGAACACTCTGATTCTCAAACACTTGGAGCCCTGAACCAGCAACAAAAGAGGATCTAGAAAAAAATGAAATCAGAAAAATTTCTCAGATAACAGCAGAGATTGTGCTCATAGTGCAAGACATGATTAATAAATCTAGAGAGGAGCTGAGGAACATGATGGAATCCCAACATAGGAAACAAATGGAATCCATAAAACAGATGCAAACAGATTCCCCGACCCCTGATCAGTCTTATATTATTCTTCTTTGTGTCATCTAGGCGCTGTTGGATTGATTTCTCTTACTATTTTTAAGAGATCTCTCTTGTCATGGTCACTGACTGCCATTGTGTCTTCTATATCTGATATTCAGTCTTCAGATTTCCTCAGTCTGCTGTGTGTCCTTTAATAGAGTTTATTTTGTTTTGTTTTTGGGGGGTTTTTTGGTACCAGGGATTAAACTTGGGTACTTGCGCTTGCGGAGCAGGCAGCGGAACCACTGAGCTAAATCCCCAGCCCCTTTAATAGAGTTTTTAATCTCCTGGATATCTGTTTGAATCTGTTTCATGGATTCCATTTCTTTCCTATGTTGGGTATTCTTGGTTTCCGTCATGGTCCTGAACTCATCTATTTTTTTTTATGTTTCTGTTCTAGAGTCTCTAATCATGTCTTTCATTCTGCTCACCATTTCTGTAGTTATCTGGGAGATTATTTCTGTTTTGAATTTTTCAAGAGCCTCATTCTCCTGTTTTGTTACTTCCTGTGCTATCTGTTCAGGGTGTCCAGGTGGTTGATTATCAAACTTTTCCACCCTCTTTGCCCCAAAATTTGCCTTTGGTGGGTTGGAAGTCTGGGTTTGTGCCTTGCTTAAATGTCTTCTGATTTCTGTATTTGTTGTTGGTACTGTGCTTGGTTTAATTCCTGGGTTGATACTTCAATATTGCTTATTGTAAGTATCTTTGTTGCTGGTATTTAGAACCCTTACAGAATGATTGCTTCTCAGAGGTGTCTTCCAGATATAGCTGGTCTTTAGGTTTTGAGTCTCTAATGACTCTAAAGCTATCTCATTTTCATTATACCAGGAAGGACAACTGATCAGATCAATCACAAAACCTTGGCCCAAGTGATATAATCAGCAACACAATAGCATCAAGCACAGCTTAGAAAATAACAATTTGTGGTAGCTACATCACCTTTAACTGTGTGAATTAAATCAAAATCAAGGACTAGCACTATATATGTTTTTAGTGAATAAACTCTTCATTATAGCAACTTTACCCTTCAGGATGGGGACTTAGAAGGAATTTGGGAAGGAGAGATAGATAGGTAGAAGGAGAGGAAAGGTTAGTGGTGAGGCCAGAAGACAGAGGAAGTTCACACAAACTCTAGGAATCTGTTGAAGACAAGAGGAAAAGACAGAAAAAGAAACAAAGATGAGAAAACAGAACAGCCTAACAGCAATAGGAAGACTAGAAACTGTATTTACTTTCTTTTAAAACTAATGA